>SIDB01000009.1:3010316-3409888 GCA_023343905.1 Chlorella vulgaris | reverse complement strand
CGTAAGCGTGCTGTGCCGTTCTAACTGGGCTGCAGAAAAGGCTGCTGTGCTACAGCTGATGCCAGCCACTGCTTCAGCAGAGGCTGGCATCTGCCAGGAGATCAGCAGCAATTTCAATGGCCTGCACCTGTCAGGGGCCTCCTCAGGCATTTTTAATGCCTGCACAGGCCAAATTTAATTCGGCCTGGGCAACCAGGTAGTTATTTATGACACTGTGAGTTTGTGCGGCTCACAGGAGGCCTTGAATAACCCGATAACCTGAATAATCATATCGGGTGTACCTCGCGTACCGCCCCGGGCGCCAAATGCACAAACTGAAACCGGCGGCTGTCGTCTCCACCTACCCATTTCTTCTCACACCTCCACAGCCTCCCTGCACTCACTTGCAAGCCGATCGGCGGCTGAAGACCGGCTTCGACTGGCATTGGCGCCGACGGTTGGCCCAATTGTCACAGGTAGGTCGCCCCGCCCTGTTTCAGCCCTCAGCCGCCCTGATCCCCGTTGACAGCAAGCCCCAAGTCGCCGCACGGCCCGCGCCCGTGCAAACCGCCCTCGACACTGTGTCTGCTGGTGGTGCTGCTGCCAGGTGTGGTTGTGCATGTTCCTCCTATCTTCCAAGCCCCAACTTTCTCCCAAGCCTGTGGGGAGTGTGCCTGGGGGTAGGGGAGTGCTGCCGGCTCCACGCGTACGACCGCATCGTTCACGCGTGGCGGTGGCGGTGTGGTGGTTGTTGTGCTGCACACCTGTCTGCCCTCACTGCTGCCTTACCCCTGCTTGGTCTCCTCACCTAACTGCCACCCATCCCCCTGGCATGCATCTGGGGCTGGGGGCCAGCCTCCAGGCAGCAGCGGTGCGTGCGGCACCACCGCCCCGCCCGCAGCGGCGCCCGCTGCCCTGCTACACCCCACCCACTTGCACCCTCTTGCCCCAACTCACCCTCCCTTCTCCCCATGCCCCTGGTGCAGGCAGCACTCCATGCAAGCAGAGCAGGAGGGTGACCAGGCACCAGCTGCAGGTGAGCAGACGCCTCCTCCGCCCCGCGCCTGCATCGTTTTGCGCCGGCGGCGTGCCTGCCCACCACCTCCACACTCTGCCTTCCTCTCCTTCTTCCTTCTTTGCATCTCCACTGCACCACCACAGCATTACCCCCACTTAGCATGCCCCAGCCACCCTGGGGGCAGTACACTTTTCCTGTATGGATCCCCGCCGGCACTCTCGCCTTTCCTCGTTCCTCAATCCTAAATGTGGCAGTGACAGCCAAGCACAGCAGCCTGCTGTGGCAGGCTGTGACACCGAGCGTTGCTTTGCCTTCGCCCGGCGCCACCGCATCCCAGCCAGGCAGCCATAGGCACAACTGCTAGCGGCGGCGCTGGCCGCAATGGGGGCGCAGCTGGACCTTTATCAGCCTCATCCTACCTGCAACGAAGCGGTGCAGAGCGCCTGCAACATGTGCCAGCTGAAACAGCTGCACGACGCAGCCACCTGCGAAGCCGCCAGCTAACTGCAGCACTACACACAGGGCGTATGTGGAGCACGCTGGATGCTGCCATCCTGCATACGCGCTGCTTACGCGCAGCCTACCTGACAGCTGTGCGCGAGGGCAGCAAGCGGGCGGCACTAGCACAGCTGCGCACGGGGTCCCATTGGGGGGCTGAAGAGACTGGACGCTGGAATAGGATTCCACCCAAAGAGCGGCAGTGCAGCCACTGCGGCGGTGGGGTCGAAACAGTCCAGCACATGATTTTTGACTGCCCCTTGTATGCCAGCCTGCAAACCCGATTCTCGGATCTCCTCCGCCTATCTCTGAGCCTTGCGATCTGCATGCATTCTTCCAGCAACCCCCTGCCCGCCTGGCCAACTTTGCCGCATCCCTCGAGTTGTAGTGGCAGGTGGCGCATGATGCCGCTGCCCTGCCGTAGAAGGTGCCCATTTATTTTACAATTATTGTCCACTTCGTATGTCAGTATGTGTCGCAAGGTATTTGTGGACGGACTGTAAATACAAACATGCAGCAAGCAAGGTGTTCGCATGTTGGTACTACTGGCACACCGCCTGCCCTCCGCTCAACTTGCTTGCTCTGTGTGTGCTTGCGCGGCAACCTCTAATATTTAGGGTTTAACCCTAAAACGAGGCGCCCATTGGCACGCGCCAAACGGGCTAGGGCCTGGATCTTTAACTGCACACACAGTGGGAGGATTTTCATATGTGCATAGGTTGAACGGTCATGCCAATCGCTCGACCCACTGCTGTGTGAGCACCTGTGCACAGCAGATGGGGCCAGAACAAGAGTCGTTGGCTGATGCTCACCAGGGCCCCAAGTAGTACGCAGTGGGGTAGTTAACGAGTGAGGATTTAAGGCCCGCATTGTTTGTGGCGTACGTTGATATCTGGTACGCGCCGCAGTCTAGGCCGGCGAATTGGAACTTGAGCTGCGGTCAGTGCAGTGCCAGATGTAAAAGACAGGAAGCAATACCCGCAGCCATGGCGTCCAGCCAAGTGCAACTGACATCAGTAAACCACCCAACAAGCAGCAGTTGGCACACTGCCACTCACTGGAGATGGGTTCCCGTAATCGTAGAAACCTGGGCTTACGCCGTTGTCAACCCTGACATAATAATTAACGCCTGCAGAACGCTCGAAGGCAGAGGGTGGATAGACGCAAGGGTAGCAGGCTGTTCAGCCGGCTGGTGGGCAAGGGAGGTTTGCGGATCCGGAGCGGGGTTGGCAAGCGCAAATGAGCACGACACGTTGCGTATCGGCAAGGCTTTAAATCCAGCACCAGCGATTGTGCCAAGGGGTATTAATGGCCTTTGCCTTACCGAATCCGTCAGCGCCCGTGTCATTGGATGCAATCAGTGTAACATTCATCGCGTACAGCCCCGACCCCATGTATCTGGACGTGATCTCTCCAAAGCCGGGGTCACTGGGGGGGCCAGCGCAGATGGTTCCATTTAAGCCGGGGTTAACTGCGCACATCATCCCATCGCAGCAGTCACACTGCTGTAAGCCGCCACCCTGGAGTGAGCGCCTGCGGCTGCATCCACACGTCCCGCTCTTCATCACACACCTGCCGGGAGAGGGTGGGCATGGGAGAAGCGGGTAGTGAGCAAACTCCTCGGGGGCAGCGCAAGCTGGCAGCAGCCGCGGCCAGTGCAGTCTTACGGGGCGGTGCATAACTCTGGGAAGCCTCCGCTGCTGCGCGAGCAGCACTCAACAGCCGTGATTTGAACGGGCGCTCCAGCAGGCAGACACCTGAACAAGAGCAAGCAGGGTCAGCATGTGTAAGGTCAAACACCTAAGGTGCTGCAACAGGCAACAACAGGCTACAACGGGCATGCGCAAGGATACACTGGTGGTCTGTGTGACTGGCGATGCAATCAACAGCTTCTGATTTGCAGGCGTGCCCAGCAGGCATGAACGTTCTGCCAGCCACCTCACCCACAATAGGCGCCAAAAGAGTAGCCGCTGCAGCACTCAGCGGCTGCATCGTAGGTCCACGCAGTGCCGTCAGTCAGGCAACTACGGAAGGGGGCACCAGCGCTGGGTAAAGATGGAAACTCAATCTTCAAGTTGCAGTGGCATGCAAGGCAAGGGGGGAAGCCCGGACACCTCGGGGGCCGGCACTGGCACTCACTCTCCCGGTGGCGGCGGTGGTGGTGGCGGGCTCGCACTGCAGGCCAGTCCCAGGTCAGCGCACTGCGTTGCCAAACAGGGCTGGGCTGCACCAGGGGTCGACAGGGAGTCACGGCTGGATCACAGGCGGCGGCGTGCAAGGGGGCGGGGCGACTTTTGTGACCCCTGCCACTGCAACCCGTACGCAAGGAAGCCCTTCCGTCGGCACCATGTGTACACGCCGGCCGCTCACCGCACAAGAGCAGGAGCAACAGGCAGCCGAACGGGACGCCCAGATGGGTTTGGCGGGTCATCGCGTGTCGGTCGCAGGCTGCACAGTAAGGCAGCAGGCAAGCCAGCATCAGGCTTGCAGAGAGCTACCTAGAGTATCACGTGCAGGCGCGCCAACAGCAAACGTTCTGCGCTTACCGCAGGACGGGAGCAGGGTGGGTGCTCTTTGATGCAGGCTAAAGCCCTTCTGCGGGACAGAGACCGTCGGCAAACTCACCGCTACGGTGACGAGCAAGCACCCAGAAGCAGTCCGGAGCGCTGCGTCGCTGCAGCTGAACTAAGGGAGGTTAAATCAGCGACTGTGAGCGACTGTGAGCCGCATCGCGAGCCGTTCCCGTCCCACCCGTTTGCGCGACCGGGCCCACGTGGATGGAATCCCACCTCCCTCGTCGCTGGTTGGCAACCATTGCGCCTCTCCAGCCCTCTATTGCACGCAGCAAGCTTTGAGTATGACTCGGGCGCTGGTCTCAACATCAATGCTGCCAAGGACCCCTCATCATTACACACACAACGGCCCTTGACGCCCGCCACGGGGCGCACGCACAGCACCTTGCACCTGACGCCAGCAGCGTGGCATGTGTATACAACCATATCCACACCCTGCAGCCACGGCAGGAGGCATGCACAGTGACGAGCAACAGCCCTGCAACTGTCAGCACCTGAGCATGGCATGTAGAGCTGCAGCGGCATTTGCATCTCATGCAGCTCTCATACACCATGTCGGCCGCCAGGTGCCCAGCAACCCCACACACAGGTGCCTTTGTCAGCCAGCTGCCTGCGCACACCCTGTACTGGTAGAGATGCGTTGAAGGTGGCCCATTCACTGCGGTCTGCGGGGTGTTACAGTAGTAGCAGTAGAAGTCGGTTGCACCAGCTTGAATGCTGGTGGCGCACACACCTGGCTACCTCAACCCAACACTGCAGGCGTATTCTTTCTTTCTGAATGCCGGTTGCAGAGAAGGCGTGCGCCTGCAGCTGATTGCTGTGCACTGCGGCGCTCAGGCCAGGGTTACCGAGCCTGCAGGTCCGACATCCAAGATCAGTACCAGATCAGCTGCTGGTTCCTGAGAGCGCACTCGCGACAACTGATGTTATTGTCCCACAATACTGCACAAGCACTGAGGGCAGCAGCAGGGAAGCACTTAACAGCAGTGCAACCCTCACCTCTGCGCTGTAGCCGGGGCAGCAGGCGATGGCATTGCATCGAAATCCAACCTTTTCGCTCCCCAATGCCAAAAGGTGTGCCTGAGGGTTACAGCAATGCAGCACGTGGTGCGGCAAGAATGAAATGTGCACTGGCGTGATCGCAAGATGCAAGGCAGTCAAATCAGGGTTGAGGGCGGAAGTACAAGCAACCACTCGCCAAATTGTAGCGCGAGGGCATGGGAAACAACAACGGCAGCAGGAGCAGCAATGCACAAAAGAAGAATCCATCACACGCAAGGACATAACGAGCAAGCTAGGAAAATGAAGTGCTAGGGGTGGCGCTGCTTCAGCTCTTAAGCGCTGCATAATACAGCTCAATGTAATCGTGTGCTGGCTTGTTCCAAGACCAGTCCTGCAGCGCATCAACAGCAGCGCCAGAAAGTGTCAGCATAGCATCATGACTGCCAGCTCACCAGATATAAGCCACAAATGCCACCACTGCCAGCGTCCCTGCCTCCTGCACGCGCATGCAGCAGCGCGATGCAGCTGGTCTGGCTGGTATTAAACCCCGTCCCGCCCAGACCTGCACCCTTGAAGTGCACCTGCAGCATGACCCTCTTTTGCAGCGAGTGGAACCAGGCGCGGTCGTTGTAGTAGGCGTCCAAGGCGCGGTTGAGCGCATAGTCCAGCGCACCGTCGTCAGTGCCCTGCGAGGGCAGGCAGGCACAGCGGTGGCTCAGTAACAGACGGGTGCGCAGTCTCAGCACCGCTGCTCGACCCGCTGCAGCACACATGCAAGGGTTCAACCCGCACACCAACACTGATGCAGCACTATGCTGACAGCCGCCCAAATGCTGCCAGCCCCGCAGGCCCCACCCCGCCCAACCAGCGCTCACCTCAAAGCTGAATCCGTTTGTTGCATCCACGTTGTCTGCCACCCAGTCAGTGCTGCCCTCCAGCTCCCAAGCGGCTCGCGACTTGTCGTTGTCCACGTCAAACACGGTGTCCTTCAACCCGCCAGTCTGGCGCACCACCGGGATGGCGCCATACCGCATCGCAATCAACTGAAGGGCAGCAAAGGAAGGGAAGGCAGCAAGAGAAATCACTCACCACGCAAGCAAAGCAAGCCTGTAACAGCATTTCACCAGGTGCAAAAGGAAGCGTCCGCCTGTGGCAGCTGCTGATCACTCGCCTGCGTGAGGCCGCAAGGCTCAAACATGGAGGGCACAAGGATGATGTCGCAGGCTGCAAGTGGTGGGGCAGCAGGGGTGAGATACGAGTCAGCAGGGGACAAGAGCCCTGCGCTTGAAGCAGAGCCAGCGGCGAGAGGAACTAGGCAGGCACGGGCACCAGCACAGCACCAGCACAGCGCGCTGCCCCTACCGGCGTATATCAGGTGACTGAGCGGCTCATCGTAGGCAAAGCAGAAGGCTGCATCCTGGCCGCCATACTGCAGACCAGAAGAACAGGAGCGGACACAAATGAGTAGCAAGCGACACATAAACCAACAACCACAGCAGACCTGCCACTGCAGTTTGCAACGCACTGCAAGCATGCCTGTTTCCCAACCAGCTGACACCTCAGTGCAGCGGCTCAAAAGCCCCGCCAGCACAGCCAACAAACACAGCAGCAGCTGCTGTGCCATGTGTCCAGCCTCAAAGCCCTCACTCAGCGCATGCCAGCGGCCGTCAGCTGCTGCACCCCAACGCACCGAGTTCTTCAGCGCATCAAACTCCCCCTGGATCTTGGGGTCGGGCGCAGACCCCAGCAGCACAAACTGGCCGCCGCGGTCAATGGTACGGAACACAGAGTGGGCAATCAGGTGCGTGCCCTTCTGCTTGGTGAGCCGGGACACCACACCCACCATCGGCTTGTCGCCCCAGCCATTCAGGTTGACCCTGCAAGCAGGCAGGGGGCATGCAGCGTCAATATGCAGGTGCTGTGATGGCAGGCTTGACTTTCAGCTGCAGCCCTCCGCCTGGGCCTGCAGGTGTGAAGGTAAGAGGCACAGCACCACCCACCGCTTGCGCAGCTCCTCCCGTGCCGCCGCCTTGCCCTCCACAACTGTGTCGGGGGTGTAGCCGCGGGGCAGGAACTGCAGCACAGCCCAGAGCACACAGGGCAGGCAGTCAGAAGGCACAGCAACGATGTGGAGCAACGGGCGCCTCTTTCTCTCTCTGCACGGTAGATGCAGCAGGGCTAGCAGTAGCGGCGACGCCAGCGGTTCGACACGCAGGGACAACACGGATCATGCCCCCCCCCCCCCCTTCACCCCCCCCCCCCCCCCCCCCCTCACAATGTCTGTCTCCGGGTCCCAGATGTCAATGTCGATGCCGTTGCGCACACCCCACAGCTTGCCGGCATTGGGCGCGATCGCCGGGTGGCCCCCAATCTGCAGCAGCCAGTGGGGCAGCCAGCAGGACAGCTGAGTGCTGGCGGCAGCACTTGCAGTGACCCGGTGCCAGCAGTATCAGCGGCACGGCACAGTGCAGTCAATAATAGTGCACGCTGCATGCTGCCAAATGAAAGAAGTGTGCGGGCTGAGGCCTGCAGCTGTCCCTTCTGCCTGCCACACCTCAAAAGCGTAGGATGGCGACACGGTTGTGAATCGCTGCGAGTGGTGTGCCGCCTCCCCCAGCTTGGTGGCCCCAAAGTCCATGTTGTGGATGGTAAACACCTTTGGGAGGGGGCAACAAAAGGGAAGCACAGGTAGGTGTGCAGGCCGACGGCTGCTGTGGAGGCTGACTGATGAAGGCAGGGCATAAGCGCGCGTAGGGTGAAACAACGGCGGCAAGATGGCAGCAGTAGGCGAGCGGTAACCAACAGCAGCTGAGCAGGGAGCGAGGAACTATGTGCAGCCGCCCAGCTGATGCAGCAAGCACCACCAGGCGCTGCAGGCTGCCCGCACCACCTCTGCAGCCACCAAGTGCCTGCCGGCCACGCACCACGTTGGGCTTCCACAGCCCGTACGACTGGTACTCTGTCCAGTAAGCCTTGGCCACATCAGCAGTGCTCCAGTCGTGGCAGTGCAGGATGTCGGGCTGCCGCCCAGAGCGCAGCAGGAACTCAAGCGCAGCCTGCAGGGGGTGGGGGGAGGCGGGGGCCGGGTGGTAGGCAGGTTAGCTGGATCGGCAGCGTGCTGCAGCCCACAAGCAGAGCGTGAGGAGTGGGGGCGGATGCAAGCAGGCTGCAGTCCGGCCCCACCCTGCTGGTTGTGTAACAGCAGCAGCAGCAGCAGAAGCAGGTGCTGCCCGCTGCCCTGACTGTGCATACCAGGGTGGCAGCTAGTCATCACCCACGCATCGCACCCTTGAGAAGAAGTCGAAGCGCCCCGCATCGTTGTTGCCCTGGTAGACGGCCCCTGAGAACATCCCGTTGCGGGGCTCAATGAAGAAGCACCGCAGCCTGGGAGGGGTGGGGTGGGTGGGTGGGTGGGTGGGTGGGGGGAGTGGAGGGAGGAGTGAGGAAGCAGCGCGGGCAGGCGTGGGTTGCAGGGTGTAGGGAAGGGTTTAGGGTTTATGCAGGGGAGGGTAAAAGGGGAAGTGAGCGGCCCAGCATGCGGCTGCTCAGATGCAGGGCACAGGTATGAGCTGCCGGCACAGCAACAAAACGGTGCAGGCGAGGCCAGGCGTATCAGGCAGGGTCGAGGGCGGCAGCAGTGGGCTCACCCCTCCACCATGCACGTCGTCACAAACACCTTGGTGCCGCCGTAGTCGAACTCGGTCTCGTAGCTGGTGCCGCCCAGCAGGGGGGAGGCCTGGAAGAAGTCGTACCTGTGAGGGGGAGGGGGGCAGAGGGAGGGGGTGCGAGGCGTGCGTGGGACAGAAAGAGGCGTGAGGACGCTGTATGCAACAGCTGTACAAGCCGCGCCACAGGCCGCTGCACGCAGCTGCACGGTTCCTGGCCTGCCTCGCTGCCCGCGCCTGCCCCTCCACACACACACGCACCCACCATTCCCTCCCCCGCCCCCCCCCCCGCAGGCATCACAACCAACCCCCACCCACCCACCTGGGCAGTATCACCTCCACCTGATGTCCCTGGTCCTGCACAGCCCGACCCAGGCTGGTGACCACGTCACCCAGGCCGCCAACCTGCCGCAGGAGGGAGGGAGGGAGGGGGGTGCAGGCAGGGGTGGCAGGGTGAGGCTTGTGAGCGGCATCAAGCACATGATGCGACGCACACGCAGCAGCAGCAGCAAGATGCTATGCAACAAAGATGGGCTGCCACATAGTGAGAACTGTGCACTGAGCAGTCTCAGCCTGCCTGCCCTTGCAGTGCCGCCAAACCTCCTCAGCCGGCTACCCTCCCACCCACCTTGCAGATGGGTGCCATCTCCACAGCCACATGCACCACATGCAGCGGGGGCTCCTCCACAACTGCAAACAAACAAGCAAATAGGCAGGCAGGTGCCAGCAACATCAGCGTCAGCAATAATCCAGCGATGATGTTAAGCAGCCAAAGCCGCCGCATGCAGGGGTAGGCACCATCGTGTGATGGGCGGGCACGTGTGCAGCCTGCCACAGACACCGCGCAGAGCCACACCAAGGCAACATAGACGGCCCAGCATCAGCAGCAGCAGCGCCAGCAGCAGCAGGGACGACGTCCAGCCACGCCAATCACCCACCCGAGCCGGCCACCGGGATGTGGAAGTCGAGGCCGAGGTTCGAGTCGTACTGCCCCCCATCAAGGGCGTCACTGCAGGCGGGCGGGCAGGCAGGCAGGCGCGGGGCGAGAGGCAGAGTAAGAAGACAGGGTGGGTGGACCAAGGCGTCGGCAGCAGCAGCAGCAGCAAGGCAGGGGGCACTGCAGGCCAAGCTGTGCATGCAGGTGAGCGGCGTTGCAGCTGCGGCGCTCGAGTCACAGCGCTGAAAGGCAGCATAGCAAAGTCGTAGGTTCCCATGGTTGTAGGCTCAGCAGTCCAGCTAGCAAACCCCCACCCCTTCCACCCCACCACCACACACACACACACACACACACCGGCCCCTCTCCTCACTCACGTGAACACAAAGTCGAGGTAGTAAGCATCCTTGGGCGCACGCAGCGTCACCTGCGCTTGAGGCATGTCCGGCAGATGGTGAGGGGAACGCAGGGGGCAGGGGGGCTGGCACCAGCACTGCCGACTGCCAATGCAGACTGCCGACAGCTGCAGCAGGGGGCTTGCTGCACCCGACCGCTTCCCATCGCCAGTGCCCAAGCAGTCCTGGCTGTCGGATGAGGCAAACTGCTGGCGAGTGAACTCGCCCCATCCTTCCCACTCCACCTCATGACAACGCACTGCCCCTGGAACCACCAGGCCAGCCGCCGCCCAGCCCCTCACCGCACCTGGAAGTGGTCCCCAACCTTTGGGGGCGTCATCTCAAGAGGCCCATACGCCTTGGGGTGCCGCCACCGGTTCCAGCCCCCCCTGCACTTGTGGCAGCAGCGGCGGTACTTGCATTGGGGGTCCCTGTGGCAGCAGCACTGATGTGCTGTAGATGTGCCCAGCACTGGCAGCAGCAGTCCAGCAAGGCAGCCACCTGCCCCCGCCTCACTTGATGAAGATGCGCTGCCTGCCCGGCAGCGCGCCGTTCTGAGGGTTGTAGTACACAGTCACGTCTTGACCCGCCTGCAGCCAGCAGGCAGGCAGTTGGTGGCGGTGGATGGGGCAGGGGGAGAGGAGGCGAGAGGCAGATACCATACAGCGCAAAGCAACTGCTGCAGTGTCACCCGACCCACTGTGAACAGTGGGTGGGGGGGGGGGCTTGCCGCCCGTGACAGCTGCCTCCCACCCCATGCACCCCTTGCCCAGCCCAGCAAGCCTACCTTCCATCCCAGACTACACACACAACTGACTGTGCCGCCGTAATTGCCCTCTCCCTACCCCAACACACTGCAGCGGCCCACCTGTGGGACCTCGGGCACAGTGAAGAGCACGTGCTTCATCTGCTTGCGCCGCACTGCCTCCGCCTTGGCCTGCGCCGCCCTCCTCAGGGCCAGACGCTGTCGCTCCTTCTCAGCCTGCTCAGCCTCCTCGGCCTCGCGCTTGGCAGTGATGCTGGCCCGAATCTGAAGGTGCACGGGTGGGACAGGCGTAGAGGCAGTCATGGTGCAGCCATCAGGCCGAATGCAGTATGGCTGCCTGCAATGGCAGCGAGCACAGCATGCAGCCTACGCTGGCTGGGCATGTGTGTGCCAACCGACAAAGTTGGTTCTTTTGCATTTGTGACATTTCTCATGTTGAGCAAGCACTGGGCAGCGCACCGCAGCCAGCCGCACCTCGGCCAGCATGGCATCAGCCCACGACTCGACAGTCTTGCCTGAGGGAAGGTCCACCAGGGCCTGTGCACAGGGTCAGGCACCGGGTCAGGGGGCAGTGTGAGCGAGGTGGATCAGGTAAAAGCAGCAGCAGTCAGCAAGGGCAGCAGGCCGGGAGGACCAAGGGTGAGGCAGCGACAGAACTAACGAGCGCCAGGCAGCCCTCAGCACTTGAATTGAATTGAATTGGAATTGGAATGGGAACACACGCACACCCCGCGCACCTCCCCCCCCCCCCCCACACACACACACACACACCCCCACACACACACACACACACCGCCACCAACCACAAACCTTGAAGTCCCGCCGCTCATTGTTGTCGCATTGCTGCTGCAGGAACACCACAAAGTTGAGGGTGGCGGCATCCTTGGGCACACTCACAAGCGCCTCCCACCACTCTGCAGCAAGGCGGCGCAGCAGGCGGGGCGGCAGGTCAGGTTGGGCAGGCGGGAAGAAGAGGCGCCATTTGCACGGGAAGCAGCGGCACCACTGCTGTGTACTCAAACCCTGCACAAAGCCATCCGCCAGCCCAAGCAGTGCTCACCCTCTTTGACCTCCTCCTTGGGCTCCTCTGCAGGTGCAGCCGCCGGCGCAGCTGCCCCTGCAGCTGCCGGTGCCGCACCCGCTGCCGGTGGCGGTGGCTGGGCAGACACGGGCCGGGGAGCTGCGGATGCTGCAGAGCGCGCCATCTTCACATCCTGGGGCGCCTGCCAGTTGTTGTGGCCTGAGCCAAGGGCAAGGGAGAGGGAGGCAACAGCACAGCGGTGAGTCAGCACGGTTGCAAGCACAGCAAGCAACGGCGGAACAGAGCGACGGCCTGCTTCCGGCGCAACTCTCAGGCCACCATCCGGGCAGCCCTCGCGCCTGCCACCCACCGATACGCAGCACCAGGCTCTCCCCCTCCGGCACTGCCCAGTTCAGGGGCCCAGACAGGCGGTTGTACTGGATCTTCACCATGCTGCCGGGCCGTGCGCTCTGCAGGCGGGGAGGGAGGCGGTGTGGGTTGAGGCAGGCAGCAGCAGGAGGTGAGCCGATGGCTCCTGGCCAGGCAGAGGGGCACACACAAACAGTGCTCACGCAGCAGCCACGCAGGCAGCAGCAGGCACAATCGCACCAGCCACTGGACCCCCCCCCCCCCCACACCCCCCCCCCCACCACCACCACCATCAGCTCCCCCCATCAGCCTCACCGCGGGCACCATGCGCCATCGCCCGACCTCCTGCTTGGAGGCCCCCTTTTGCCAGGCAGCGTACTCGTTCTTGAGCTGAGCCACAGCCTCCTCAGCCCGCCGCTGGTCGTCCTCCAGCTTAGCTGCCGCTGCCGCCGCTGCCTCGGTCTTTGCTCGCTCCTCTTCCTCAGCCTTCTTCTGTCGCCAGGCAACCTCCTGTGGTTGGCAGCGGTGGCAAAAGGGGGGCGGAGGGACAGCACTTGAGTGATTTTGGTGGGTGGCAGCATGCAGCAGAAGCCGTTGTTGGAAAAGCGAGCGAGACCACACCCCCTGCACGCCAGGCAGGCAGGCAGGCAGGCAGGCAGGCAGGCAGGCAGGCAGGCAGAAGCAAGGCGGCACTCACTGCACGCTCAGCTGCTGAGTCGATCCACATGTCTCGTGTGACAGGCCCGCGCACGGGCATCACGTAGTTCTGTGAAGAGGGGTGAGTGGTGGGGGACAACGGGGGACAACGGTGTGGGGGGAAGCAGCAGGCACGCAGGGAGGTAGGCACCGCCCCAGCTCTGCTCACGGCCAGAGCATGCATGCTGCTGACTGGCTTCAAGCCACAGCCCTAGACCATCCGCTCGAGCCGCAGCACCAAAACCAACCCGCCCTGCCTACGCACTACGCAACCGCCGCGTCTTGCCCAGCGCACCACAGTCCGCAGTGGAGCAAAACGCACCCACACGCACCTGTGAGAAGTTGTTGTCAAAGGCTCCGTCCCCGTTTGACACCACCCAGTTGATCTCAAAGGCCTCCTCGGGAACAGCGAGGCGGGCTGAGTAGTAGTCCAGGCCTGAATGTGGAAGGGGGAGGGAAGGCAGCAGATGCACGAGGCAGGTGTGTAAGGTGGGTTCCGCAGCACAGGCGCGACGTGCCTGACAGTGCAGCATTGGAAGCCAGCCATAGATACTGCAGCAGCAGCAGCCCGCTGCCATTGCTGCTTTGTGCTCGGCACACGGGGTGCCAATTCCCCCGCCAGCAGCAGCCTGTGACCCACCACCCACCCGCCCACTCACCCTCAGCGCGGCCGATGCGCCCGTCATGCTGCATGTCAACCCTGTCGCCCTCGGGTGCAGCCAGCTCCCAAGTGTTGTACTTGGCATGCAGCTGCAGGCGTCCGCTGTTCCTGCACCACACGCAACACAACATGGCAGGTTCAATACAGCTGCAACAGCAGCAGCTTGAAGCAGGCAACCATGTTCGCAGTCCCGCGGTCAGCATCTTGCAAACCTCTCCTAGCACACAGCATGAGTGCTGCTCTGCTCTGCTTGCTCCCACCACTCCCACCACTCAGCGCCACATCCACCTGCACACTTATCCCTGCCCTGCCACCCAAGCCTCCCCTCCCCACTGGCAGCGCCCTGCTCAGCCGCCCACCCATCCTCCTACGCACCTCAGCGGCTCGCTCTGGGCTCTGTTGAAGTACACCACGCAGTTGGCACCCGCCACCGGCTTTTCGGGCACAGTGAAGTACAGCCAGCTCTCGCGACCCTTGGAAAGCGCTGCACAGCGGGATGGGATTGCGCGGTAGGCTAGGTAGGCAGGTCACCATGGCAGTGGCCAGTGCGGCGTGGCCTCACAGCGGCAAACAGAAAAGCTGGGTGGCAAGCAGAGCGAGCCCACAGCAAGACACAGCCGCGCCAGTCCATCTGCTGGCTGCACAGCCCTGCCAGCCCCACCACCCACTCACTCACCCTTAGGGTCATGCCCCTCCACCTCCTTGTTGGCTGCAGCTATCTCAGCCTCTCGAGACACCTTGATGGCGGCAGCCCCCGGCCCTGGCCTCCCAGAGGCCTGTTCCGACGCTCCTCCCTGCTGGCCTGCCGCTGCTGGCTGCCTGGGCGCAGAGGTGGAGGGCTGAGGCCCTGCAGGGCTGCCGCCGCTGCTGCTGGATTGGCTGCCACTGCTTGGCTTGGCGTCCGCCATGGCAGCCCACCGACTGCTGCCGCTGTTGGAGGGCGGGCCTGTGGGGTGATGGGTGGCAGGGAGGGAGGGAGGAGACGATGTGGGGCCTGAAATTACGCACTTCCTGAGAATCGGCACTCTGACCAGCAGGTGTAGCTGCCGACAGTCCTGCCGGGCTGACACATGTGTTTAGTTTGCCACATTGTGTGCGCGCGAACGGGCATCAGAACAGCACAGCCGATGTGATTTCGCACCACCCTCTGCTGCGCTGCGCCGTGACAGGCTGAACAGGCAGTGCAGTACCTCCAGAATCAGCGTGACACAAGGCTGCCGCACCCTACCTGCAGACCCGGGCCCTTGCGCCGCGTCTGGGCGGCTGCCACCCTGCTCTGACCTCTGCAGGCGGTAAGGCAGGAGTGGAGACAATGGTGAGTCATGGGGAAGAGGCCAGAAGCCGAATGAAAATCGCAGAGGCCAGGCCAGCAGGGAATGAATGCGTGTCCATTGCAGGCAGAGGCGGCACCGGCCAGCACACGCGGATCGGCGGCAGCCAGCGGCCAGCTCCCACTCACATTGCTGGACCCGTTTGCGGGGGCGGTACCCTGCTCGACGGTCTGGGGCGCGGCTGTGCCCTGTGCTGCAATGGGGGCTGGTCCCCCCAGCCCCGCAGACGCCCTCAGCCTCCTGTGCTGCTCCACAAGGGCACGGGCCTTGTCGGGCGCCATTGCATCCAGGCGGTTGGCCAACGCCTCTCTCAGCCGCTCGTTCTCCAGCCGCAGCTGCTCTGCTGACGAGTCGCCGCTGCCTGGGGCAGCAGCAGCTACCACCTGCAGCATCAGCAGCAGCCCAGCACGCTGTCCCTCAGGCATAGAGGCGGCGTAGGCGTGAATGCCCGGTGGAGCCACTGCACAGCCCAGTTGCCCCAAAGCCAGTTTGCAGCTTGTTGATTGCCACATGCCATAGCACCACGAGCTATTGCAATGCAGGGAGGGAAGCGGAAGGCAGTAGCATTGTTGCACCAGCCCTCACCGCCTGTACACACCTGCCGCCTACCGCAAGTGCTGGCCAGGCTGTGCCGCGTGCCCCGCAGGGACATAGGGCGGATGACTGTTCCTGCACATCATTTGGAGGGTTGAGCGCGTCCGGCCAGCGCGGCTGGAAGCCTTTGGGCTGATGCAGCATGTGCCGCTGCTATCCAGCTCACCTCGCGCCAGCCGGGCGCCATGGGAAGCATCCAAGCTCGTGCAGGGGTGAGCTGCCACCATCGAAGCGCGCGGTCTGTCAGAATTAGCGATCGACACACAGGCCTTCTTGTATACCTATCAACACAATGAACGACACCTGTAGCTTTGGGTTGGGAGTGTTGTTCTGCAGCAGCGTCGATTTGCAGGGGTTGTGTGTATGCCGCCGCTGTGCCAGCTAGGCGGCAGGGACGCCGCCCACTTGCATCGCAAGATGCTGAAGCAGTGCACTGCCATGTGCCCTACAGCAGGCCCTTGCCAGCTTAAGGTATGCAGTGTTATTCACCCTGTGCCTTTGCTTTGCAGGAGAGCAGCAGCGGCAGTGGTAGCCACTACAAGCTGTTTGCATGTGACACGGCTGCCATGCGTTTCTCCGCCCTTCCTGTAATCAACTCTTACATCATCACACTGATCAATGCCGACTAGCCGTCAGGTGAAGTGCCAGCGGTTGTTACCGCATGAAAAGCAAGGGTGTACTGTGGCGAAAGGTTGTTGTTGTGGCGGCCTGCTCAACACACTGGAGCAGTCGAGCAAGCCAATATCTGAGTAGAGTACACACGTTGTAAAAGGCCACGCAAGGTGCACATGGCCGCAGCAGCAGCGTGGGGGGCCAGCAGCTACAGGGCGGATGAAACGCTGGAGGCTGCTGGCATGCAATGTAAAAACTGAGGACAACGGCAGGCTGGGTGGCACACCAGGAAGCAGCAAGGAAAGGCAGGACAGGGAAAGACAGACACGGAAAGTGAAGAGAAACAGGGACGTTGCGTAAAAACCTGATCTTACTAATCTGAGGACACACACATCGGAGGGACAGGGGAAGTGGATTGGAGTCCCGTTGCAGCAGTCATGAAATCAAGAAGTGCTGCCTAAAACTGGGGGAGAAACGGTGATGAGGACAGCTGCCGCATCAGCAAGAATGGCACGTTTTCTGCTATTAGGAGGGCTAGCCTGGGGAAAGTGGATGACTGTGGAGCGTAAAGCTGCCATCTGACTGACCTGGAAAGGTACTGAAGAGGGTGCTGGCGGGTTCAAGCAGCTGGCAGGATGTTGATGTTGTGCGAAGTGATTGATGGACGTTTGGGATAGAGCGTGCGGCTGCCTCAGCAGAGAATAGCCTCAGACCTTCCACACCGCCACCTCCCCGCCCTTGTCTCCAGACACCACCAGCTCCTTACCACCAGCAGCCAGTGTGCGCACAGAGTGGTTGTGGCACAGCAGCGGCTGAGCGGCGGCAAGCAGCAGGGTTGGATCCCACCGGCGAACCAGCTGCAGCAGTGAGGGGGAAAAGCTGATCGGGTGAACCGACCTGACGAGACAGATGCGGCAACGAGACTGCGCAGGCAGTGCTGCAGTCACATGCGATGGTGCACCGCAGGCAGCACTTGGGAGCAGGTGCGGGCCAGTCAGTGCAGCAACAGGGCAGGTGTAGGGCAGGTGCCGGCTGATCAGCCCACCTTGTCGTCACCACCGGTGTAGATGAGGCCATCTGGCCCTACAGCCAAGCAGTGCAGGCGCTCGCCGCCATGTGCGTTGGACCTGCGGAAGCAACAGGGCGGGGGCGCGGTTGGAAGGGGAGCAGGAGGAGGCGAGGCTGTTTGACAGAGACATGATGTGCAGGCAAAGCTGCTGTCAGCTTGAAGGGCCAGCCTCCTCGACTGGCGTGCAGGCGAGTACGCAGCTGAGACATAGGGACAAACCAAGCCCTGCCTCACGCCTCCCACCTGTCGACCACAATGTCGAGGTTGTCTGCATCCCAGGCCTTGAGGGATCCGTCATAAGAGACAGAGTACAGAAGCCCGCCGCGCAGCGCCATGCCAGCCACTCGCTCCCCGTGCGCCTTCTTGCGGCAAGCCACCTCAGTGAGCTCACCCGCCTTGCGGCCTATGGACCACGCCCTGTGCAAGCAAACACACAAGCCAGGCATGTGTGGGAGGGAGGGGCAGCAGGACCGTTTGTCGGCAAAAGATACACCATCAGCTAAAGAGCAGCGAGGAGGCGAGACTCGAATGCAGCCCGCCCAACAGGTCACATTGCCTGGCCGTCGACGGTTCAGCCCCCTGCACGCAGCTCACCTCAGACTTCCGTCTGCGTTTGCTGCGTACACTCGGTCCCTGCTGGCCACCAGTGCCAGGATGTCTCCCTTGTCCAGCGACACGGTTGCCACGCAGCGCGGCACAGCACGAGACATGTCCCATTGCCGCAACGTGTTGCAAGCGCAGGAGAAGAGCCAGCGGCCGCCTGGCGCCACCGCCAGGCTGCGCACCCAGCCGCAGTGCTCGTCCAGCACAACGTTGGAGTCTAGCTGAGCTGCGGGAGGGACCCAGGCAGCCACCTGCTTGGCGTGGTTGCCCACAAACACCTGGCTGGGCAGGCCGTCCTGGTGGCGGCAGTCCAGTGCGAGGGAGAAGATGGGGCCACCTGGGGGTGCCAGGCGCGCCTCCTCCTTGAAACCGCAGACGTCTAGCTCCTCGCAGTCGCCCTGTGGGCAGCAGGGGGGCACAGAGGGCAGCAGGTCAGGGAGCAGGATTTCAGCACAATGGCGGCGACTTCACGTGATTGAGTACGGGATTGTTCGACAGCCCCGGCAGTCACCTGACTGCTCCAAAGGGCTAGTGTCTTGTCAAGGCTGCTAGTGATGATCTTCTTGCTATCGGCTGCAGGCAGAGTGCAGGCAAGGCAGCCAGGTTGTGAGTTCGGGCCGGTCGTCGACAGCCAAGCACTGCCGCGCTGCCTGCCAAACACCCGGACAGGGTATTCCGGGGCAGTGAGGTCGACGAGTGCATGCATGCGGTTGCGTGGAGCCTCGAGGGCGCACCTGTGTCTTCCAAAACAATGGCCGCTGCCAGGCTCGACTCGTGGGCCTTGTAACGTTGAAACAGGATTGCCTCGGTGGGCTGCAGCTTGACGAACTCGGCAACGGCGCAGACTTTCAGGCCCGCTCGGCCGCGGCCATGCGCTGGGCACCGTGGCGCCCTGCGGCTGCTGCTGGCACTCAGCAGACGGGAGGCGCCGCTGACGGCTATTGGATGAGCCATGGCGTGCAGGGCTGGCGCAAACTTGGTGCAGGCTCAAGTTGGCAGGGGTTGCGACGCTGCACGCCCGCCTGCAGGCAACCAGACCAGGCTGGCGCTGGGGCAGCAGCTGGGAATGCAGCCGCAGTGGGTGGCAGCCTATTTCAAGATCGCCGCATTGCTGTCGCCCGCTGCGCTGTGCGCCAACCCCGCACATTGAATGCGCCGCCACATCTCAATGTGATCTCAGTGCTAGCCTCAAGTGCACCTCCTGAGCTTCATCTGGCTGTCATGCTTGCTGCTGTGGTGTTCACCGACTTGCGTTGTCAGTTACACGTGCATGGCCAGCTACATTGGCATGCTATGGTGCACCTGAACCACCCCAGCGCGGCTCTATGAGCGCCAGTGCGCTTGCCAGCGCTGGGATGTTATTGCGTAGCAGAACAGCCCAGAAGGGGGAAAGTACAGGAGGCATGCACTCGGCCAGGCAACAGCCTGGGGGCGCCACACGGCGGGCAAAGGGACGAGCAGCAAGCGGGAGAAGGCGCCAGCGCATGAAGCGGCTGCCTTGCGCCCGAGTATCAGAACATCAAAAATAGGGGGCAGTTATGAAATATCGGGTCACTAAACAGGAGGGGCGGCCGCAGGGCGCGCCAAGAAAGGCGGAACGTGCAAAGCAAACGGACAGGGAAAAGCAGGGCAAAGCATTCGAGTACAGGTGGTGGGGCGAGGGCGCAGACAACAATTCCGCGCGCGCAGCCACACAAAGAATGAAATGTGGAGGGGCGTGAGGCCAGGCATACAATGCATGCATGGTACGTTTTGGCGTGCACCATTACACACGCGGCGGCGGCAACGTAGCGGCAAGTCAGGTATTCGAAGCAGGGGGCGGCTGCAGGTGGCCGTCTTGGAAGAGCTCGCCAGACAGCGAGGGACACAGCAGCAGAGGTGCTGGCAGGGCGGCACACATGGCGGGCTCGGTATGCTGCAGTGGGCAGCTGCCAGCAGCGCCCAAGCTGAGCGCAACCGAAGGGGCAGGCATGGAGAGCTCTGCATGGCGGTCCTGGCTTTCCAGCTCCACCACAGCGTCAGGCTCAGCACCTGGCATGCCACCCGCAGCCAGCGACGGTTGAGGCCCGCCCTCCTGCGCTGCTGCTGCAAACGGCGAGGCTGCTGCTGCTGCTGCCGCTTGGGCGGCAGCGTTTGCGACCTGCTGGGCAGCTGCTTGCACTGCACCTGCCACCATCATCTGCAGCTGCTGCTGTGCCTGCTCCTGTGCCGCCACCTCCAGCAAGGCATTGGCAGCCAGCACAGCTTGTTGCTCATACGCGTCAGGCACGGCCGGTGGCATTGCTGCACCTGGCGCCTGCTGCAGCAGCTCCTGGGCTGCCTCGAGGTGCACCTGCTGCTGCTCCTCCATCTGCTGGAGAGCGGCAGTGGCCTGTGCCTCGACCGCAGCATATTCGGCGGCCGCCGCCTGTGCCACCGCAGCCTCTGCCGCCCATTCGGATGCCACGTGGTACCCCGAGTGCAGCACCTCGAAGTGAGCTTTGGCCCAGGAGGTGACTGCCAGCCGCACCTCAAAGTCCGAAGGGAAGTCCTGCTCGAAGCGCAGCTGGGTGGGGCCGCGGTAGGGCCGCTGCACGGGCTGCCCGTTGTGCCAATTGAGCTCCTTTGCATCTGCTGGGTAGGTCAGCACCACCTGCGGGAGGGTGCAGCGCACAAAAGAGCTGGTGGGGTCATCAGATTGCAAGGCCAGGTGAGCACGCAAGCTGCATCGTTTGAAAGCCTGCAGCACGCGAGCAATAGAGGGGAGGAGCGGGGAGGTGTGCAGGCACGCCGCACCTCAAGGTGCCCTCTGCGCGCCACCACATCCAGCACTGTGCCCCGCATGACCGGGGCCTTGAGGGGCAGCAGGGAGCCGGCGGTGATCTGCAGGCGGGCAGGGTTGAGGGGAAGCAGGGTTGAGGGTCCGCAAGCGGGAAGCAGTGTAGCGAGGAAGCAGCAGCAGCATGGCAGGGGGTAGGTTGGTGCGGGCGCTTGCACTGGCCTGTGGCCACATGCAGACCGTTGCAGAGAGGGATGCAGCAGCAGCGCAATCCACACAGCACCACATACAGCAGGCCGCACCTCACCTGTGAGCAGAAGCCGGTGGCGCGCTGGTGGGGGCCGCCCGCTGCCGCCGCGCACTTGTGCAGCGCGGTGTGGCTGAGCTCCAGCTCGGCGGGGATCACTCCAAACTCGACCGCTGTGTTGCCCTTGACTCGCAGGCGCCAGCGCAGCACAGCCTGCTCGCGGGTGCTGACATCAGACACCAGCAGCTTTGGACCCATGCCGACCAGTCGCACCGAGCGCACGGCGTCTCCATCTGCATTTCGACAGCATCAGTCATGCCACAAAGTCAGAACGCAGCAGTGCATCGCAGCCAGCACACAATGACTTGTGTGCGCAGAAAGCATTCAAGGTGTCGACCAGCGAGAGGTGCAGAAACCGCGCGCTGATCACCCGGGTTGAATTGGAAGCAGAAGCCGCCGTCATCGCTGAATGCGCGGTCAAACCCAACGCCTGTCGACTCCTCCATGTGGAGCCGCTCACGCCAGCTGCGGTGCCTGGAGAGGGCATTGCAGTAGCGGCAAGCAACACTCGTTTGCGATATGCGACTAGCCCGCCGACTGCCGGCAGGAGCGCGGTGGCAGCTGCTGCCGGCATGTGCACTGACGGTGTCTGGGGGTTCGGCAGGGCAGCGATCAGTGGTGGCAGACGCGTGGAATGAGCTAGGCGGAGGCGCAAAACACCGGAATGTCCCCAGCCGTCGCCGCTGCGGCTGGGCACGCACCTAAAGCGCTCGGCGTCGGCGTGGGAGCCGTTACAGCGGTGCAGCACTGCTTGTCTGGCGACGTGCTCCACCAGCGGCAGCCTGCTGCCCGGCTCCTTGCGACTGAAGTAGCTGTTGGTCTGCTCGAGGGCTACCAGGCTGGGGCCGTCGAGGTTTCGCAAAATTTGCAAGACTGTGAGCGGCGGCAGCGAGAGGAGGCCCGCTGATGGCTCCATGGTGCGTTGCATGGTTATGGGAATGGAGAAGGTGTAAAGGGCGTCAAACGACGACTCAACTTGCCAGTGCCTCATGGGCCACGAGTGACGTATCAGGTCTGCCACTCGGCCTTCCCCCCGCCACAAACTCGTGCGCACACCCACTTGCACGTGTGTAGCGCTGCAACGGCGTCGCAATGAACGAAAACTGTTGCCGTTCAGTCGCGCGCCAGGGTGCGAGCGCTCCTCCCCACGGCTTGCAGACAATCGATGAATTAGTCGTTACACACAACAAAAGCAATGGAGTTTGTCAGCAACCACTTGCAATTATTTTGCCGCAACGGCAGCGGCAACGTTGCCGCCGCTACCGCTGTGCCGCAGCCGCCGCGGCGTCTGTGCCACCCTCGACCGCTGCCAGGCCTGTGCCCGAAGTGTCGACCCCGCCCGTAGCCATTGGGTCATATGGGCATGTAAATCGGAAGCCGCGCCCCTCGTACGCTCCCCCGCGCAGGAAGTGCCCCCACAACTCCTCCTTGGTGGTGTAGTGCCTGCGTTTGGGGGGACAGTGGTAAGAGGCAAGAATGCACGGGCGCAGGGTCGTACACACCGTGCGCAGTTCTTGCATGCAGCAAGCGGGCAGCGGCTATGCAAACATGCAGCAAGCTCAGCTGGTCAACCATGCACGAACATCCCGCACCCAAGGTCTGGGTTCTGCTGCAAGTAATACGTCTCGTCCCAGCAGTCGGGCCCGCGTGCCTGCAGTCATACAATTCAGACAACAGGCCCGCAGGCTGGTGAGTGACAGCAATGGCGCCTCTTTGACTGCACCACATCTCACAACACTCCACAGCAACCCAACGCTCTGCCGGGCCGACGCAGCATGATGGCAGACCTGCATCCAAGCCAGCCGGGGGTAGCGAAAGGGCTTGGGATCGTCTCGGTACACATTGCTCACCACATCCGGCTTGCCAGAGGCCTGCAGCACGGCAGCAAGCGGGGGAAGCGGGAGGGACCCTTGGACAGCACACCAACATGCTGCGTGCGTGCAGGCGCTGCCAGCAGCCCGTGTGAGCCCACTGCTGCACTGCAGACCGTGGTGCTGGCGCCCTGCGCATCTGCGGCCAGTCACAGCCACAAAGCTCCACGGCCCAGCCCTCCACCCACCTGTGCCTCCATCCACTCAGTGTACTTGACTGCCTGTAGCGCAAACGACCAGTCGCTCTGCACAACCCGCTCCTTGACCTGACAGGCACGGCGGCACGGCGGGCAGAGGTTGGCAAGGGCAGCAGGGTCAGGGCACGCGGCACCAACAAAGGCATACCGTGCTCACGCACCTTGACAAACAAGACCTCAAAGGGGTTGAGGGAGACGCCATCGAGGTAAAATTCGCCATAGGGGTTGGCCCTGGAGGCGTCGGAGCGGTAGGGTGGGGCGTTAGAAAGGGGCGGGAAAGGAGAGGAAATCGAACAGGGCTCCATGTCGATCCATCCGCCAGACAGCAGCGAGGACTAGCTCAAGCCACGCTGAGGGCAGCACACAGATGTGCCTGGGTGCTGATCCCCAGCCGGCGCAACATGCGCAGCAGGCAGGCAGTTTGAGGCACAGTACAGGCAGCCAGCTGCCTCGCTCACTGCTTGTTGCACTTCCAGTTGGCCTGGTCCAGCCAGTCCACATCCTGGTACCGCATCATGAAGCTGTCCAGCCCAAATCCTGCCATGAATGAAAGCAGCAGCACCGCAATGTGGCAAGGTAGGAGAGTGACATGACACAGGCTCGTAGCGTCTTAACAGGCCAGGCAAGCCCCCCACAGCTGCCTTGACTGCCTAGCCTTGACAGCTGCCTAACCCTGAGGCCACAGCCTGCCTGCACCAGCCCGCCGCACCAGCCCGCCAATCAGCCAGCTGAAACCAGCCGGTTCAACCCCAGCCTGCCCACCAGCCAGCCACCGGGCCCCACTCGCCTGCTTTGAGCAGCGCGAGGCTGGAACCCAGTTCTCCGTGCCAGATCACATCCCACATGGACGACCAGCAGTGGAACACGTTTCCATCCCGCAGCCACACATCCAGGCCCACCTGGGGAGTGCGCAGAGGGAAGCCAGCAGGGCAGGCATCAGAAGCAGGCGGCAAGCACACGCAGCGGTGCGCGCGCAAGGGTGGCAACACGCGAGGCAGCGCAGCAAGGACGGCAGCGAGAGACGGCTGCAGCTGGGACCCCGCAGCACAGCGCAACACCGTGGAGGTGACCTGTTGAGGGCGGCAGCCACAGCAGCACGCTGCGGTGCCCAGCTGAGGCAGCAGGACAGGGCGCTCACCATCATGCAGCCAGGCACCCTCCCACACGCACCTTGTCTGTTGCCAGCACATACGACTGCACATGGGGGTTGGTGCGCCACTCCCCCTTTGCGTTGCCCTCAAACGGCGACCCCTCGCAGCTGCAGCAGAAGGCAGCATCGCTGTCAGTTCAGCACCAGAGCAGCAGCAGACGGCAGTCAGCTGCCTGTGCTGCACGCCAGGTGTGCTGTCAGGCGGGAAGCGGCACGCACCTGATGGTGGGCCCCACCAGCTTGACGTGGTCGGACAAGCGGTTGAAGAAGAGGTCGTGCCATCGTGTGCCGCCCTGCACTCAGTCGAGCATGCATGCGGGCCAGCAACTGGTCAACCAGCGGCCAGATCGCAGGCATGGTGATTCGCAGCCATCTGCCGCGGCTGCTGAGCTTGCCACACACTGCCTGCCCACCATGCCGCCCGCTGCAAACGCGCGTAGGGAGCCGATGGTGTGGCACCACACATCCGCGGCAAGCGCGGGACGCCTCCCAGCAGCTGCAGAGGCAGCACCAGCACACTGGCAGGGGGGTGGGCGCTCACCCGCGCATAGGGAGGCACAAAGGGCCCCCTCACACTCGAGTTCATGAATATGAAGAACTTGTAGTCCTCGGGGTTGGCCTGGCGGCGTGTGGTGCATAGATGTGGACGGGCACAGGAGCAGTGAGTGAGACAAGGGCACACTCACTCAGACACTGACGGGCCGCTGGCAGGAGGGGCAACAGCTGCTGTGGCGGTACGACTGCAGTTTGCTGGGTGCAGCCTGCCCATCAAGGGGGGGTCACCGCATTGCATCACACAACGTCACGGCACAGACCACGCAGCACAACGCAAGACAGCGCGAAACCACACAGCCCAAACCAGCACAACGTCTGAACACAAAGCGCTGCTTGAGCACCGAGAGACTGCCAACCCAACCGCTGCCCCCGACCGCCTCACCTTTCCTGAGGAGAAGACCCAGCCGATGGTGCCCCAGTCGTAGCACTCATTGTTATGGTGGACATAGCGCCCATTGGGCGGCAGCATCGGCAGCTCAGGCGTCTGTATTGCAAGCAGGGGTGGAGAGGTGCAGCGACAGCGTGTGGTCAAGGGCAGGAGGTGCAAACAGGTGGCCAGTCAAGCCGGAGCTGAGCACCAGCAATGGGCATGACTTGCCGCATGCAGCAGCTGGCGAGCAAGTGAAGCAGGTCTCGATGCCTGGCATGGCCGGGCAACGCCCATGATAGCAGGGCTGCTGCAGCCCACCCTCTCTGCACGCTGGCCACCCACCGGCTGCCCCTCTGCCTCCTGCACGACAATGATGTAGGTCACGCCGTCGTCTGGTGCCATGCCAAACTGGACGAAGAATCGCAAGTTGTTGATGTACTCGGGGTCTGTGTTTGAGAACACGTAGACGAGCAGCGTGGGCGCCCAACTGCCGTCTGGCATCCGCCGCTTGTCAACGGCAACCGACGTCGCGGCGGTGGCTGCGCCTCGGCGCCAAAGGGGACCTTGCTGCGGGGCGGCGCTCCAAATGAGGCGTCCAGTGGTGAAGGCCCACACGCAGAGAAGCAGGCTGCCTACGATGGCCAGCGAGCGGACGGGGGAACTGCGACGGCGTTGTTTGTACTGAGTATCGTTTCTGGATGGCAGAACCATACCCCCCCCCTCCATGTCATCCCCATTTGAAACGGAGCCACGGCGGCGAAACATGGTTCAGGGCAAATTTCGCGGGGCTATCGACTGCGGAACCACATCGTGGTGTTATTAGCAGCAATTCAGCGATAGAGGGAGGCTATTCACAAGGGTGTCCAAATGCCGTACGATTACATTACAATTTCAGTTGTGCGCCGTCGAGGGGTGTTTGGCTTCACCCGACGATGCACATACCCTGCACAGCCGCCCAGTAGCCATCGCAGGGTCAGGACACGACTGGGCCACTCTTTGGGCCGACACGCGGCCTCAGCGGCTGCAACTGCAGTTTCCGCACCGTGAGACTCCCTTGAGCTAAGAGCAGGTGATTTTGAGCAGGCGATGTGCTCTCGGAGGCGGGCCCCCGTGCCTCCGCCGTCCAGGCTGGTACAAGTCGTGTTGGGCGCATGGCAGCGCGGGATGAGCCCTCGAGACCCTCCGCCGCCGTGATTGTTTCACCGTCGCTGCGACGCCGCTTGCCGCCATCGCCGGCACGTTATGTGTTTGCAGGGCAGGAAGTAGCCACCATGACGTCGAAGGATCAGCGCTATGCCAAGATGGAGCTGCGTGGCTCCTCCTACACCAAGAACTGGAAGACAGACCTGAAGTCAGCCACCTGTGCAGATCCTGGCTGTGAGTTATGCCGCCGCCGCATGTGATCGTGAACACAGGCAATACTTCGCACTCTTCACTCCATCCCTGCTCGCTCCTTCCCCCTCCGCAGTCTGCTGTGTGTCGGCCATATGCACGTGCTGCGTCAGCTACCACCTGCGCAAGCGCTTTTTGCGTGGCGACATGTCCCGCTACCTGTGCTGCAACGGGGACTGGCCCTGCTCCGGACGCTGTGGGGAGCAGTCACAGCCTGAGCTGTGCCTCTGCATGGAGGTGCGCAGCCAGCCTTAGCGCTGCACAACCTGACTGTACAAGGCGCTGCGCCTGCCTGTCTATTCATGCAAACATCGGCTTTGCGTGTGGCAGCGTCGCACGTTTCTCACCGCATCGCCCCTTGGCACTGGCCGCCGTCGCAGGTTACCTTCTGCTTTGCCCAGTCTGTGGCGTCCACCCGCTGGGGCATCCAGGATGAGATGCAGCTGCAGAACACTCAGTGTGACAACTGTGAGTATGCCGTGCCGTCGTGCCCAGTGTGCAGCGGCCCGGGCTGCCTACCCAAAACGTTGATGCCTGCTCCTCTGTCATCACCCCGCCAGTTGCGCTTGATACGGGCTTTCTGAGGCGTGATTTGTGTGCTGTACTGACCCGCCCACTGATCTGCAGGCATCATTGGCACGATGATTGCCGCACAGTGAGTGGCAACAGCCCGGCTGTGCACTGCTGTCGAGCAAGTGCTGGTGGTGGAGGCGGTCCCTGGTGTGCCAGCTGTATGGCGTTTGCAACACTCAAGCCACTCAGCCAAACCCCTGCACCCGCTGTGTCATCCTGCAGGTACCTGGCCTGCATCTGCTGGCTGGCTGCCTGCATCTCCGGCAACGACGTGCTGAATGAGCTGGCGCAGCTGACCGACAACATTGCCGACATACTGTGGTGCTCGTGAGTTGTGCAGTAGCCGGGATGTGTGATGCTAGCCTTGAAAGCTGCATCAGCAAGGGGCGTGGGCACTGCCTCATTGTGTGCTGGTTGCTCTCCAGTGTTCTTGACCCAACAGCTGCTCGCTTGGCTTACCATTGACTGCCCTTGCCGCAGGGTGTGCGCATGCATGCAGACCCAGCACAAGGTGCAGCTGGACGAACGCGACGCGTGAGTGTGCCACCCAGCTGCCCTTCAAATCCACCTGCTTTCGCTGCCTGGCTGCCATCGCTCGCTGACCCTTTCCTTGGAATCACTTGGTTGCTGCTCGCTCTGCACCCTCGCTCTCGACGGGCCTTGTTGCGATGCCTCATGCCACCGCCATCCGCCTCTGCTCCCCGTGCAGCCACCCCGGCATTGTCATGTCACCCTACGCTGCACCCAGGCCCCAGGCCATGCACGGCGGCGGGCCTCCGCCTCAGGCACCGGTACGTGTGCCAGCCGGTTGCTTCCCTGCTGCACTTTCACAGTTCACGTCAACGTGGTGTGCATTGAGGGATGCAGCGTCAGCCAGGCTGGGTTGCTGTCCTGCATGCCCATAGCAGGTCAAGCATACTAAATTGAGCAGTACGCTCGCTGTCCTGCAGTACGGCGCCTCACCCTACGCGGCACCGCCTCAGGCCGCCATGTATGCTCCGCCACCTCAGGTGGGTGGGTGATGGGGCATGCTGGGCACGCTGGGGTCAGTGGCTTGGCTGGCTCGCAAGCACGCCGCCGCCTCCCCTCTGGTGGCTGGCTCTTCTGCACCGGTATGCTTTCCTGACTGTATGGTGTGTGCTGTGGATGCTGTGCAGTACCAGGCTCCACCGCCGGGTTCATACCCTCCGCCTCCGGGTGGTTACCCGCCACCCCCTCAGGGCTACCCGCCACCCCAGGGCTGGAAGCAGTGAGGGTGGCCACCTCCTGAGAGCCAGCAACATTGCGCACCGTGTCCACTGCATGCTGTCAGAAACCCGCCACTTCACAGGTCTTTTTGCACACGGATGCTAGCGCGACCCATCATTGCCATGTACACATGTGTTTCCATCCGTGTTTGAACTGTGCTGCAGCCTCGCTGTTGATGAATGCAATGATACTAGGCAGCATGCAAGGCTATGTCACAGACCTTCCAGTGGGCAAATAAGACGCTTTTTGCAAGCGGCAAGCAGGTTTTGCAAGCTGGCGCCTTTTCGGCCCGGCGCCATTGCTTCCAACCATTTTGGTCGGCATCGCTGTTTGCCTGCTCGCTTTACACAGCCACCCGTCCATTACATCTGGTGAAAGCAGCGATGGCGTGCGCCCAAATGTCTGGCGCTCAGCGGCTGCAGCGCCAACCCAGCGTTTGTCAGGTGCGTGAAGCTCGATATGATCACTGCAATATGTGATCTGGCTGGCGGTCTTTAAAAGGCGGTGTTTCGCCTGCTGGTGGCGCCCCCGCCGCCTGCCGCTCGCGCATGTTGCAGCTCACACCCTTTTGGCGAACCGCGCTGCAGGCACATGGCGCCGCAGTGACGCAGCAGTGTGCGTCACGACAAACAAAACGACAAGCAAGGGATGGACCTGCATGCACTGGGCCGTCGCTGCAGCGATCGAGCGTGCTGCGCGTCGCTCTGCTGGCGGCAGCCGGCAGCTTGCCGCTGTTGCGCCCACTCCCAGCAACGGCAGATGCGTTGGCCGACTTGCCACCTCTGCAGCCTGTGCGTGGTACCGTCAACGGCCCGTACAGCAAGCTGCTGCTGGATCCGCAGCTGCTGCCGATGCAGCCGGGCCCTACCTCCTTTCCCCGCCGCCAAGTTGACCTCAACTTCGCTGTGCTGCTGATGAGAAATGGCTACCAAGCAGTGGACGACCTTGACTTTGTCGCAATGGTGAGGTGGAAAGTTGGAAGCTGACGACGTGCCTGAGGCGGCTGTGTGCAGCTGGGCAGGAAGTGCATAAGTCTGCCAGTCTGTTGTGCTGCTGTCTCACTGCGTACGCCCTCTTGTTGCGCTGCGACAGGATGAGTTTCAGAAGCGGTTTTGGAAGCTGCGTCAAGCGGAGTGGGAGCCCTACCTGCTGCTGCACTCCCCGCTGCGCATCCAGCAGGTGAGGCGGCAGGCGGCTGCTCCACTTTGCCCCCTCATGCCACCATCCAGCTTGCCGCCATCTCCTGGCTCCTGCCGCCGCACAACTGCTCACACCTTCTTCCGTACCTCCGCAGGGCCAGCTGTCGGACCCCCTCTACCTTGATTTCATCACCTACAGTCAGGCTGCGGCAGCAAGCAACTTGATGAAGCAGGGGAAGCAGGTGCAGGGTGGCAGCAGCGGTTGCTTGAGAAGCTGCCCGCTTCGTCATCCTGACCGGCACAGAGGATGGAGGACCAGCTTCGTTCACATCTTGGCCTGCTTTCCACTGTATGAGCCTTGAACTTGCCCTCGACTTGCACTTGCCTGCCCCTCGCGCAGGTGTTTGAGGAGTATGAGGAGGAAAGCGAGGGCAAGCGGGTTGTGACCCGCGATCCCTCACTCGCGGACAACGCCCAGCTTCCAGGTGCACCCTGGCTTGCTGCCCGCCAAGCCAGCTGGAATCTGCTGCTTTATTGTGCAAGGCAGCCTGTTGCCATTGCTCAGTGTTGTTTGCGGTGGCTGCTGCTCATGCCAGTGGCTGGTGGATCCTCAACTGAGGCCATCCGCCGGTCGCCCTGCAGGGCGGTTTTATGAGCGGCACGGCGAGTTGGTGTACCGGGGCTTGGTGGAGGGGTTCAGGGGGGAGCAGTACGGCGGGCCGCTGCCCTGTGCGCCAGGTACGTGCTCGTGACCACCAGAGGACACAACGTGTGCATGGTGTGTGCTGGGATAGCAAGCAGCAGTTGGGAGGCCTTGTAGTTGGCGTGGCCATGGCCCGGCACTGTGAAACGGTTGTTTTGTTCCGTTCACTCTGTCAGCCTGCTCAGGACACTAATCTGCTTCCTTTGTGGTTGGATGCCGGCAGGTGCCTCCACCGAGCAGCTGATGGCGGGGGTGCAGCAGGTGCTGGACATCTTTGCCGCAAAAGGCTTTTCCCTGAAGACCACGCTGCTGCCCAAGCCTGCCAGCGGCGGCAGCGGCGACGGCTTCACTGTCGTGCAGCAAGGGCCGGCCAACCTGTGGAGTCTGCAGGTGAAAGTGCTGCTGACGCCGTGCACTGTTGGCCAACGTGTCAATATGGTGGCTTGCCTGAACGGAGCCTGCTGGGTGGCAGGCACCTCGCAGTAGCAGAGGCCGTGCATGAACGCTGGGTATGAAGCCTGTTGCTCTTTTGGCTGTCCTGGTGCAGGCGCTGGCGGCACGCCGTTCGCTCGTTTACCAGCAACCCGATGCAGCAGCTGTGGCGGCATTCCTTCGCGCCAGCGGCCGCAGCAGCACGTGCCGCCTCACTTGGACAGACACTGCAGTCACTCAGGAGTGGAACCTTGTTTGAATGCTGGACGGAGGCAATACAACGTGTAAACAGTGACTCAACGGGCTGAGCCGTGACACCTGCGGCATCACTCCATGCGTCAAGGCTTCCTCCCTCCGCAACAATGTATGTGCTGAAGCCGCTCATTAGCTACTGATGCTGATGCTGCTGCTGTTGGTTGCTTGATATGCCACATCCTTGGCATGGATGCAACGGGAAGCGCACTGGGCGGGAGTGGCACAGCATGCGCCTCAGGAGTGGGCATCACTAAAGCGCTGGCGAGCCGGCGCATCATAGATCGCACTCACAATGCCCGCACCGTTCTTGTCCCGCCATTTCCTGGCCGAGCAGGCGTCGTGCGTTGCGCAAGTTCCTTTTGCGGCGGCAGGCGCAGCTGAGGATGGCGTTGCGATCACGCATAACCTGCTGGCAATGGGAACATGGTGTGAAGACGCCCAGGTGTGCACCTGAAGTTGCCGCTTTGTTTTCAGCAAGAACCGTGCCCAACTGAGCTGTGCATGCCTGCAGGAGGCCCGACTGACCCTGATCGATCTAGCTGTGGGCCACAGCGGCGATGAGATCGTGCAGCAGCCCGCCATGACCCGCCTCGCGTCGTTCCATCACAGCGGCGGCCGGGTGGCGGCACTAGAGGCAAGCATTGCTGTCACGATCACGCCGCATTAGCATGCTCCTGACCGCTGTCAGCATGCACTGTGGGACACTCACGCTTTGCAGCACCATCATCTGATGCAGGTGGCCGATTGCGGCAACGGGGCGGTGCTGGTGCTTGCCGCTTCAGGGGATGGCAGCGTGTCGCGCCTGCGCATGCAGGTCCCAACCCAGCCCGGCTCGCAGCCCACAGCCATCCAGGTGGGTCCTCTGGCCGCTGTCAGCCTCTGTGCATGGCGGTGCCACACGGCAGGGGCATGCGTGCATGCCACCGATCTGCAGCTGCCTTGCCCCTGCTCTGCAGCTGAGGGAGGAGGACTTTGACGGTGCTCTGCTGCTGCCCTGGCTGGTGGACGTGCACCCGCAAGGCGTGGCGGCTCTGTGTGCCAACACAGGTGTGCAGGGTGCTGTGCCGGCGCTTCAAACACTGCCTTCACCTGCACAGCCTGCGCCTCACCGGCCGTCCGGCACGTCTTGCTGCCTCAGTGCTCCGACGCTGGTTGTTATGTATCGTCACTTCTGCTTTTAGCTGATCGTGGCCCCCCCCTCCTCCTGCAACAGATCGAAAGGAGCTGTTGACAGCAGGCGCAGACGGCAGCTTGTTCCTCACCCCCCTGGGTGCCGACAGCAGCAGCAGCGGCACACGGCTCTACAGCAGCGCCGGAGCCGTGACCTTCACAGCAGCCCACTGGTGCGGGTCGCAGACGGCAGTCACCGGCAGCTTGCAAGGTGCGTTGGCGGCGAGCGGGGGCTGTGCCGCCGTACGTCGTCATGGTGCTGCACAGCGGCAGGGCACAGCTCCCTGTCATCATCCAGCATCAGCTGGCAGCTGGTGTCCACACGCATTTGCGCCAACCTGCCCCCGCACACACACACACACACTGGTCCCCCTCTCCTCCCCCGTCAGGTCTGCTCCACACCTGGGACACTCGGCAGGCGGGTGGGCCCGTGCTGCAGTTGGAGCAGCCGTCCGCGATGCGGGATGGCACCGTGGGCCTACCTCGCCTTGCTCCGGCCATCACATGCTTGGACGTGCACCCCGCCCAGCACTTTTGCTGCGCGACTGGCGGCAGCGACGGCGGGGTTGCCCTCTGGGACCTGAGACTGGCTTCCTCCTCCTCCTCTCTCCCTCAGGCAGCAGCCTCCTCCTTCCCTGGCAGCAAACAGCCACTGCAGACGGCAGTGTCATGCTGCGCGGTTGGCAGCACAGGCGATGGCCGCGCCTCTGCGGTCTGTGACATTCAGTTTGAGGGCGCAGGCAGCATCGGCAGCGGCAGCCAGCGGCTGATCTATTGCACCAGTGGCGGCGCTGTCGGCGTGATCCGGGACGTAGCTGCTGCCACGGGGCGGTTGTTGTTCCAGGAGCCGACAGCGGCGGTGCGGGCGTGTTGTTTAGGAGCAGCAGGCCCCTGCTCCCAGGTCTTTGCGTGCACCGATCAAGAGGGATTGTTGTACATGGCCAACGCCTTGTGAGGATTGCATTCATTGTGGGATTGTAATGCTGGCACGGGACTTGACGCGCAAGAGATGGCTTAGCGATCGTCTCTCTCATTGAGATGAACCAGCAGGCAGCTTTAAGTCCATATGGCTGGCAGGTGGCTGTGAGGCGGTGTCGGGGCGCAAGCGCGGCTCGTACTTCTACACAGAGCGCTGCAGCTGCTGGATACACACATGAAGTGGAGACCTGCAAAGGATTGAACACGCCTCGACCTTGTGCAGGTCTGCCAGCGCCACACAGCGGACAGAGTCAGGTAGCTTGCTGTTGCATTTGCCTTGTGCTGCTTTGTCGGGTGTTGCAACGTTTTGCAAGCGCTACTTGCAGGGGAGTTTCTCTTTCAAGTGCTGCCGCTGCAAGCGCGCAGCACGTGTGGGCGACTTTGCGTTTCAAGAGCTGCAACTGCAACGCTCGGCACATGCGGGCGGCGGTGTCTTGCAAGTGCTGCAGTTGCCACGCTCTGCACTTGCGGGTGTCTGTGCCTTTTAAGTGATGTAGCGGCAACGCTCGGCACTTGCGGGTGTCTGTGCCTTTCAAGTGATGTAGCGGCAACGCTCGGCACTTGCGGGTTGCTGTGCCTTTCAAGTGTAGCAGCTGCAACGCTCAGCACATGAGGGTGGCTGTGCCTTTCAAGCATTGCAGCTGCAATGCTCTGCAAGCGGGCAGTGACATCCTGCCGTCTTGCCGACCAAAATGGTGAGGAGTGATGGGCACGTGGCATACAAAACAAACTTGGCTGGAGTTGTGCCGCTGGCAGGTCGGCAGTGAAACGAGATGGGAAGGGAGCCGAGCCGCTCTGGCATCGAACACCTTCGCGGATTGGACTTGTGTTGGCAAGAAGGTTGACAAGCCCACGGCACGAGGCCAGCCACAATCAGCAAAAGGCGACCCTTCGCAACGTCTGGATTGAAGGCGCCGAGCCGGGCGGCGGAGCCGTGGGTGGGTGGAAAGGGAACCACAACAGAGAGTCAGGGGAGTGAAAGCCGCCATGTGGAAAGCAAATTCCGGGTGGAAACTGCAGCAGGACACCGCAGCAGGTGCCGTTGCAGAAACACAGAAAAGTGAGGTGTGATCCACCAAAACCTAAAGTCCAGCACATAATTTTTGACTGCCCTTTGTATGCTAGCCTGCGAACCCGATTCTCTGACCTCTTCTGCCTCCTCCCCGAGCCCCGCACCCTGCATGCATTCTTCCAGCAACCCCCTGCCCGCCTGGCCACCTTTGCCGCATCCCTCAAGCTGCAGTGGCAGGTGGCGCATGATGCCGCCGTCCTGCTGTGATGCTGCCACTCATTTCACAGTTTGATTATTTCATCTAAAATGGCCCCTGGGCAAGTCTGTATCGCAAGTTTCTTTGCGGACACACGGATTGTAAACACAAACAAGCAAGCAGGCAGGCAAGCAGTGCGGTGAGAAGGAGAAGGGAGCCAGGCCGCGCAGGCATCGAACAACATCGCGGATTGGACTTGCGGCGGCAAGGTGAGGTTGACAAGCCCACGGCACGAGGCCGGCCCCATTGAGCAAGCGGCGACCAAGCGCAACGTCTGGATCGATTGCGGTGTGAAGGCGGTGGAAGCAAGAAAGCAAGCACTGGGTGGAAAGGCAGGTAGGGTAGGCAAGGAGGTGGGGTGGTCAGGCAAGGCGGACACATCAGTGGGCTGAAGGGTGCCTGATCAAGAGGAGCGGGTGTGTGGGGGGGGGGAGAGGGGACACCAAATAGCCACCCAAACATGCAATAACATGTCATGGAGAGGGGAAGGCAGCACACCAAAAAGAAGTTTTCAGGCGACCTCGTGCGGCGTTGCACGAGGTCGGCTGGCCTGCGTGCCTCGCTTGCCCTGCTCCCCATGCCGCCAGGCTTCCATGCCCAAACCACTTCCTCCCCTGCCTTGCCTTGCCACCCCGTGCTGCGGTGCACGGGGTCGGCTAGACTAGTGTTTGCCTCGAGTTTACACAACAACAGCCTTTGTTATCAAAGAGCTGGCATCAGCCTTTAAGGCTGCAACCAACCCGTCAAGGGGCTTCTCTGTTTCTGCTTTCTTTCATTCCTCGCTATCATCTGTATCGCAAGTTTCTTTGCGGACACACGGATGTAAAACACAAGCAAGCAAGCAAGCAAGCAAGCAAGTGCGCCTGTCTGCCCGGAAGTGGACAGGCCTCGGGGAGGTGTAAACCGTCGGGAAAGGAAGGCATGCACACCCTCAACCCCCAAAAAGCAGCAGGGGAGGGGTCGGGCCTGTGTGGTACAAAAAAACCTTCACTGGAGAATCAAAGGATCGAACGGGACCGAGCCGGCGACCGGGTGGCGGTGGGCAAGGAGGTGGGGTTTTCAGGCGACCTCGTGCGGCGTTACACGAGGTCGGCTGGCCTGCGTGCCTCGCCTGCCCTGCTCCCCATGCCGTCAGGCTTCCATGCCCAAACCACTTCCTCCCCTGCCTTGCCTTGCCACCTCGTGCCGCGGTGCACGGGGTCGGCTAGACTAGTGCGCCTGTCTGCCCGGAAGTGGACAGGCCTCGGGGAGGTGTAAACCGTCGGGAAAGGAAGGCATGCACACCCTCAACCCCCAAAAAGCAGCAGGGGAGGGGTCAGGCCTGAGTGGTACAAAAAAGCCTTCGTTGGAGAATCAAAGGATCGAACGGGACCGAGCCGGCGACCGGGTGGCGGTGGGCAAGGAGGTGGGGTTTTCAGGCGACCTCGTGCGGCGTTACACGAGGTCGGCTGGCCTGCGTGCCTCGCCTGCCCTGCTCCCCATGCCGTCAGGCTTCCATGCCCAAACCACTTCCTCCCCTGCCTTGCCTTGCCACCCCGTGCTGCGGTGCACGGGGTCGGCTAGACTAGTGCGCCTGTCTGCCCGGAAGTGGACAGGCCTCGGGGAGGTGTAAACCGTTCTGAAAGGAAGGCATGCACACCCTCAACCCCCAAAAAGCAGCAGGGGAGGGGTCAGGCCTGAGTGGTACAAAAAAGCCTTCGTTGGAGAATCAAAGGATCGAACGGGACCGAGCCGGCGGTGGAGTCGTGGGTGGGTGGAAGGGGAGCCACACAACAGAGAGTCACGGGAGTGAACGCCGCCATGTCAAAAGGGAAGCTTCGAGTGGACACACAGGAAGGGAGGTGTACGCCATGGAGAAGGGGTGGGCGAGGGGGGTGCAAAAAGGGAAACCAAAAGTGGAGAATCAAAGGATCGAGCCAACACCGGCGGCGACCGGGTGGCGGTGGGCAAGGAGGTGGGGTTTTCAGGCGACCTCGTGCGGCGTTACACGAGGTCGGCTGGCCTGCGTGCCTCGCCTGCCCTGCTCCCCATGCCGTCAGGCTTCCATGCCCAAACCACTTCCTCCCCTGCCTTGCCTTGCCACCCCGTGCTGCGGTGCACGGGGTCGGCTAGACTAGTGTTTGCCTCGAGTTTACACAACAACAGCCTTTGTTATCAAAGAGCTGGCATCAACCTTTAAGGCTGCAACCAACCCGTCAAGGGGCTTCTCTGTTTCTGCTTTCTTTCATTCCTCGCTATCATCTGTATCGCAAGTTTCTTTGCGGACACACGGATGTAAAACACAAGCAAGCAAGCAAGCAAGCAAGTGCGCCTGTCTGCCTTGAAGTGGACAGGCCTCAAGGAGGCGCAAACCGTCGGGAAAGGAAGGCATGCACACCCTCAACCCCCAAACAGCAGCAGGGGAGGGGTCGGGCATGTGTGCTACAAAAAGACCTTCGCTGGAGAATCAAAGGATCGAACGTGACCGAGCCGACGACCGGGTGGCGGTGGGCAGGCACGTAGGGTGTTCAGGCCCACCTCGTGCGGCGCTGCACGGGGTCGGCTAAGCTAGTGCGCCTGTCTGCCTTGAAGTGGACGGGCCTCAAGGAGGCGCAAACCGTCGGGAAAGGAAGGCATGCACACCCTCAACCCCCAAATAGCAGCAGGGGAGGGGTCGGGCCTGTGTGGCACAAAAAGACCTTCGCTGGAGAATCAAAGGATCGAACGTGACCGAGCCGACGACCGGGTGGCGGTGGGCAGGCACGTAGGGTGTTCAGGCCCACCTCGTGCGGCGGTGCACGGGGTCGGCTAAGCTAGTGCGCCTGTCTGCCTTGAAGTGGACGGGCCTCAAGGAGGCGCAAACCGTCGGGAAAGGAAGGCATGCACACCCTCAACCCCCAAACAGCAGCAGGGGAGGGGTCGGGCATGTGTGCTACAAAAAGACCTTCGCTGGAGAATCAAAGGATCGAACGTGACCGAGCCGACGACCGGGTGGCGGTGGGCAGGCACGTAGGGTGTTCAGGCCCACCTCGTGCGGCGCTGCACGGGGTCGGCTAAGCTAGTGCGCCTGTCTGCCTTGAAGTGGACGGGCCTCAAGGAGGCGCAAACCGTCGGGAAAGGAAGGCATGCACACCCTCAACCCCCAAATAGCAGCAGGGGAGGGGTCGGGCCTGTGTGGCACAAAAAGACCTTCGCTGGAGAATCAAAGGATCGAACGGGACCGAGCCGGCGACCGGGTGGCGGTGGGCAGGCACGTAGGGTGTTCAGGCCCACCTCGTGCGGCGCTGCACGGGGTCGGCTAAGCTAGTGCGCCTGTCTGCCTTGAAGTGGACGGGCCTCAAGGAGGCGCAAACCGTCGGGAAAGGAAGGCATGCACACCCTCAACCCCCAAACAGCAGCAGGGGAGGGGTCGGGCATGTGTGCTACAAAAAGACCTTCGCTGGAGAATCAAAGGATCGAACGTGACCGAGCCGACGACCGGGTGGCGGTGGGCAGGCACGTAGGGTGTTCAGGCCCACCTCGTGCGGCGCTGCACGGGGTCGGCTAAGCTAGTGCGCCTGTCTGCCTTGAAGTGGACGGGCCTCAAGGAGGCGCAAACCGTCGGGAAAGATAGGCATGCACACCCTCAACCCCCAAATAGCAGCAGGGGAGGGGTCGGGCCTGTGTGGCACAAAAAGACCTTCGCTGGAGAATCAAAGGATCGAACGGGACCGAGCCGGCGACCGGGTGGCGGTGGGCAGGCACGTAGGGTGTTCAGGCCCACCTCGTGCGGCGGTGCACGGGGTCGGCTAAGCTAGTGCGCCTGTCTGCCTTGAAGTGGACGGGCCTCAAGGAGGCGCAAACCGTCGGGAAAGGAAGGCATGCACACCCTCAACCCCCAAACAGCAGCAGGGGAGGGGTCGGGCATGTGTGCTACAAAAAGACCTTCGCTGGAGAATCAAAGGATCGAACGTGACCGAGCCGACGACCGGGTGGCGGTGGGCAGGCACGTAGGGTGTTCAGGCCCACCTCGTGCGGCGCTGCACGGGGTCGGCTAAGCTAGTGCGCCTGTCTGCCTTGAAGTGGACGGGCCTCAAGGAGGCGCAAACCGTCGGGAAAGGAAGGCATGCACACCCTCAACCCCCAAATAGCAGCAGGGGAGGGGTCGGGCCTGTGTGGCACAAAAAGACCTTCGCTGGAGAATCAAAGGATCGAACGGGACCGAGCCGGCGACCGGGTGGCGGTGGGCAGGCACGTGGGGTGTTCAGGCCCACCTCGTGCGGCGCTGCACGGGGTCGGCTAAGCTAGTGCGCCTGTCTGCCTTGAAGTGGACGGGCCTCAAGGAGGCGCAAACCGTCGGGAAAGGAAGGCATGCACACCCTCAACCCCCAAACAGCAGCAGGGGAGGGGTCGGGCATGTGTGCTACAAAAAGACCTTCGCTGGAGAATCAAAGGATCGAACGTGACCGAGCCGACGACCGGGTGGCGGTGGGCAGGCACGTAGGGTGTTCAGGCCCACCTCGTGCGGCGCTGCACGGGGTCGGCTAAGCTAGTGCGCCTGTCTGCCTTGAAGTGGACGGGCCTCAAGGAGGCGCAAACCGTCGGGAAAGGAAGGCATGCACACCCTCAACCCCCAAATAGCAGCAGGGGAGGGGTCGGGCCTGTGTGGCACAAAAAGACCTTCGCTGGAGAATCAAAGGATCGAACGGGACCGAGCCGGCGACCGGGTGGCGGTGGGCAGGCACGTAGGGTGTTCAGGCCCACCTCGTGCGGCGCTGCACGGGGTCGGCTAAGCTAGTGCGCCTGTCTGCCTTGAAGTGGACGGGCCTCAAGGAGGCGCAAACCGTCGGGAAAGGAAGGCATGCACACCCTCAACCCCCAAAAAGCAGCAGGGGGGGGGGTCGGGCCTGCGTGCTACAAAAAAACCTTCGCTGGAGAATCAAAGGATCGAACGGGACCGAGCCGACGACCGGGTGGCGGTGGGCAGGCACGTAGGGTGTTCAGGCCCACCTCGTGCGGCGGTGCACGGGGTCGGCTAAGCTAGTGCGCCTGTCTGCCTTGAAGTGGACGGGCCTCGAGGAGGCGCAAACCGTCGGAAAGGAAGGCATGCACACCCTCAACCCCCAAACAGCAGCAGGGGAGGGGTCGGGCCTGTGTGGCACAAAAAGACCTTCGCTGGAGAATCAAAGGATCGAACTCTGGACCTTCCGCATGCAAAGCGGACGCTATACCACTTAGCTAATTCCCCATCGCTGGATACCGCGGTCTTTCTAGTCTATCACACACCCACATATCTTGTTTTTCGTGACACCCAGCGCCGCCGCCGGCTTTGCCTGCGGCGGCTGCCCCTCCCATGTGACCCTGTGTGACCCTGCGCCCCTCCTGGGCTCCCTCCTCGACTCTTCAGTCCTTCCTGTCTTGCCTCAAGCCGCCTGCTGCGCTGCCGCTGCTGCCGCTGCGTGCGCTGTGCCCTGCCCCTGTGCTTGCTTTGCGCTGGTGGGTGGCTGCTGGTGGGCGGGGTCCCTGGCTGGCTGGCAAGAGGAGTGAAGGATCCGGAGGAGTGTTGAATGTGTAGCTGGGCACATGCCAAACGCCACGCCATGGGATGCCTTGCGGCCGGTGGTTGCTGCCAGTGTAGGGCGGGCTTGGGGTTGTGGCGTTGCGTATCGTATGTGTGCTGTTCTGCTGGCTGGTGCCTCCTGGCCTTCTTCTTCCTTTCTTCTTGCAAGGGCCGCCTGTTTGCCCTTCTCCCTTTTTTGCCCCTTCCCTTTCCACCCTGCTCCCGCCCTTGTCTGCTGCGGTTTGGCGCTGGCCGCGCCGCCTGCCCCACGGGACGCTCCATGAAGCTCTTGTGCCTGTGGGGCTTGCTGTTGTCCGTGCTGCATTGCTTGTTGGCTTGAGGCTGTTGCCGGTGTGGCTCTTCCTCTTCTTCCCTCCTTTCTTGTGCCAGTGTCTGTGCTGCCGCTGCGGCTGAAGGTGTGTGACGATGGGGCTCCCTTGCACCCGACCACCTTGCCACATCATGCACTGTTCTGCTGAATCTGTCTGAGCTGGGCAGTACTGCGTGCGGTGCCGCCCCGTCGGGTGTACCGACGCCAGTCTCTGTAACACCCAAAGTCAAGTCGCCGCCGCCGGCTCCCTTGCACCCGACCACCTTGCCACATCATGCACTGTTCTGCTGAATCTGTCTGAGCTGGGCAGCACTGCGTGCGGTGCCGCCCCGTCGGGTGTACCGACGCCAGTCTCTGTAACACCCAAAGTCGCAAAAAGTCGCGCCGCCGCCACATCATGCACTGTTCTGCTGAATCTGTCTGAGCTGGGCAGCACTGCGTGCGGTGCCGCCCCGTCGGGTGTACCGACGCCAGTCTCTGTAACACCCAAAGTCAAAGTCGCCGCCGCCGCCACTTTCAAGGTATCTTTGCCTGCGGCGGCTGCCCCTCCCCTCTGACCCTGTGTGACCCTGCGCCCCTCCTGGGCTCCCCTCCCGACTCTTCAGTCCTTCCTGTCTTGCCTCAAGCCGCCTGCTGCGCTGCCGCTGCTGCCGCTGCGTGCGCTGTGCCCTGCCCCTGTGCTTGCTTTGCGCTGGTGGGTGGCTGCTGGTGGGCGGGGTCCCTGGCTGGCTGGCAAGAGGAGTGAAGGGTCCGGAGGAGTGTTGAATGTGTAGCCGCGCACATGCCAAACGCAACGCCATGGGATGCCTTGCGGCCGGTGGTTGCTGCCGGTGTAGGGCGGGCTTGGGGCTGTGGCGTTGCGTATCGTGTGTGTGCCGTTTTGCTGGCTGGTGCCACTTGGCCTCCCTTCTTCTTCTTGCAAGGGCCGCCTGTTTGGCCTTATCCCTTTTTTGCCCCTGCCCTTTCCACCCTGCTCCCGCCCTTGTCTGCTGCGGTTTGGCGCTGGCCGCGCCGCCTGCCCCACGGGACGCTCCATGAAGCTCTTGTGCCTGTGGGGCTGGCTGTTGTCCGTGCTGCATTGCTTGTTGGCTTGAGGCTGTTGCCGGTGTGGCTCTTCCTCTTCTTCCCTCCTTTCTTGTGCCAGTGTCTGTGCTACCGCTGTGGCTGAAGGTGTGTGACGATGGGGCTCCCTTGCACCCGACCACCTTGCCACATCATGCACTGTTCTGCTGTATCTATCTGAGCTGGGCGGCGCTGCATGCGGTGCCGCCCCGTCGGGTGTACCGACGCCAGTCTCTGTAACCACCCAAAGCAAAAGCGCCGCCGCCTGCGATCACCGCCCTATCTCCCTCACACTTGTGGGCCTCCTGCCCTCAGGTGTTGGTCCTGGCCTGCGCCGTGCCCGGTAGGGTTTCTTCTCCTCCCCTGCCCTCCTCCTGCAGATGACTGCCTGGCTGACGGCACAGCTTGCAGAGGCACCTGCTGACGACCTGGCTTTCCTCCTTTGGTGGCCACCCTTCAAGCGTCGCTGGCTCTCCAAGTGTGGTGAGCTGCACGCTGCCAGCCGCCTTATGGCGCAAGGTGCTGAGGCTGCTGGTGACCAACTGGCTGGCCTGCACGTGGCGCTTGATGGCGGGGATGATGCGGTGCTGCCTGCCATCATTGCTGCCCGCCAACGCTTTGTGGAGGCTGCTGCCGCCAGCGAGGCGGAGGCTGCCACCCGCCGTCGTCAGCAGTGGCTACATGCGGGGGAGCGGCCTTCCAAGGCCCTCACTCGGCGGCTTCGCTCAAAGCGGTTAGCTGGGGCTGTGCCGGCGCTCCGCAGCGCTGGTGGTGACCTGCTGACGTCCGGCACAGCGTGCGCTCAGCGCGTAGCACGGGTTTTTGCTGAGGTGTCGGCACAGCCAGCCACGGCGCCAGCTGCGCAGCAGGAAGTGCTGCAACACCTGGCTGCGGGACGGCACCTCGCCGGCGAGCAGGCCGCTGCCCTGGGTGTGCCAGCAGTGGCAGCGCCGGAGGTGCTGCGTGCCCTTCGCACGGCGCCCCCTGGCAGGTCCCCTGGTCATGATGGCCTCCCTGCAGAGCTGTACCGCAAGTTTCAAGGCCTGCTGGCGCCGCTGCTGCTTGCTTGCTTGTTTGTGTTTACAGTCCGTGTGTCCGCAAAGAAACTTGCGATACAGACTTGCCCAGGGGCCATTTTAGATGAAACAATCAAACTGTGAAATGAGTGGCAGTATCACAGCAGGACGGCGGCATCATGCGCCACCTGCCACTGCAGCTTGAGGGATGCGGCAAAGGTGGCCAAGCGAGCCGGGGGTTGCTGGAAGAATGCATGCAGGGTGCGGGGCTCGGGGAGGAGGCAGAAAAGGTCAGAGAATCGGGTTCGCAGGCCAGCATACAAAGGGCAGTCAAAAATTATGTGCTGGACTGTTTCGACCCCACCGCCGCAGTGTCTGCATAGCCGCTGCTCCGGTGGAGTCTTATCCCAGCGCCCTGTCTCTTCAGCCCCCCAATGAGAGCCAGTGCGCAGCTGTGCCAGCGGCGCCCGCCTGCTGCGCTCGCGCACAACCGTCAGGTAGGCTGCGCGTGTGCCCAGGCTGGCAGCATCCAGCGTGCCGCCCCATACGCCCTGTGTGTAGTGCTGCAGTTTGCTGGCGCCCTCGCGGGTGGTAGCATCTTGCAGCTGCTTCAACTGCCACGTGCTGCAGGCGCTCTGCACTTCTGCTTTGCAGACTGGCTGAGGCTGATGGAGGTCCAGCTGCACCCCCATCGCGGCCAGCGCCGCCGCTAGCTGCTGTGCCCATGGCTGCCTGGCTGGGATGCGGTGGCCCGGCGCCACCGCCAAGGCGACGCTTGCTGTCATAGCCTGCCAAAGGAGGCTGCTCTGCTCAGCTGTCACCGCCAGGTTCCACAACTTGACTGCCCGCAGCACCCAACGCTGCCACAGCGGCCGCTCGCCTGCCTCCGCCAGCACCACAGCGGTGGGTGTGCCTTGCCGCACCCCTAGCAGGCGCCGAAGGTGAGCAAGGTGCAGCCGCTCAGCCTTGCTGCCGGCTGTGCTGCTGGTCTTGCCAGCGGCGCTAGCGGCTGCCAGCTGCATGCCCCACACCTCTGAGCCGTATGACAGCACAGCATCCACCATTGTGCTGAACAGCCGCAGCTGCAGCGGCGCTGCCTCCACTCCCAGGGCCGCACACCGAGCGTTGCAGCTGTGCATGGCTGCCCGTGCCGCTACTGCTCTTGCTGGTGCTGCCGCTCCCGCGATGCAGGAGCTGGCGTGGAATGTGATGCCCAAGTATTTGAAGCTGCTGACTGCCTCCAACGGCTGGCCCGCAAGGCTGAGTGCCGCCCGCTGCGCCGTATCCACCGCCGGCTGCTGTGTGCGCTGCCCGCTGAGCAGTACGAGTTTGGTTTTGGCGGCGTTCACGGTCAGCCCCCACTGCTCACAGTACTGCTGCAACAGGTCGAGCTGGCGCTGCAGGCCGTCCGCTGACGTGGCCAGCAGGGTGGTGTCGTCGGCGTAGAGCAGCGGCGGCACCATGCCGCCGCTGCCCCTCAGCCGGGGCAGGTCCAGGCGCGCACCTCGCTGCGCTGCTGCCAGCATTGTGGCTTCCAGATCGTCAATGTACAGCTGGCTCGTTTGTTCACGGCTGTGGCGGAGCTGGGCATCCTGCCTGCCCGGTTCCATGAGGGCCTCATCACCGTCATCTACAAGAGCGGCGATCGCAGCGAGCCTACCAACTACCACCCCATCACCCTCCTGTGCACCGACTACCGCCTCTTCACAAAGGTGCTGGCCCTACGGCTCAATCCCTGCCTGGACAGCATCATTGACAGGGAGCAGACTGCCTTTGTGCCTGGCCGCCATATTGGGGAGAACATCATGGCGCTGCAATGCCTGCCGCACTTGCTGCGTGGCACCGCTGCTAGTGCTGTGGTTGTGTTCTGTGACTTTCGCAAGGCCTATGACACGATTGATCGGGAGTTCCTCTTTTCTGCCATGGATGCCCTTGGGGTGGGGGCGGGCTTCCTCACCCTCACCCGCCTGCTCCTGGCCGACACCCGGTCCCGCGCCATGGTGAACGGCTTCACCTCCACGCCGGCAGCCTTCCTGGCTGGCGTGCGGCAGGGCTGCCCCCTTGCCCCCCTCCTTTACCTCTTTATTGCGTAGGCCCTGCTCCAGCTGCTTAAGGCCCGCGGCATTGGCATCACAGTGGCTGGCCAGCAGCTCACCGCACTGCAGTACGCTGACGACGCTCAAGCGCTGCTGCCCTCCCTCGACGATGTACCCTCCTTTCTGGCGGCCATGGATACCTTTGGTGCTGCCACTGGGCAGCGCCTCAACCCCGCCAAGACCTCCCTCCTCCCCATTGGTGATGTGCCTGCTGGGCTCCCTGCCGTTGTGCACGGCTTGCGGGTTGTTAGCCAGGCCACTTCCTTGGGTGTCGCCTTTGGGGCAGCTGCGGACCATGCCGCCCGCTGGCCTGCACTCATGGCTGGTGTCGAAAGCTGCTTCGCCCGCATAGCCTCCCTACCCCGCTTCTCTGCCTTTGGCCGCGGCTTTGCCACCGCGGCATATGGCGTCTCTAAGCTGCTGTACCCTGCAGAGTTCACTGGCCACCCCCCTGAGCAGCACATGGCTGAGCTGATGCGCGTCACTGCCAAGGTGGTGGACCGCGGCCAGGCCCCAAGCGATGCCACGCGCAAGTTTGCTGGGCTTGCTGGCTGGGCGCTGGCTGGGCGGCCTGCGGATGGTGGCTTTGGGGCTCTGCCCTGGCGCGAGCACATCACCTCTCGTCACGCCTGGTGGGGACTGCAGTTGCTGTTGGCCCCTGCTGCCGTGCCGTGGGTAGCCATCGCGCGTGCTCTGCTGCGCCGTTGTGCTGATACTGCCGTCCACCCTATGGGCCTGCTGTTGTGGCTCGCTGGGCAGCCGCCGCCTGGCTCCATAGCGCAGCTGCCTCCGCCGCTGCGTCGCCTGCATGCCGGCCTGCGCAGCCTGCCGCCGGTGGCTGATGTTGCTGAGCAGCCGCTGGTGCTGGGCCCATGGTGCTGGGCTGCGCCGTTGTGGGGCAACCTGTACTTCTGCTCCCCCAACTTCCCCACTGGCATTGATCACGACTTCATCGACTTCTCGGCTGCTGGCGTGACCTCCCTGGGCCAGCTCCTTCACCTGGAGCGGGCAGTGGCGGCGGCGCCTGGCGGTGCTGCCTACGCCCTGGTGTGGACCACCATGCTCGGCCGCTACGCCGCCTTTGCCAGCCGCTTCTATGCTGTGGAGCGGCTGGCGGCGCTGCTGGCTGCGTTGCCGCCTGCCTGGGTGCATGCTGCCCGGGCTGCCGCCGCTGAGCTGGCTGCTGGGCTGTTGCAGCCGCCTGCGCTTGCGGATGCGCTGGCCGTGTTGCTGCCACGGCTTGGCTGGGCCCACCCTGCGCTCCCTGCCCCCCTGCTGCTTTCTTCCTTCACCGTGCGGCGCGGCACGAGCCTCCTTACCTCCCCCACTGCCACCCGCCGTGCAGCACAGTACTTTACGCCCTTTGGCCTGCTGGCTGATGCCGCGGCGCCGGCTCCGGCAGCGGTTGTGCAAGCGGTGCTGGCGCGGCTGTGGCGTGTGCGGTGGGAGAACTGCCACAAGGAACCCTTCTGGCGTCTTCTGTGTGACGCCGTCCCCACCGCCAGCCGCCTCCATATGGACCAGCCATGCCAGTGCGAAGGCGCCCCAACAGACCGCCGCCACCACTTCTGGACCTGCCCCGTTGCCCGCGGCGTCGTGGACTCGATTGCTGGCGAGCTGACAGCCCGGCAGCTCCTCCCCGCCCCACTCGCTGCTGCTCACATCTAGCTGGCAGCTGCGCCTGCCGGCGTGCACGGCGGCGTGTGGGATGTCGTCAGCCTGGCAGCTGTTGCGGCGATGGACCATGGCCGGCGGCGCATGTGCGCCATGAGCTTGGCGCCCCCACCTCTCCCTCCTCTACTACTACTATTACACCCGTTTATATCAGTCATGATAACGGGTCCCCAGGGGCGGTACACAGCTGGGGAAAGGAAATTGACAAACCACCGCATACGAACAGGGGGGAAAGAGAGGTGTTGGAGTTGTGGGCGTGGGTGATGTGACTGAAGGTGAGGTGAGGTGAGAGTGATGTGGGAAGTAGTAGCAAAACATTTGAGAAAAAAAAGCGAGAGAGATCCGTCCTGCCGGGCACCCACCCCGACTGCTGGAGCAGTCCATCCTGGGGCCCCGCGAGGGGAAAAAAAAGGTGCTGATCAGGGTGTCCAGAGTGTGTTTAGGAACACAACCGTGTTTAAAAACACAGTCCCATCCCCAGGGGCCTAGACTGCAGCTTAGGCATCAACAATAGCCGACAGCTCTGGGAGGGGGGGAGAGGGGGGGGCGGTAGCCGCTGCAACACATGCCGTACTCTCAGCACGCCGCCGACACACCGCCGTGAACCGTGCCGTGGCTGCACAGCTGGCCGTAAGGAAATCAACCAGGCTGAGGCGACGGAATACAGGTAAGCGACGCGGCGAGGGGCCTACGATCGAGAAGAGCTGGGGGTGCAGCAGACGTATGTCAGAATACAACACACAACTAAAGATAATATGTGCTGTGTCCTCCACTAGCTGCCCCTCCCCAGCATGTAAGCAGTGTGGGCAAAAGCGCGCTGTCAGGGGCCGACGTGCGGGCCCCAGCAACCTCTCCCGCGCCTCTGCGCCCCAATGGACGCCTGTGCGCAACTCTGTGAGCGCAAGGCGGCAGTGCCGCTCGCGTACTGCCTCAATATAGGCTGGTCTGCCATACCCGCCGTCCTCCAGGCAGCTTGGCCGCACCACAACAAAGTAGTGGCGCAGCTGGCTAGCTCGCGGCTGCTGTGCTGCCGTTGCCACCCGCTGCTGGTACCGCCGTAGGGCGGCCCGCCGCACTGCCTCCGGCTGCGGCGGGTCCCTGCTGTCGAGGCTAAACTCAACGCCTGCTGCCTGCATGGCTTGCTGCAACTGTGCTGCCCATGGCTGCTTCGCTGTGGCAAGCTGTCGCTCGTCTGCACACCCTGCTGCTAGGTTGCGTGCCTCCTGCAACGCCAACCCCAGCAAACTGCCAGCTGGCGCCTGCGTCGCCGTTCGCCACAACCGTGCTGCGCTGATCAACCAGGTGATGTATAGCGGCAGCTCGCCTGCCTCAGCTAGAATGGTGGCGATAGGGGCACGCTGTGGTAGCCCCAAGAGCCGGCGCAGGGTGCGGTGGTGCTGCTGCTCTGCCGCAGAAGGCGCACTGCCGCCGCTGATGGGCCGTCGCGCCGCAGTGCAGGCCAGGCCAGGGGCCCATACTGCGGCGCAATAGGAGAGAGTGGAGTCTACCAGTGAGTGGTACAGTAGCAGGAGCAAGCGTGCAGCCTCAAGCCCAAGCTCCGCACAACGGCCCTCAAACGCCGCTGCTGCGAAACGCGCCACTGCCGCTCGCACCCCCGCAGCAGACTCTCCTATAGATTGGGTGGAATGGAAGAGCACGCCGAGGTACTTGAACGAGTCCGTTCCCTCCAGACGTTGGCCAGCATAGAGCAGGCGCGCTCTGCGCACTAGCTGAGACGCGGCCTCGGTGGTCTCCGCTCCAGCGAGCAGCATGACCTTGGTCTTGCGCAAGTTAACCGCCAGGCCCCGCTCTGCGCAATACTCCTCCAAAAGCTGCAGCTGTCGCTGCAACCCTGCTGCTGATGTGGCTAGTAAGGCCATGTCATCTGCATACAGCAGTGGCGGCAGCAACTCCCCCGCCAACACAGGCAGGTCTAGCTGCTCACCACGCCGCGCTGCTGCCATCACCCGATCCTCAAAGTCTGCGATGTACAAGGCAAAAAGCGTGGGGCTGAGTGGACAGCCCTGCTTGAGCCCTTGTGTGCTGCTGAAAGTCTGCCCCTCTAGGCCTGGCACGCTGACTGCCATGGGCACAGCGGCATAGAGAGCGCGGACAGCGCTCAGCCACTCGCCGCCGTACCCTAGCCGTTCTAGCTGCTCCCACAGCTGTGTGCGCGGCACCCTATCATAAGCTTGCTGGAAGTCGACAAAAGCAGCCCAAAGCTGGCCCGTGCCGCCGCTCTGCTGCCGCTGCTGTCGCCGCTCCTGCTGCTGCAGGTGCTGCCGTCTCCGCCGCCTGCAACTATCCACCACTGTGCGCAACACCAGCACTGCTTGCTCGGTGCTGCGCCCGCGCCTGAAGCCAAACTGGCCAGCCGCATGCACGCCAGCCGCCTCAGCATGCTCAGACACGCGGCTCTCCAACACTGAGGCGTAAAGCTTGGCAGGCAGGGCGCCTACCGCGATGCCTCGGAAGTCGGAGGGTTGGGTGGGTGTTGCAATTTTGGGCACCAACGCGATGGCGCTGAGGGCGTCTGCTGGGTGGAGACAGCCAACTCTGCGCCATGCGTTGAACTCGGCCGCGAGCAGCGGCGCAAGATGCTGGCTTGCCGGCTTCAGAAGCCAGGGTGCCAGCGGCCCAATCACTGCCTTGCGCCTTGGTGTACGTCGAGCCACTGCCAGCAGTTCGGCTGCCGTGAAGGGGGCGTCCATGCTGGCTTTGAGCGTCGCCAACGCATCACTCGCGGAAGGGGTGGGGGTGGGGGGTGTGGTGTGGGGGTCAGAGGGCAGCATGAGCGGCTGGTGTGGTGACACAGGCAGTGCCGCCACCGTCGCTATGCTGCCGCCGCCGCCGCCCTCAAGGCATGCGGTTGGCTGTCCATCCAACCACTCGCCTGTAGGCTGGCCCAGATACGCCCCATCACAGGGTTCGACCTGGGCGCTCCCCCTGTGGTAATCCGCCTCCTCCACCGCCTCCAGCCGCAGTGCCTCTAAGTCTCCCGCCGCCGCCATCACTTCTGCCGCCGTGCAAGGGGCAGAGGTGCTGGCTCCAAGCGCCGCCACAATAGCACTCGCGCAAGGGGTGGGGGGTGTGGTGTGGGGGTCAGAGGGCAGCATGGGTGGCTGGCCTGGTGACACCGGCAGTGCCGCCGCCGCTGCTCCGCTGCCGCCGCCGCCGTCCTCAGGGCATGCGGTTGGCTGTCCATCCAACCACTCGCCTGTAGGCTGGCCCAGATACGCCCCATCACAGGGTTCGACCTGGGCGCTCCCCCTGTGGTAATCCGCCTCCTCCACCGCCTCCAGCCGCAGTGCCTCTAAGTCTCCCGCCGCCGCCATCACTTCTGCCGCCGTGCAAGGGGCAGAGGTGCTGGCTCCAAGCGCCGCCACAATAGCACTCGCGCAAGGGGGGAGGGGTGTGGTGTGGGGGTCAGAGGGCAGCATGGGTGGCTGGCTTGGTGACACCGGCAGTGCCGCCGTCGCCACCGCTCTGCTGCCGCCGCCGCCATCAGTTTTCTCCTGCATTTGTTGTGAGTCTTTAGCTCAATAGACAGCCACAGTTTGAAGTGCGTCGAGGTGTCACCCAGAATCACCACCGCAGCATGCTTGTAGTGGTGCCCCCCAGCTCCTGCCCTACTCCTTTTCCTGGTTAGTAATCGTTTCTCGATACATTTCCATGCCCTCTTCTCTGTAACTGTCGGTTGACGTGTGATCGTGTGTGATTGAACCGGTCACAGCTGCAGCCAGTGGTATGGTAGACTTCAAAGGTGGGTGGTTTTGGTATGTCGTGGAAAGCGTATGTCAAAATGGGCAGCATCTGTGAAAGCGATTTGAATTTCAGTGGGTGTTATTGCTTGCCGCCAAGCAAGCTGCTGTTGTTCCTTTCCCTGCACTCTGTGTGCGTGTCCGGCAGCCTCAAGCTGGCAATCACTTATCGGGTGGGTCAACTGCACACAGGAACACAGGAGGTAAGCACCCCACAGCAAGTCATGCGGGGCTCACCATCCTTCTGTCCTTCTGCTGCTGCGGGTGAGGTGGTGCATGGCTGAAGTACAGAGTGCGGCTCACCATAGAGGCGTGGTGAACTCTTCGGTTATGTTCCTGGATACGAGGCCCGCAAAGTTCCTGGCAAAAACAGTAGTAATGTATTTTTTGCCACAATGGACGCCCTCTACGAACTTGAGCTGCAACAAGTGATAAATATACAAGTAAGAGGGCAAGGCCAGTTGCTGCATCGCGCAGCCAAGTGCAACAGACAACAGGAAGCCACCCAACAAGCAGCAGTCAACACGCTGCCACTCACCGGAGATGGGCTGCCGTAGGCGGAGAAAGCAAAGTTTCCGCTGGTGGCCTGTCCTTCAACGACATACTCAATGTCTGCGGCACGGTTGGAAAGGCAGAGGGTGGTAAGCATTGGCTCGTGAGGTCAGCGCAGGTTGGCAAAGCGCAAATGCACTTCGCGCCCAACGTATCGGCAGTGCATTCAAAGCAGACCAAGCAGTACCGTCAGGCTGCCCAGCCCCCCGGGCATAAGATCTGAGCACAACATGGGAGCATGGGAGGCCCAGAACTCACCCATTCCCACTGCGCCGGTGTCATCGGACGCAATCAGCGTGATCTCAACCGAATATACGTAGGGTTCACCCTCTATGACCATGAGCCCATCAATACCGGGGTCGCTGGGTGGACCGGCGCAAAAGGTGCTAGTGTAATTCGAGTTGTCGCTGCACAACAGGCCATCGCAGCAGTTGCACTGCTGGTAGCCGGCTTTCTGGAGGGAGCGCCTGCGCTCACGGCAGTCGCATACAGCGCTCTTCTCCACGCAGCTGCAAGCAGCGGGTGGGCAGGGGGCGCAGCGGGCAGTGAGCGCCCTGCTCACGTGCGGCACAAGCTGGCAGCGGCGGCCGCTGCAATGCAGTCTTACGGTGTGATGCATAAGTTCGGGCTGCCTCCGTCACTCTTGCGGGAGCAGCACTCGACAGCCGTGACTTGAACGGGCTCTCCAACCGGTAGGCACCTGCGCAAGAGCAGCAAGGCCACATATGTCGGGTTGAACACCTAAGGTGCGTGGCACAACAAGCTACCACGAGATCCATGCACTGTAATGAGCTTGCGCAACAATACACTTGCGGTCTGTGTGACTGCAATGCTTCAGCAGCTTCTGATTTGCAGACGTGCCCACGAGCGTTCTGCCAACCACCTCACCCGCAGTAGACGCCAAAAGCATAGCCGCTGCAGCACTCAGTGGTTGCGTCGTATGTCCAAGCAGTGCCGTCAGCAAGGCAACTGCAGAAGGGTGGCACTGGTGCTGTTGAAGATGGAAAGTCAAATTTTACTGCAGCAGCTATGTTGCGGTGACATGCAAGCATCCCATCCCAGATGATCAGGGGCCCGCACTGGCACTCACTCTCCCGGTTGCGGCGGTGGTGGCGGCGGGCTCGCACTGCACGCCAGTCCCAGGGAGGCGCACTGCGTGGCCATACATGGGTGGACTGCACAAGGGGGCAAAGGGAATGACGTGATCACTGTCACTGGTTCACAGTTGGCGGCGGCGTGCAGACATGGGCGACTGTTGTTGTGACTTTGCCGCTGCACCCCGTACGCAAGCCAAGCCCTCCGTCGGCACCATGTGTGAACGCTGCTTACCGCACAACAGCAGGAGTGAGAGAGAGCCGAGCGCGAGGCGCAGTTGGGTTTGGCGGGTCATCGCGTGTCGCTCACAGGGCTGCGCGGTGAATCAGGCATGCACAGAGCTCTATGGAGTGATACGTGCAGGCGCGCCGCAGCAAACGCAGAGTGCGCTTACCGCAGGACGGGAGCAGGGCGTGTGCGTCTTGAGCCAGGCGAAAGCCGTTCCGAGCAACAGAGGCCATCAGGAAACTGTAGGGGTGACGAGCGAGCACCCTTGAGCAGTCCGGAGCGCTGCGTCGCTGGAGACAAGGAATGTGGACACAGAGACGGACAGTGGAGCCTCAGCAGAGCCTGCAAGTCCCGTGCTACCCGTTTGCGCGACGGGGGCCACGTGGATGGAATCCCTCCGTGCAGCTTGGTTTTGGCGGCGTTCACCGTCATGCTCCCATCTGGTCGCTGCAGCAGGTCGTGCTGGCGCTGCAGGCCGTCTGCCGACGTGGCCAGCAGGGTGGTGTCATCGGCGTAGAGCAGCGGCGGCACCATGCCGCCGCTGCCCCTCAGCCGGGTAGGTCCAGGCGCGCACCCGCGCTGCGCTTCTGCCAGCATCGCTGCTTCCAGGTCGTCAATGTACAGCCCAAACAGTGTGGGGCTGAGAGGACTTTCCTGCTGAAGGCCCAACCGTGCCTGGAAGCAGGGTCACAGTCCACCCATTGTTCTCACCGCCATGGGGACGACAACGTAGAGGGCTTGCACCGCTCGCAGCCAGCTATCCCACAGCTCTCCCGTGGCACGCACTTTTAGGCCTTGAAGAAATCCACAGAGCAGGCCCACAGCTGCTGCCCCTGTGCGCGCTGCTGGTCTTGCAGGGTGCGCAGTACCAGCGCTGCATGAGCTGTGCCGCACTGACGCCGGAAGCCAAATTGGCCGCCTATCCTGATACCGCTGGCCTCTGCCCTGTCTGACACGCGCTCCTCCAACAGCAATTTGAACAGCTTTGCCGGCATGGTGCCCACCGCAAGGCCCGCAGACCGTCGAGAGCGCATGGCTTTTGGATGGGAGTGGTCAGGCTGAGGACTGCGCTGGCTGGCAGCTGGCCCACCCGCACCCATGTGTTGAACTGTGCCGCCAGCACCTGTGCCAGCTCTGTCGCTGCTGCTTTGAGGAACCAGGGCGGCAGGCTGTCGGCCACTGTCTTGCTTCCCTCCACCCGCTGGCACGCTGCCGCTTCTTGCACTTACAGGACAGAAGGGAAGAGGGTGAGGGTTGGGCTGGGAGCCAAGGTCGAGTAAGCTCAACAAGCCACATAATCTAGGCATTCGTTAGCAGAAATCACTGTGCCAAGGCAGCGGCGTATGCATCAAAACAGCGGTCAAAAACATTAGCCAGCCGGCCCCGGCTGTCCTGGCAAAGAAACTCAGCAAGGCCAGTCCCAAATGCAGCCAGTAGCTCTGCTGGCGACGCCTAGTGATAGCTATTGCACCTGGGGCGCAACAGGGCTCCTACACAGTATGAGGCGCAGAGCTTGCTGCAGCGTTACACGGCATGTGTCTGGTGCTGACAGTTGCAGAGCTGTGGCCGTTGTGCCTGCATTGCGGATTAGGGTTTAGGGTTCAAAATGCCTGCTTTGTGGATTTCCTCAAGGCCTACGCCACTGGAGAGCTGTGGGACAAGCTGGCTGCGAGCGGTGCAAGCCCTCTACGTTGTCATCCCCATGTGCAGCAGCGGCGGCACTGCCGCTGTGCAAGGGACTAACAATTGTCAGTAGAAGCAGCTTATGAAGCACTAACTCGCATGACTGTTCTCCGTGCGATTCTCGTATGACTTGATCTGAGTTTGAACTGTCTGTGAACTGCCCAGCAGGCACATCTGTGCCTGGCTGGCAGCACTACTGTATTGCCTGCATGCGACTATTTAGACCGGCCTCCGACCCGTTTCGGGGCTTGTCTCGCTCTTTGTAATTACCTTGATCTTACTAGACCCAGCCCGGTGGTGGCTGGTACCAGAACACACTCTCACTAGACCCGCCTCTTACACCATGGCGGTGACACAGCGGGCGGCGGTTGATACGGCGCAGCTGGCGGCACTCAGCCTTGCGGGCCAGCCGTTGGAGGCAGTCAGCAGCTTCAAATACTTAGGCATCACGTTCCAGCACCTGCATCGCGGGGATCGGCAGCACCAGCAAGAGCAGTGGCGGCACGGGCAACCATGCACAGCTGCAATGCTCGGTGTTGCCCTTGGAATGGAGGCAGCGCCGCTGCAGCTGCGGCTGTTCAGCGCGCTATGGTGGATGCTGTGCTGTCATACGGCTCAGAGGTGTGGGGCATGCAGCTTGCAACCGCTAGCGCCGCTGGCAAGACCAGCAGCACAGCTGGCAGCAAGGCAGAGCGGCTGCATCTGGCACACCTTCGGTGCCTGCTCGGTGTGCGGCAAGGCACATCGACCGCTGAGGTGCTGGCGGAGGCAGGCGAGCGGCCGTTGTGGCAGCTGGATGCTGCGTGCAGTCAAGCTGTGGAATCTGGCGTGACAGCTGAACAGAGCAGGCTGCTGCGGCAGGCTGTGACAGCTAGCGCCGCCTTGGCGGTGGCGCCGGGACACCGCATCTCAGCGAGGCAGCCATGGGCACAGTAGCTGGCGATGGCGCTGGCCACAATGGGGGTGCAGCTGAAGAGACAGGGCGCTGGGATAAGATTCCACCGGAACAGCGGCTATGCAGCCACTGCGACGGTGGGGTCGAAACAGTCCAACACAGCTTTTGACTGCCCCGTGTATGCTAGCCTGCGAACCTGATTCTCTGACCTCTTCTGCCTCCTCCCCGAGCCCCGCACCCTGCATGCATTCTTCCAGCAACCCCCTGCCCGCCTGGCCACCTTTGCCGCATCCCTCCAGCTGCAGTGGCAGGTGGCGCATGATGCCGCCGCCCGGCCATAGAAGCAGCACCTCATTTTACAGTCATTAGAATTCCATTTATTGTGGCCCCTGGACGAGTCTGTATCGCATCAAAGTTTCTTTGCGGACACACGGATTGTAAACACAAACAAGCAAGTTCGTTCCTTGCTTGTCACACTGTCTGTGCTACCGCTGTGTTTGAAGGTGTGTGACGATGGGTGCAGCAGCGGCGGCACTGCCGCTGTGCAAGGGACTAACAATTGTCAGTAGAAGCAGCTTATGAAGCACTAACTCGCATGACTATTCTCCGTGCGATTCTCGTATGACTTGATCTGAGTTTGAACTGTCTGTGAACTGCCCAGCAGGCACAACTGTGCCTGGCTGGCAGCACTACTGTATTGCCTGCATGCGACTATTTAGACCGACCTCCGACCCGTTTCGGGGCTTGTCTCGCCCTTTGTAATTACCTTGATCTTACTAGACCCAGCCCGGTGGTGGCTGGTACCAGAACACACTCTCACTAGACCCGCCTCTTACAATGGGGCTCCCTTGCACCCGACCACCTTGCCACACCATGCGCTGTTCTGCTGCGATGGGCAGCACTGCATGCGGTGCCGCCCCGTCGGGTGTACCGACGCCAGTCTCTGTAGCACCGAATGGGTGCTCAATCACAGATACCGTCGTTCCATGGCATCAAGGCTATGTGTCACACTCTGCTCTCTGGCAATCTTGTCCCAGCAGCATACATTATCACTCCAGCATCTTGGTCCAGTCATACGGGTCAAACTGCTTGCGGAAGTCGTCCGCCCACTGCTGCTGAATCCGGGGATTCTCCTGTCGCGCTCGCCGATGCATGTCCTCTTGGGGCAGGCTGAGCAGGCCTGCAGCACGCGGCGCCAGCAGAAGCAAAGACAGACTTGGGACAAGGAGAGAGGAGAGGCTGAGCAGCAAACAGCACGCCTGCTGTAAGGCGGCTGCGCACTCCTCTCACTCAACATTCCACCTCCCTCTACCGGAACTGCTGTTGCGCCGCTGCCCCCGGCTGGACGACCCTCCCAACATGACTGCCGAAACCCAGCACCCGCCAATCAACCCACCAATCATGACCGAGCGCGCAAGAGCCGGGTCGAACTTCTGTTCGTCGTCAATGACGTGCACAAATCCATCCGAGATGCCAAACTCCACGTTTAGATAGGGGAAGTTGGGAGGGATGGAGCTGCGCAGGCCCTGCAGCAGGGTCGGTGATGGGGAAGAGGGGGGAAGGAGTGAGAGGCTGGGGGTGGCATGGAGGGTGTGTCGCACGCTTGTAAAACGGCGCTCAGTCCACCCAAGACGCAAAGCTCCGTGGCAAAGAGTGGAAGGCGGCTGGCAGTGCTGGCCCCTCCACTCCTCCTCGCCGCAACCAGCCACCGCTGAGCGCACAAGCGGTGCTCCCACAAGCATGTCCAGCAACCAGCACACCGCATGCACCACACAAAGCAGCACACACAGCACATTGACTCATGCAGTGTCGGGACGGCAACACGATGCCCACCACCGCCGTCTTGAATAACATGAAGGCCCTCCCTGACCTTGGCTTTGGTGTCTATGAACCGCTTGGCATGGTGCTGCGCCCACTCGCTGGTGGCGTCATCCACGGCCTTTTTGAAAAACATGGGGGCCCGGCCCGCCACTGCAGGTGGGGTGGAGAGGAGGGAATTGTGGGCGGGTGAGAGACAGTGAGAGGGTGAGGGTGAGAGGGGGATGTACGTCATGAGCTGCCGGATAGGAGGACAGTGCAGTTGGAAGCAGGCATCAGCAAGACATGGCGCAGCATCACGAGATTGTACAAGCATCGCGGCTGCTCACGGCCAGCCCGCAGCAGCAGCAGCACTCAATGCTGCAGCGTGCAGGCATGCATGTGTGCAACACAACACAGATGCACACACCTGCTGGTGGCACAGGCACTGCCTCCACCACAGCGTGGCTGCGCATGTCTCCCAGGCGTAGGGCTGTCTCGAAGAAGATCACCTCCTGGCCCTGAGGGGTGAGAGAGGGAGAACGGGTGCATGGATGGTTGGACTGGGTAGGTGGGTGAGGCGGGCTGTTGCCTCACGGATGCTGCCAGCATGATTGATAGGCGCGCGGAAGCAGAGACTGGGCACAGCAATTCGAAGGACAGAGTGTGCAGGGCTGGCCACCAGCAGGCAGCATGCAGTGCATGCAAAGCGAGGTTCCAACAAGCAAACATGCTCGGAGCGGCCGGTGCCGTCCTGCTCAGCCCCCTGCCCCTGCCCCTGCACCCTCACCTGCTTCATGAACATCTGTATGAGGCACTTCTTGAAGTTGCGCAGCTCACTCCACACCTGTCAGAAAGAGCAGGTGGAGAGGTGAGGGCTCCAAATGGGAGGAAAAGGCGGCGGGAGGCACTGCCAGCCACACACCCAGCCTGCAGCCACACATCCTGCCAGCCACACACCCCATTAGCCCAGCTCTCACCTGCTCGTCAACCTGCCGAGTAGACGGCGTGTGCTCAGCTGGAACAATGAGGCAGTGACCCGGCACCAGCCTGCCTCGGGCGGGCAGCGCAAGGTAGCTGGACTGGCCGATGGCGATGGCCAGGTGGCGGGGGCGGTTGGAGGAGGCGAAACACAGGCGGCACTGGTCCTGCAGCGGGAGCAGGGACACCTCTGGGGGTTGAAGGCGCAAAGCCAGGCGGAGGCGGAGGAGGTGAGCGTGGAGTATGCAGGCAGCGGACAGAGCATGCAGGCAGAAAGTGAGAGGGAGCACGCAAGAAGAAGACATGCAGCGCACAGCTGCACGCGGCGGCATGTCCAGCTGTCTGTACAGGCAGGCACACCAGCAGAGGGCGCGGCACGCAGCACAGGGCAGCAGGCACCTCACAACTGACACCGACTGTTGGTCACTCTTCATGTTCGACCCACCCAGCCATCAGCCAGCTCACCACCGCCGAGTTGTATCGCTTGTACTCCTTGATCTGTCGCTGCTTCTCCCGCGCCACCTGCACCTCCTTGCCCTTGCCTGGCCGCCTGTCCAGCGCCTCCAGCCCGGCATCGTGGTCGTACTCGGCATCTGAGTGGTAGAGGGTGGGGGGGTGGGGGGGGGTGAGGGGGGGGGGGGGTGCGGTAGGGATGAAATGAGACGCAAATGGTAGAGTGAGGAGCAGTGTGGCGTGATGATGCCAGACTGACAGGCAGTACGGAGTGAGCCACTCGCATCGCTCCGCAGCATACATGGAGCAGGTGCTGCCTGCCAGGCATGCTCATACGCCCGCACACCGGACGCAAACAGCCAGGCCCCTGATGCAGAAATGCCACCCCCAGGCCTTGAAACACACACCCCCACACCCACACACAGAGCTTAGCTGCTCACCCGCGTCGTGGTCTGCCTCCTTGTACCTCTGGCTGCGCATGATGCCCGCAGCCAGGCGCCGGTCCATGTCCCCCTCGTCCCCGTGCTTGGTGCGCTTCATCAGCGTCTGGCAGCAGGGCGGTGGTGGTGCAGGTGGCGGTGGTGAGGGTGAGGGTGCATGGTTGTGGTGGTGGCCAAGACAGGCGGGCAGGCGAACAGGCAGGCTGGCTGATGATGAGTGGAGTGTGTCCTTGACAGCTGAATGGCTTTAGGAAGCCGAGCAAGCAACAAGCTACGCTGCTGTGCACCTGTCGGCAACACTCACCAGAAACACAGCAAGCAGGCCACACTACAATTGCACCATGTCTGTGCCCAACACCGCAGCCAGGCCCCACCTTCAAATCTGTGTCGTCGTCGTCAGCGAAGTACTTGCTCCTCTCACCGCCCTCGTACCGCTGCACACGCTTCTGCTTGCGCCCTGCAGCAGCAGCGGCGGAAGGATCCACAACGCAGCACGGGCTGAGGGGGGAGGCTGAGGGTGGAGGCTGAGGGGGAAGGAAGGGCGGCTTGCTGAGATGGTGGCCAGCGGGCGGTCAGGCAGCCCACTGCCAAACTGGCACGCAGCTCAACCAACTCCTGCTCATCCCTGCAGCACCTCTCCTTGCCCCGCCCTCTGCCTCAACTTGACTCATCTGCAGCCACCACCCTCACCCACCTCCGTCTGCCATGCCAGCCCCCGCCTCCTCCCTGCCAAAAGCGCCAGGCATGGCCCTGCCCCTCACATCCACTTGAGGCAGCACCACCGTCTCATGCGGCGCTGAGGCTGAGGCTGTTTTGCCTGACGCTGCTGCTAAGGCTGCACAAGGACGCAAAGCAATGCAGAGCCAAAGCAGCCTGGGGTCAGCCTTTGTTCAGGCAGCAGGAGGAGGCAACCGTGCCGCAACCGCTAGCGCAGTACAGATGGCCCAGCAGCGCAGCACCAACTGCCCTCGAGGCACCGAAACACAAGACAGCAGCACTGCCAGGATGAACTCACAGGTGCACAAGCACTCACCTGGCGCCGCTGCTGCTGCCGTTGCTGGCGGCGCCTTGCCAGTCAGCCGCGCCCGCAGCATGGCTGCAACAGACAAATTGCCGCCCACTCGCCCGCCCCCGGCAGCAGCCGCAGCGGGCGGCTGGCCGCCGCCGCCGCCGCCGTCGCCGCCGCCAGTTGGCGCTGCCGCCACCGCTGGTGGCCGTGCTGCCAGGCTGGCTCGTTCTGCCGCCATTGCAGTGGCCATAGACGGCCGCCCCTGCTGGTACTGCTGCTGCTGCTGCTGCTCTTCCTCGCTGTCAGAGCCCGAAGGCTGCACCTCCTGGGCTGCTGCAGGGCGTGCCTCCTTGCCTTCCCGCCGCTGCTGCTGTGCCTGCTGCTGCTGGAACTGGTCCATGAACGACCCATCCCCCTGGAACTGGTTCAGCTCTGCTGCTGCAGCCTTGAGCACTGCAGCATCCTGCTCCCTGCCAAGGGGATCCCTCGCCGGCCTCCCCCGCCGCTCCCGCTCATCCTCCCTCCCGCCACCGCCCTGCCCACCCGCCCGCCCGCCCTGCTCCCGCTCGCCCCGCGGCTGCCTGTCCTCCCTGGGCCGATCGCCGCGGTGCTGCTCCCTCTCCTGATGCTCCTCGCCGGCCTGCCGCCGCTGCCGGTCGCCGCCGCCGCCGCCGCCGCCGTCCCTCTGCCGCTCACCGCCTCGCCGCCACGACAGCGAGTCTGCTTCCCGGGGCCGCTGCATCTGGCTGCGCCCGCTCTTCATTTCTGCAGGCATGCATGTGTTGTGCGGGCAGGTAGGTGAGGTTGGTGGGCAGAGGTATGCAATTGATAGATGGCCGCCTAGGATGTATGCCGCTTCGCAATATGGTGGCAGTGCCACACAAAAGTAAGTAGGCCTGCCACCAACGCCCCTGCCAGCCCACCTGACAGGTATCCAGCCTTGTCTCCTGCTGCACCTGCCGCAGCCTTGCCGTCGTCCCTGCCGCCGCCGCCGCCCCGCCCGCCGCCCCTGCCGCCGCCGCCCTCTTCCTCTCCGCGCATGCGTCGCCGCTCGTCCTGCCTGGCTTCATATTCCGGGTCTGCTGCTCGGCGATCCCTGGCGGAGTGGAGGTGGGCCATGCCTGTGGGTAGGTGCAGGGTGGGATGTTTGGTTGGGAGTGAAAAGGGTTTGTGTCAACAAGCTTTGAATTTTTGCTCTGCATGCCTCAAAGGCTTTCCAAAGTTCAAAATGGGTCCACGTGCTTGGTGTGACAGCACTGTGTGTGAGTGTGAAAGGCAGGCAGCCAGCCTGGAGCGGCCCCGCCAGCAGATTCTCTTAGATGCTGGCTGAGGGAAGAAACAATGGGGCTGGGCAGGTGAGGCGAATAAAGTGGAAGGTGAGCTGAGAGGGGGTGTGACAATGTGCAAGAGAGGGAGCAAGAGAGGATGCAAGAGAGGGTGCAAGAGATGGTGCAAGAGAGGGTGCAAAAGAGGCGGTGCGCACCGTGTGCCGCCCGCCGCCCCTGTGTCAGCCCCGCTGTCAGCGAGGTAAGTGAGCCCCAGCGCTCGGAAACCACCTCATCCAGCTTCTTGCCCTGAGGGTGCAGAGGGAGAGGGAGGGAGGGAGGGAGCGCGTAGGCAGGGAAAGCGGGGTGCAAGTCAGAGGGGGAGGGGAGGTGGAGCCGCAGCAGCGACGCACGCCGCACTGTGCGGCAAGCTGAGCGGGAGGCCACAGCCGCAACAGCTGCAGCAGTACAGGCAGGCTCAGGTGCATGCCAAGCACGCAGGCTGCCAATGTCGGCTGCACACGTGGCAACGGCTCCCTGCCCAAAAGCCTTGTAGTTCAACTCGCAACTTCATTGCAGAGACACCAACTGTCAACACACATGCTGCAAGCAAGGAAGCACTGCGCCGCCAGCCGCACCTCTTCCCCCGCCTGCTGCTGTGCACGCTTCAGGGCCTTCAGCCGCCAGCTGGCCCCGCCGTCACCCACAGCAGGCGGTGCCCGCGAGCGACCTGGTGCGCCTGCGCCTGCGGCTGGCGCAGCACCTGCTGCAGCACCTGCTGCTGCTGCAACTTTGTCCTTGTCTGGAGGCACTCCGCTGCCGCCATCTTTCCAGTACGGGTTGAGCTCGCGTTCCTGGTGGCAGGGCGGGAGGTGTGAGGTGTGGATGGAAAGCCAGACAGGCGTGGTCCAGTGGGAGCTATGTGGCAGGCGGTGCAGTGTCGGGTGATGCTGGCACAGTTGGCTATGGCTGCCGCTGCAGGCGACAAACATGCATGCGGACAGGCGCCAGAGTGCCGTAATGCACTCAGTACGCAGCCCAGCTTTCAGCGTCCAGCCCCCACCCCCAGGCCACGATCTCCCACAGCCCTCACCGACACAAAGGGGCGGTCAGGGTCCCTCTTCCGCTCTGCCTCCTCCGCCTCCCGCGCCGCCTCCTCCTCCGCCGCAAGCTGCTCGTCGGTCTTCACACGCGCCATCGGCTTGGTCATCCAGTCCTCGCGGGCTGCACCGCCGCCGCCATGCTCGCTGTCGCTGCCGCTCGAGGGGTCGTCCCATGGCTGGCCGCCACCGCCACGGCGGTTCCGAGCGCCGCCACCCAGCTCGCCGCCAGAGTCGCCGCTGTCGCTGCCGCCGTCTGAAGAGTCCAGCTTCTTCTTTGAGACCTTCTTGCTCTGCGGAGGAGCGGGCGGGAGTGTGGCTTGAGGGCGATTGAAAGCCATGGCAACTTGGAGCGGCACCAACGGCAGTAGCGGCGGCGGTGGCGGCACAACTCCTACAAACACAACTCCTGCACCTTCTTGTTCTTCTTCTTGTCCTTTTTCTGCTGTCGCCGTTCGTCGCGGGCCAAGCGCTCGGCCTCCGCCCTGTCCACCACCTTGATCCCCGACAGCATGCTGATATTCAGCAGATGTCAGTCGGGCTGTTGGTGAGCCCAAGCCGCGCGCCCGACGACAGGTGGGCAGCGCTGCCGCCTCCGCTGCGGCTCTCCTGCAATGACTTGCCTGTAGCTCAGATTGATCTGATTGAAGCAAGAACAGCCGCGCACAGCGTGAAATTGTCGGCATGCTGGGCCGCCGCTTGGCGGCGGCACAGACGGGCAGATGAATGACGTGTCAAATTCTTCACTTGCACGAGCAAGTCAATTGCAACTTCACTCAGATATCAAGCTCCTGGCTGGCTGACAGTCACCGGCCTGCAGACTGTTTCAGCAGTGCTTCGCACTGCCGCTGGCCGCACTGCACACCGCTTGTTAAAGTTGAGGCTGCAAGTATGCACATGATTGGCTGCAGAGGACGTCGCTTCTCTGTCTCTGCTGAGACCAAGCCTGGCACTGTGATGCCGCATGGCTCATGCCACGAACTGCCGCCAAAGCCACCGATTTGCAGGGACCGCGCCGATCAGGAATCCCACATCCCGCATCGCAGAATGATGCCCATCCGATGCCTGCCACCCACGCTCCTTCCTGCAGCCCTGCACCGTTGCAGAAACAAAACACCTGCACCCAAAAAGTCGAAACTCGAGAGCAACGCGCTCAAAAAAACCGGAAACCGTGAGTGCACAGCTACCTTTGTCGTTTGCTGCACACGAGTCCAGCCGCAGCGCCACAAGCCTGCCAGGCGCCTCAGCCTAACATTTGCCCTGCAGACGGGCGCCTGCGCTGTCGCGGTACCCGCTCGGACCGCTGCCGCTCTTGACCGCCTGCCGCTTCCGGAGCACTCCCTTCGCCGCACACATCTCACTCCTACTGCATCCCCCTGCTGCTAGTGCTGCCAGCCAGTCATGGCGTCCAGCACCGTCACCGTCAACCGCATCCTGATTGAGAAAAAGCGCAGCTTCCTGGCCTCCCTCAAGGCCTGCTGGGGGGATTACTCAGACAAGGTCATCAAGGTGTCACACAGGTCGGGTGATGGTGCCGGCTGACCATGGTGTGCTGTGTGTGTGATCATGGCGGCTCTGCACCGCTGGTGGCGGCCCCCCTGCTTGCTGCCGACGCGGCATTGCACGCTGCTGCCAACACCCTGCACCCATCTCGCCCCCTCTCGCTGCAGCGGTGATGCCACCCTCGAAGTGACTGAGAAGAACCAGCAGGGGCAGGTCATCAACACCTTCACAGTACCGCCAGGTGGGGGTGCAGGAACTAACACCTTGTAGCCAAGTCGACCTGTTGCATGCACAATGCAGCACTCTTCTGCCCCCAACACCCTGCACCCTCATCTGCTTGCACCCACTCACGCCGCCAGCCTGCACTGGCGGCGCAGGGGGCGTGCACGTTGAGCGCCTGGGCGACAGCGTGCCGTTTGAGGACATGATGGAGCGCATCGATAGGTGGACCTTCTCCTACGCTGACGGCCGCAAGGTGAAGCTCAACAAGGCCGTCACACGCACCCGGGAGGGAGACAGCGCCGCTGCAGGCCTGGCTGCGTAAGGTGCATGCCTCGACTGCTGAAGGCTGGTGCGGAGCAGGCAGGGCGGTGCTGCCGCTTGCAGAGCTGCGAGCAGCAGGGCCCTGCACCAGCAGACTAGGAGCCTGACACACCAGGATGAACTCAACATGGAGCCACAATACCACAGCAGTTTTTCTCGCCATCAGTTTCACCGGGATTTGGGGCATAGATTGACCGTTCAGTTCCCTTGCGCCGCGCCTGTGATTGTTCTCACACTCTGACTTGCTACAAAACGTGCTTTACACCCACAGTGGCATTAAAGAGCGGATTGCTTATTGAACCACACCGGCAGCTGCTGATGAAGGTACAACAAGCCAAGTCAGGATGACAGGCGACTGCGGTCCGACACGCCGCCAGGCTCGCCTGCAGCTGCCAGCACTCCAATGCCGCTGCCGCTGCCGCTGCCACCGCCCTCAAGGTCCCTTGATCGCCTGGCGGTGAGCCCTGCTGAAGGCCAGAGCGCAGCCGCCTCAATGCCCGCCCCATCCTCTGATGGTGTCTGGACCCTGCTGCTCTTATGCAGCAGGGCCTCCCCGTCGCCGCTGCCCTCGCCGCCAGCAGAAACTACCTGCCGCGCCTCGATGCTGCCTGCGCTGCCGCCGGCGTTGGAAGGGATGGTGGATGCAACGGCCATTGCGACCAGCATCAGCACGAATCCAAACACAAACGGCGCACCTGAACAGAGCGAGGTGAGAACATGAGAGTTCCTTTTGTCAAACACAGCAGGTCAAAGCGTGTTGTCCAAGCATGCGTGCAGCCATGTGTGTTTAATTGAGCGGAGCAGCAGCCCCACACAGCAAGGCAAATAAGGGCGAGCGCCGAGGCTGCTCACTCACCAGGAAAGTACGGCAGCGGCGAGTCGGTCTTGGTGAAAAGCGCAAACAGGAGCGCAAACAGCAGCGGGCCGGTGCCTGCGTGTAGGAGGAAGCCCGGACAGGCGTCAGCACAACACCTTGACTGCATGCAATACCACCAGAAGCAGAGGCAAGAAGGCAGAAAGGACACCCGCTGTGTAGGGCAGTCAGCTATAAGGGCAGGTTGAGCAGTCGCCGCGGGCAGGCACGCACCTGACGCAAGCGCTCGGGCACCGTACAAAGCTCCCTGCACGCTGCCCTGCTCGTGCTCCTGCAGTGGCGCAAGGCACACACACCAACAGGTTAACGCAGACCTCCTCAAAGGGGGAGGGGAGGTGCTCAGTCAACTGGCAGCCCGCTGCAGCCAACAACCGAATGCACAGCCTCTGGTACAGTATGAGTGCCTGGGCCAGCAGATAGAGCGACCCAGGCGCAGCAGCACAGGCTGGTGGCCGAGGCATCGAGCTGAGATGAAGTAAGAAGCGACAGGTGACTGCTTGCCTGTGAGTTGATTGATTTCATGCTGCTGATGGTGGGGAAGCTCATGCTGCCTGCACAGCACAGCACAGCGCATGGGCTGATTGGTGTCATGGTACAGGAGCGGCTGACGTGAAGACAGAACAAACAATACATGGTGCAGCCGTCCAGCATGCAGTTGTTGTTGTATTGGCATCCACACGCCGCCCGCGGCGACCCACGCAGGCTGCACCGCTAAAACAAGACCGCATTGCTGCCGCAGCACAGCCAAACTTATTGTGAACACAGACACAATCGATAACTTCAGCAGGCGCTCACCCAAGGACCCCACTCCCAGCCCCAGCAAGGCAATGTTCTTGCTGGGTGCTGCCGCCAGGATCAGCTGCTGCACGGAAGAGGCTGCCAGGGACACCACAAGCACCCGCTGCTCGCCCAGCCACCTGCAACGTTACAGAGCACGTGAGCCGGGAGGGTGAAAGGGCAGCATACACAGCCAGGCAACGCAACGCAACGAGTATGAAACCTAGCAACAAGGCCGCCATCGCAGCAGGGCCGACTGTCAGCACAGCTGCTTAGATCGGCAGGTGACCAAGTGCTGCTACCACCTCACTGGCCAGCGTAGCACTGTGATCAGCAGGTCAAAAAGCACTGTCTTGCTCAGACAGGAAGAACAGCGGCGGCCAAACACGCACCTGAGCAAATTTGGCAGCACAACCGTTTGCACCAGCAGCCCGCAGGCGCCAAAGATCATGAAGATGTGTGACTGCAGCAGCAGCAGGGGCCAGCAGGAAGGTTCCAATGTCGCGTGTCCAAGGAGCGGCAGTGCAGTAACGCAAAGCGAATAGCAGACTGCGTATACGATTCCGATGATGGTGCGAGGATGTGAAGCAAAGAGGCATGCCAGGCAGCACATCAATAATCATCATGCGTCCTGCGCGCCTCTCTTGGCAAGCAGGTGTAGTTTTGAAAAGTCTCCCTGGAATGCTCGAATGGACCCTCATTCACTCCTCAGTCACTTGCTGCTCCCGCATGCACCCAGTCACATTGCCTCCCGTGTGCACTCACCACATCCGCCACTCCAAAGGACGGCAGCTTGAGCTTGAGGTACTGGATCAGCAGGTCCTGCAGCCCCTCTGACACCACGCCCAGCAGCATCATGCACAGCGTCAGGCGCTTGAACAGCGGCGAGCGCAGCAGGATGCGTGCCGCACGCAGCGTGCTGGTGGCCACCACCCCGCTGGCCGAGCGCTGCAGGGCGCTGGAAGAGCCGCCTGCCTCACGCTGCTGCTGCTGCTGCTGCTGCTGCTGCTGCTGCTGGCGAGTGCGGGCCTGCAAGGGAAAGGGAGCCAGGAGGTGATGTGTCGACAAGCAAGCAGGCAGGCCGTGTTGTCGCCCAAACAAAGAGGGGGAGGCAAGCAAAGCGCGAGTCTGCTTTGATTGGCAGGGTCACATAGTCACTGGGTGGAGCTCTAGCGTCAGCGAGCGACAAGTCTCTGCGAAACTCTTTGCCACCTGCACCAGCGTCCCCACCGACTGTCCACCCAAGCCGCTCACCGCTTCAATCGCCTGGGGCGATAGCGACTCTGGCAGGATAAAGAGGGTGTACAAGGCACAGGTCCCCACCACGGCAAGAGCTGCCAGAGCGGCTGAGATGGGATCAATGGCAGCGCCGGCTGCGGGTCCTACAATCACCGAAACACTGCAGAGGGGTGCGAGGGCGGTGGGGCAGCATGTGCGGGGTCAGGGGGAAGAAGCCGGGCACCAAAAACCACAGGTGTTGGCCGCAAGGGCAGGCGGTGCCTCAAACAACCGCCAACACAAGGCACACATACAGCCAGACCTGCCCACCTCAGCATGGCCATGATCAGGCCAAAGGTGGCTGTCCGGTTGGCGGGAGACAGCAGGTCAGCTATGAAGGCCAGGGACACGGTGACGGATGACAGGGAGGAGATGAACACCTGAGCGGGAGCGGTCAAAAGGGAGGGGCAGGTGCACACAAGCAAGGCAACAATCACATAATAGTGTGGGAGACTGTGCGAGTGCATGCGTGCACGGTGATGGAGCGCTTGGCCACAGCCATTGCATGGACGAAGCGCCAGGGTCGAGCAGCTGGATGGTTCGAGCAGCGCAATAACCAGCTGCTGCGATGGGCACCTGGACGACATAGTACCACAGAAGCGGTACATCGTATGTGAGGTACAGCAGTACAATTGTCAGGGGGATGCAGGAGCAGGCCTGCAGAGCAGTGGGTGGGTGACGAGCGTCAGCCAGAGGTCAACGCGCGCTTCGCAACGTTTGGATGCATGACATTCATTTATGGAGGGATCGGCTGCCAGCACTTGCAGGGCAGCATCGTTGTGGCATGCAAGGCTGCCCAGGGAAAAGGGCGGAGGCACCATACAGCAGCAGGGCGCAGCAAGGAGCTTGCCTGGGCAACGAGGAAGAAAGGCTTTCGGCCGTGCAGGTCGCTCCAATGACCCAGCAGTGGCGTCTGCGTATAGCGCAGGCGGCACACAGATTGCGTTAGATGACTGTTTATAAGTGCACTACTAGTAGATCACATCATTACCCGTGCATCATGCCACCAGTCCACAGACACGAGCGTTTGCGAGCAGCTGCGAGACTGGCTGCTGATGAAGCAGCAGGAGGGAGGCGAGCGGGCACCACCTCGGCCACCGCACGCACCAGCACGATCGACACGAGTGAGTTTGAGAAGAAGGAGGTCCAGCTGCTCCACAGCACCACGTCTGCATGTGCGTCCTGCAAGAGGCATCCAAAGCCAACAGCGATGTACGTCACACGTTGTGGTTGCAGGTGCAGCTGTAGGTATGCAGCAGCAAGCAGGACCTGCAGCAGCGAAACGGGCGCTGCAACACAGCGGTGCAGCAGCAAACCCACCCGGCAGGCAGCCATGTCCAAAACAGGCGCGTCTGTAGGCAGCTCGTCGCAGCGGAGGGTGTGTCCTGCCCGCCGCTGTGCAAAGTAGTCGTTCATGATGCCGGGAACGTGCGGTACCAAAAGCGTCAGGCCTGCAGCAGTTGAAGAAACAGTGGAATGAAACGACAGCTTACTAGAAGGACAAAGGATGGCAAGTAGTGCGTTGACGAAATAAAAATGGCCTCCGGCATTGAATTAGCAACTGGCAGTGCGGGGGACCATGCCGAAGCAGAGGCTGTGCCGTGAAGCAGCGGCGCGGGCGGTAACCAGGGAAGCTTCTGCCTTGCCGTGCCGTTCAGCGTACGCACAGTCCACACCGACAGCCACTCACCCGTCATGTACATGAACAGCAGCGGAAACAGGCGCCAGGCTTTCGTTTGCCACAGCTCCTGTAGCAGCGGCTGGGCCGGCTGCGCTGCCTGACGAGACATGGTGTTGTTTGCCGATGCGATTGGCTTGGCCTGGAGTGGCAGGCCAGAACAACACACTCGGCTCCCACAAACACAATGAGCCACTCAATTCGTTGGCAACCACAGTTTGCACAAGCAGCAAGATGTCGGCACAGTGCGAGGAAGCAGCCGATGCGCTTAGATGCCAAAACCGCTGCGTCGCCGCCAGTTGTGCGGTAACGCTGTGTGTGACGCAATCGTTTTGACGGGCAGCGTTTTGGTCGCCAGCTTCAGTTGGTCAGCTGGTAATGCTGACAGGCGGCTGCTGTTGACGGGTTTATGGTCATATCTGGCCTTCCATCACTCTGTCTCATCGAGCCGACTTCGATGCCGAAAACCCGCCAGCATGACGCCTCTGCGGGCTGGCTCGCTTTGACTCAGCATTCCCCGACGTTCACTGCTTTGCATCATCACCATACTCATCGCGAACTCCATCGCCACTTGTGCACTCGCTCTCGTTGCGCCACCAGCACAGCCCTCCTCGTCTGATTATCGGCTGATCCGATTGGCAGCACGATCCATGCTGCGCAGTCGGCACCTGCTGGCGCTGAGCGCCCGCCTGCGGGCGGGTGCCGCCGGCGGTGGCGCCGCCGCTGCGGAAGCGGCAGCAGTGACCACATCACCCTGGCAGCCAGCACAGCTGGCATCCCTCCAGGCCTGGACCGCAGCATTCACAAGCAGCCCGCAACTCTCAGCAGCAGGTCGTGGCGCCGCCTTCGACACTCTCGCAGCAGCAGCAGCACGACGGCAGCCTGCACCGGGTGCAGGTGCAGTGGGCGGCCGCAGTAGCCTGTCCACTGCCAGCGATGTGGCCCGCCAAGCAGCGCCAGCCCCTCGAGGAACCTCCAAGGCAGGCAGCGGGCGCAGCCTCTGGTCTGGGCTCTTCCTGCTGGCCCCTGGCGCCCTGGCAGCCTTCCTGGGGCACTGGCAGTGGGAAAGGCGACAGTGGAAGGCCCAGCTGCTGGAGCGACGACGCAGCATGATGCAGGTTGGTGGTTGGACTTTAAAACCCACGCTTGCGGGGTGCAGCGGCCTGCGCACTGCAGCTTGCCAAATCGTGCTGGTGTTGACGATATCTATCTGCCAACCGGCATTGCCACCTGCCTTCCAAGCATGTTGAACCCACAACACAGTCATGCAGTCAAGCCACCCTTACCCTGTGTGACACATCTGCTCCCCCTCCGGTGCGCTCTTCTCCCACCTCCTCGCAGAGTGAGCCCCTGGACCTGTTTGCAGCTGAGCAGGAGCCCGATGAATACTCGAGGGTGACAGTGGAGGGCCAGTTCGACCACGCTGCCAGCCAGTTCGTCGGGCCCCGTACTCGTCAAATCGCGGGGCAGTCCAAGCAGGTAGGGGCTGCGGTGCTGAGGGGCTGAGGGCTTGGTGGTGGCAGCGGTGGGGCTTGTGACGGGGCTGTTGTGGCAATGGGGCTTGTGGTGGGGCCTTGTGACACTCAGGTTCCCAGCCAATGGTGAGGCGAGGAGTGAAGGCGGGCGGCACGCCCAGAGCTGACCCTAATTCCAGCCAATGATTTGTCAAGCCCTCTGACCCTTTACCAGAAGCCAGTTCTATAAGACTGCGCCTGCCCGCCCTTGCCTCCCCTCTGTCTTCCACCCCTGCCTTTCCTTTCTCACCTTCGTTATCCTCCAAACCTCCTCTCGTTTCCCTCACCCTTCCTCCACTCCATCTCCTTCCCCCCCTGCAGGGCTACCTGCTGATGACTCCACTGAGGCAGCCAGGCTCCCACCGCGCAGTACTGGTCAACCGCGGCTGGGTGCCTGCAGAGTGGCGCAGCGATGAGGGCATGCGGCGGGAGGGGCAGCCCGCGGGCACGGTGCGTTTGTGCCTGGTGGCTGAGCGGTGGCTGGTTGAATGGGTGGCTGGCTGGTTGAAGGGAGCTGGCTGGAGGGAACACCTGGCTGGCTTGTTGAGGGCTGTGAGCTGCCTGCTTCAGTTCCCAGCGCCTTGTGTTCCCGTTTGGACTGGCTCATACTGCACAGCACACTCGGCACACATGACACACGCATACCTCTCACTCGGTCTGGACCCACTCTGCTGCAGGTGCGCCTGGAGGCGCTGCTGCGGCACGGAGAGGACCCCAGCACCTTTGTGCCAGCCAATGAACCTGCCAAAGGTATACAGTCTTGCACCCGACCCGGTATGCCCACCAGCATGACAGTCTTGCCTTGTGTGTTGCAGCCGAGGCGGCACTGCAACTTCACCACCGGCAGTGTGTGCAGCACTGTTCTCTCTTAGGCAGGCGTCCACGCCGCCTGTGCGCATGCCTGACGGCTGCAAGCACGCTGCATCGTTCTCGCTTGTACGGTCATTGATTGTACTGCGCCCTGGTATGTATGTGCTGCGCCTGTGCACCGCAGGCAACTGGTTCTACATCAACGTCGCTGAGCTGGCAGCCGCTGCGGGGCTGCCGCCTGAGGCACCCCTGGTGGAAGTTGTGACTGGTGGGTGGCTGGCTGGTCGGGTGCCTCGGGCCTGGCTGGGTGGATAAGTGGGTGGGTGCGTGGCTGCTGCGCAACTTGGTGCGTCCACGTGTCCATGTGCTTCGCACAAGTAGTGGTGGCGGTGGCGGAGACGCCAGAACGCGCGCTTTTCACATCTCGCTTGTGTCTGTTAAAAAGCACAAATCGACCGCGAATCAACCCCCCTCCCCCCGCCCCGACCTGCAGAGGAGCCAGGCAGCTACATTGGCCGTGGGCCGCCCTCCGCAACTGAGGTGCTGGGCGGCAGGGGCCACATCCCCAAGGCAAGTCTGGCCCTTGTGCGGCCGATCTGTGTTGTTTCTGGCAGGGGCAATATGTTGTTCTGGGATTAATTCCGTTCTCTCTGTTGCATTCCATTCGAATTTCACTCCACTCCTTCCACTCAGATGCCTGCGGTGCTGCCTTGCCGGTCCTGCTTGGCCAGCGTTTGTTGAACAGTATGCACCACCTTTCTTTAACGGCTGCCTCCTGCCACCACCACAGCCTGCGTCCTTTGCCACCACCAATCACTCACTCACCTGCCTGCCGCCCCCGCATCACCACCACTCTCCCCACTGCCTCCCTCAGGTGGATGAGAGCTACCCGCTGCCCAAGAGCCTGGAGGACCTGATGCACTTCAGGTGGGTGCCGGTGGGCAGGAAGAGGGCCAGGATGGGGAGGTTCGCAATCATCCAGTGAACGCGGGCAGCAGGCAGGCAGGCAGGCACGGCGAAAGGTTGCTGCAGGGAGGCCTTATGGAGGACAGGCAGGCATTTGGTGTGCAGGCAGGCGGAACATGTGGGCTAAGAGCAACTGAGAGTGTGAGGACATTCCTCCTTCCCTGCCAACACCTGCCCCTCGCCCACTACCCCCTGCAGTGTGATGCCCAGCGACCACCTGAACTATGCCGCCACCTGGTGGACCCTGTCTGCCGCCACCCTGGCACTGGCGGTCAAGGCAGTGCGGCAGGGGGTGAAGGCGCGGTGAGTGGCAGTCTAAGGCCAGTTGCGGCCGCGCTTGCGGCTCGATCAGCTGGCACTGCTGTCGGTGGCCTGCTGCGCCTGCTGCCATGCCTGCTTTCCACGGCAGGTGGAGTGCACACCCGAGGCAGCCTGCCTGCTTCTTTTGATCTCCACTGTATGCTGATGCATAAACATGTGACTTCATCAATTGAATCATGACAGATCATTGAAAGAAAAGAATGGGGGCAGAATCGATTATTGATTGCCAAGGGAGCTGAATTAGGAGCAGCCGGGCGGATGTGTGCATTGAACTGAATGGCACGACACGCAAGCAGTTGGCACAATGTTTTTATTCTAGGTAGAGGGGCCGCGAAAACTATAAAATGCACTGTCGCTGCCCGCGCCTGTCGCCGTTGGAGCTGCCTACGCCACACACATCACAGCAGCCGCAAGGGTAGCAGCTGCAGCCGCAGCCAACGATGCCGCTGTCGGCAGGCTCCGCCTCACACCGCCGCTGCTGGCCCCCGCACTTTGCTGACCAGGCTGGGGCTGGGGAGCAGCAGCAGTGCCACCTGCTGAGCCGGGCGAATCAGCTGCTGCCTCCACCACCGGTGGAGCTTGCTGCGAGCCTGCGGTGCCACCTTCGGCCCCGCTGGCACCTTCCGCCTCAGTGGAAGCATCCACATAAAGAGGCCCGCAAAAAATGGCGTCCTGGCTGCCACCAGACGCACCATACATCTCCAGTACATCGCCGCTGCTGCCACTCATGCCAGAGCTGCCACCACTGCTGCTGCCGCTGGGACGCAGGCAGCGGCCAGGCAGCCCTCCCGGCAGCTGCACAGAGTAGTTTGAGCTAGCCGCCTGCTGTGTGCCGCTGGCTAGCAGCGGCTCGACGGCGACGGCGGGCAGGACGTAGTCGGAAGCAACGACCTGAGGCAGGGTAGGGTTACAGGGCGGTGGGATGCGCGACTGGTGGGTTTGGTTTGTTCGGGCCAAGGCTGGTGAGCGGCAGCAACCTGTGGCAGGTCACGCTGCCACGATCACAGCACACCTTCCACAGCCGCGTCTCCCTCGACCGTGCTCTCCTCCCTACCCCCAACACCACCATCGCCTCCAGCCTTGATCCTCACCTGCGCCCCCGAAGCCAGGATGGCGTCCCGCCGCACCACAAACCCTGCCCTCGCCTCCACCGTGTCGACGTCGGCTCGCGCCCTCACCAGGTAGCCCTCAGCTGTGGCGCTCTCCACTGCCCCGACCAAGTCGCCCACCTGGCAGTGACGCGACACACAGGGGGGGGGAAGAAGGGAGGGAGGACGCCGGGTCAGGGCAACGAGGGGGAGGGGTAACAAGGAGGTGCACACAGAGGTGGGCACAGAGGCGGCAAAAGAGCAATGTGGCAGAGTTGAGGCGGCCGGGGAGGCACACCGACGCAAACTATGTAAGCGGAAGCGTCAGAAGGTGGCACCATTCAATATGAATGGAGCCATGCAACTCCCCACACCGCACCATGGCGGTTGCGTTGGCGGGCAGGGCGAAGGAGAAGGCGGTGGCGGCGTCCTGCAGGCGACCGATGGCGGCGGCTCGGAACACCGCCTGCTCCAGCGGCTGCTCGCCGTTACGCTCCACCCAGGCAAGCGAGCCGGCTGCAGCGTGGGAGAGGGGCGGCGGAATGGGAGAAGGAGAATCAAGCAGGCTTGTAGAGGGACTCAAGGAAAAAGCAGTGGGAAAGGAGGAGGCCAGGCAGACTGAGGCGGGATCTACTCAAGGCAGCTGCACGCCTTGGGCACCGCCCCCTCCCCCCCCCCACGTCGCGGCCCACACCAGGCAAGGCATGCAAGCAGCAAGTCTTCCCCATAAAAAAGGGAAAACCAGCCACCTTTCGGCAACATGCGCTCCCATCAAGCTTGTACAGCGGTGCAGTGCCCAGCACAAAATGCAGTGCTGCCCAGTACTGAAGTGCAGAACAGAGGTGCAGTACCGAGGAGCATCCGCAGCACAAGCTAGCCCAGGCAGCAGGCAGGCAGGGCACATCGGCCCGGAGCACGGCAGGTAGCACAGAGCGGGTCAGACTGGGGCAAAGCAGGGACAAGCAGGGCAGGGATCGCTCACCGAGGTTTGGGTATGCCTGCTGCAGCGCGGCGGCCAGGGTGCTGCCGCCGTATTGGATGAGCTTGACCAGCACCCTGCCCCTCATGCTGCTCAGGCTGGGCCAGGGGCTGTGAGGGGCGGCGGGGATTTGGGTGGATTGACAGGGCAAGGGGCGGGCAAGGCACGGTGAGGCGCATAGTGTAGAGGTGGGGAAATAAAGGCTCATTCGTGCTGTGAGAGCCAAGTAAGACCCCATCACGCTGTCAACGCCGATCTCGTTGGCGCACAAACTACAACACCACTCGCACCGCTCCTAGACCCCTGCTGCCCATTACAGCCCGCTGCAGCAGCGCACCAGGCTCACCAGCTGCCAGCGCCGCCAGCTGGAGTGAGCAGAATCTGCTGCAGGTCTGCTGCCGGTGCCGCGCCCACCGCCGCCCGCACGTCATCGGGGGTGAGAAGAATGCCGCCGTCGGCTGTGCTGCCTCCAAATGCAGCCTTCAGTTCGGCTTGCAGGTCGAAAAACAGCTGAGGTGTCGACTGCAACGGCTGCACAAAGCTGCGAGTACAATGCAAGCAGGGAGCGGAGGTGGAAGGCAAGGGTGGAGGGGGTCAGCAGGTTGGCCAGTGTGTGCCTGGAAAGCGTGCCTGAGCGTGTTCCAGGAGGTAGGTAGGGTTGTTATAAAGGATGTCCAACCGCCAACACCGGCAGCAGCAACACAATCCAGCACGATCCTCACCACACCACACAAGCTAAACAAGGCATCCAGGCATCCAGCCAGGCAGTCATGCCGTCACCTGGCAGGCCCCTCTGCTGCACTGCTGTTCAGTAGCCCTTGCAGCACCTCAGCCAGGCCGTCGCCCAATAGAGCCGCCGCTTGAGGCCCATCCTTCACCTCCAAGTGCAGCTGGATGGGCAGGTGTCCAGGGTGGGCATCTGCCAGACGGATGGAGTAGCAGCACAAAGTGGGGAAGGGAGGGGATGGGGAGGAGAGGGTGCGTATCAGGTTAGGGATCGCAACGGGAGGAAGGACGAAGGGGAGGTCAGCACGAGGGATTGTAAATCGCGACAGGCAATGATGGACAACCTGCAGCGATCCATGGCCATCGCAGCGCATCCTGCCAACACTGAGATTGAGTTAAGATCAACAGGTCCATTCCAGCGTAGTAGGAGCATGATGGGCCAATGCTTGGTGATTTGTCGAGCGACGGAAGGACAAGATGTGGCGGGCGGGCGGGCGGCAGCATGCTGGCTGCCGGCTGACCCCCTACCTGACCACTGCCTGATGCCGTCCAAGCACTCGCTGAGCAGGATGCATCTGGTGCGATAATCAAAGTCGGGGATGTGAAGGACCTGCAGAAACTGGCAGCAAAGGTCTTATACGAACAGTGAGTGTGCATGAAGCGACAGTTGGGCAGCACAAAGCACGGCATACAGAAACGCAGATCATGCCGTATGTGCCAGTGGCAAATGACTGTGCTGTGTTGTGCTGCCGCTGCCTATCTGCACTGCGACACAGTGCAGGCTCGCCTTGAATCCCGGCTGCTGGTACTGCGGCTCAGTCAGCCAGCCATTCATCCCCGCAATGCGCAGCCCGGCAGACTGCGGCAGAGCGCACGCAGGCAGTTGAGTCAGATGACAGCCCCCATTGTTTCTTGTTTGTATGCCTCGAAGGAAGCCGCGTATATGCAGCGTACCTGGCCGTACAGGCGCCCCTGGGGGTCCCAGTACACATCCAGCTCAAGGGCCCTCACGCCCGCATCAAGCTGCAAGCTCAGCGGCGGCTGCGTGTACTCCCATGCGAGCAGAGGGCCCGATGCAAGACCCCCGAATGCGGCCAGTAGTTCCGCTGGTGGCGCCTGGTGATAGCTGTTGTGGCTGCCCAGCACCTGGATGGCAAGCAGCGCGAGACAAAACGAAGCCAGCGCAGCACTCAATTTTAATGCCGCAGCCACCGCCAGTCGGCAGCTGAAGTGCATGCTTCACCGAAGCCAGCCGCATCGTACCTGGAGCTCACTGAAGCACAGTTTGTCGCTGGCAGGCTGTGCAGCACTCCATTGACCAGCCGCTGCAAAAAAACGCAGTGGAAACTGGCCAGATCGCTCCGCACGTCGCGCCAGCGCCGTTCTGATGGCACCGCACCGGGATCACGCTGAGTACGATCACAGTGCTGCACAGCCGCCTCGCCGCGTTGCTTACCTGCTAACAGCAGGAGCGCCGCCAGCAGCCGCGACGCTCGCATTTGGAGACAGCAAGCCCAATGGGCAATGCGAGCTTTAAAGCACGTGAATAGCCACAACCAAGTAGCCGCGCATGTCGGTGGCGCCACCCGCGTCGCATTTGTTCCCAACCACCATACCTCCATCATCATCTCCCTGCATCGCCCTGCCTGCATCACCAGCCGCATCATCCCCCAGCCCTCTGTTCATCACCTGCCAGCTCAAGCCGCGCTGACGCAGATGCCGGCAGCAGCAGCGGCAAGCACCAGTCTTGGGAAGATCTTTGGATAGCAACATGGCCGGAAATTTTAAGATGATAGGCGGCTGGTTCGGCAGAAATGGTTGGAATCAATCCACTGACCTTCTGCCTTTCTGCAGTGATGGGATGCGGCCTGACGCATGTGTGTTTGCACAGGGTGTGAGCATCTGTCTGCGGTGGCCACCAAGCACCTGGCGCCCGACGAGGCGTCTGAGAGCTAAAAGGCATGAGTTCCAGAGCTTGCTGCAGCGTAACACGGCATGTGTCAGCTGCTGACAGTTGCAGGACTGTGGCCGTTGTGCCTGCATTGCGGAAGCTGCAATGTGGATGTGGTTGTGAACACGTGCCATGCTGCTGCAAGGCGCTGCCGTGCGCATCATGGCGGGCGTCAAGGGGGCTGGTGTGTGTGTTCTGGGAGGACATGCCTTTGCATGACATCATCGATGCTGTGGCTAGGCGCAAAGTGCAGCAAGCTCCTACAGAGTGCTGTTGAGGGGCTGTCGGCTGTCGACGGTGATGTTGTTGAACACAGCAGGTGCTAGCAATGCGTGCTGCATGTAACGAAAAGCTTAAGAGGGAGGTGTCACGCAGCGAAGAGGGAGGTGTCAGTTGATGGGATTCCACGTAGCCCCGGTCGCTAAAACGGGTAGGACGGGGCTCGCGACGCAGGCGGCTGTATACAGCAGGTGTCTCTGGACATCCCATTCCCTTGAGTTGCCTGAAGCGCTCCGGACGCTCGTCAGCCACCGTTCGCCAAACGGTCTCTGTCGCTCGGCACTGCCTCAGGGTACTATACATACCGCAAGCACCCTGCTCCCCTCCTGCGGTAAGCGCTGCACGCCGTTTTATTTGCGCTCGGCCGGGTGCACGTGCTATACTAGTATCTCTAGCTCTACCCACGCATTCCTGATGTTGGCTTGCCTGCTGACTCACTGCGCAGCTCTGTGACCGCCGACGCGATGACCCGGCAAACCCATCTGGGCGTCCCGTTCGGCTGCCTGTTGCTCCTGCTCTTGTGCGGTGAGCGGCCGGCGTGTACACATGGTGCCTGCGGAAGGAGCTTCCTTGCGTACGGGTTGCAGTGGCAGGGGTCACAAAAGTCGCCCCGCCCCCTGCACGCCGCCGCCGCCTGTGATCCAGCCGTGACTCCCTGCCGACCCCTGGTGCAGCCCAGCCATGTTTGGCAACGCAGTGCGCTGACCTGGGACTGGTATGCAGTGGAACCCCGCCGCCACCACCGGCAGAGTGAGCGCCAGTGCCGGCCGCCGAGGCTTTTTGAATGGCTTGCATGCACACCTTGCTGCCGCAGCACAGAAAGGTGACTTCCCATTTTCACCCAGCACCGGTGCCACCCTTCTGCAGTTGCCTGGCCGACGGCACTGCGTGGACCTACAACGCAATCGCTGAGTGCTGCAGCGGCTATGCATTTGGCGCATACTGCGGGTGAGGGTGGCAAGCCCAGTCAGCTCATGCGTGCAGGGCTTGTTTATCAGCTGCCAGGTGCACAGCTAATACACACACCAGATGCACGTGGCTTGTGCAGGCCGTGTGTAAGTTACCGCACATTGCTGCTACACATTGCATCCAACGCTTCCGGCCCTCCTGCTCTTGCGCAGGTGCCTACCGGTCGGAGAGCCCGTTCAAGGCACGGCTGCGGAGTGCTGCTCCCGCAACAGCGATGGAGGCAGCCCAGATTTGTGCACCGCCCCGTAAGGCTGCATTGCAGCTGTCGCCGCCGCCAGCTCACTGTGTTTGTGAGCAGGCTGCTTAATGCCTGTTGCTCGCCCTACCCCCCTCCCTGCTTGCAGCTGCGTGAAGAAGAACGGCGTGTGCGAACCATGCGTCGGCCGTCGGCGCTCGCTCCAGGGCATGATGGAACTGCAGTGCAACTGCTGCACGAACTTGTTGTGCATTCTCAACACGACGAGCACCCCCGTCTGCGCTAGTAACCCCAGCCCGCCCGGTATTGGAGAGATCACGGCCACAAGCAGCGGATCTGGCAAGTACACCATTGAAGTCACGCTCATTGCGTCCAATGACACCGGCGCCGTGGGAATAGGTGAGTTCTGGGGACCACTTGTGTCTTATGCCCACAACCCTGGCACAAGTGCCAGGTGCTTGCTGGCACTGCAAGCGCTTGCTGCCCAGTCAGACACAACACCTTGTAGCTCAACAGCCTGCTGCCCCTGCATACGCACCTGTGGTTTGGACATGTGCTGCAGACATGCAGATCTATATCTTGTCAGCAGATATCGTTGGAGTTGGCTATGCCTGGACTGAGTATGTGTCGCCAGGGCCCAGCGTGAGTGGCAGCATGCTGCCGCTGCTGCACTGCTGCTTGTTGTATGGCGATTCCAGCCCTCACTGCCGCTTTTCTGAGCTTGTCCCCTCTAGCTCTCACGCCTCGCACCACACTGGCTGCAGCTCAAAGCCACAAGATCCGACCAGCTGTGTGGCACAAGCTACGTGTTCTCAGCGTCTTGCCAGAACACGGCCTTCGTGCAATCCTCTTCAGTCACCAAATCGTACAGTCTGCCTGCTTGGTGAGCATTGCGAGCGACTTGTATCCCTGTTCACCTGCCCTGCACAACCGGAGGTACGGCGCTGCTAATCGAGAATGAGGCCTGACCATCCTACCCGGACCTGTGGACTGCTTCTTCTCTGTGTGCAGTTGAACATCCAGCCAGTTGGAAGGTGCCCACACAAGCATGCAGAGCGCATGGAATGGAGCAGCAGCAGAGTGATTGGCGCTGTGCAAGCGATCACACCCATTCAACTGTTACCTTTTGACAGCGCTGCCCATTTGACCTACGTTTTCACGACATACAATCCACCGACCATTCATCCACGTCTGCGTTGCCCCTGGCACCAATGGTTCCATTGCATGATGCTATGCTCGGTTTTCTGTATCATCAGGGCTCACCTGCAAGTTGATGGGATTCCATCCCATCCCATCCCACGTGGCCCCGTTCCCACAAACGAACGGGGTTCGCGACGCAGGCGGCTTTACAGCAGGGCCGTCCATTGTCTCCATTTCCCTTTAGTTGCCGCAGCGCTCCGGACGCTCGTCAGCCACCGTTCGCCAAACGGTCTCTGTCGCTCAGCACTGCCTCAAGCAGCACCATAACGGCCTTAGCCTGCATCAAAACGCACACGCCCTGCTCCCGTCCTGCGGCAAGCGCAGAACGTTTGCTATTTTCGCGCCTGCACGTACAGCGTTGCTCTGTGCCAATGCACGCTCACTGAAACCCTGCGGAAAGCTGCGCAGCTGTGTGACAGACACGCGATGACCCGCCAAGCCCATCTGGGCGTCGCGCTCGGCTGGCTGTCGCTGTTGCTCCTGTGCGGTGAGCCGCTGGTTTTTTTAGAAAATGCCGAGGGGAGGGCTTGGCTCGAGGACGGGGTGCAAAGATAGGGGTCACAGCCGCCCGCGACGGCACGCCGCCTGCTGTGATCCAGCCGTGGCAGTGCCTGACAGCGCTCCTTTTGCCCCCTTGAGCAGCCCACCCGTGTCTGGCTATACCATCTTGCGCTGATGTGGGACTGGCGTGCAGTGCGAGCCCGCCACCACCACCGCCGCCACCGGGAGAGTGAGTGCCAGTGCCTGGCCCTGAGGTGTCTGGGTGCCTTACATGCAGAGCCGCCACAATCAATTACAATCACCCCGCTGGTAGGCCGCGTGAGCAGACCTGGGGCAGGAGGCAAACGAGGCGAGGGTGGGATGGGTGGAACAGGAACATGCACTGCAATTTTGGCGCCGCACTGACATTTGACTGTCCTTCCTTACACAGCGCCGTTGCCTCCCTTCCGCAGTTGCCTGACTGACGGCACTGCGTGGACCTATGATGCAATCGCTGAGTGCTGCAGCGGCTATGCTTTTGGTGCCTACTGTGGGTGAGGTGGCTGGCATCAAAGTCATGCCTATTGGGCATGCCAGAAGCTGCTGATTGCATCGTCAGGGACAGTATACACAGATCACAGTGTGTCCTTGTGCATGCCCGTTACAGTGCATGCTCGGTGTTGCCTGTTACATATTCTTAGATGTTAGACCTTACACATGCTGGCCCTGCTGCTCTTGCGCAGGTGCCTGCCTGTTGGAGCTCCCGTTCAAAGCACGGCTGTCGAGTGCTGCTCCCGCACCAGCAATGGAGGCAGCCCAGATCTATGCACCGCCCCGTAAGACTGCATTGCAGCTGCTGCCGCTACCAGTTTGCCCAGCCCGTGAGCAGGCTGCTGACTGCCCATTGCTGGCTCCGCCCTCCCGCTCCCTGCAGCTGTGTGAAGAAGAGCGGGGCATGCGGTTGCAGCCGCAGGCGCTCCCTCCAGGGTGCCGGCTACGAGCAGTGCGACTGCTGTGCAGATTTGCTGTGCGCAGACAACTCGACCTTCACTGGCTTCGTCTGCACTGGTCCGCCCAGCGACCCCGGTTTTGGAGAAATCACGGTCACAGAGACTGAGACGAACTTGTACATGATTGAAATCCTGCTGACTGCGTCGAATGACACTGGCGCCGTGGGAATGGGTGCGTTTTGGGCCTCTAATGCTTCCTCGCGCAACTGCTGGGTTCTGGCTTGAATGCATGCTGATGCGCAATGCGTCTTGCGCATTTGCGCTTGCAAGCCGGCTCCGACCTCACGAGCGATGGCCCACCAGCCTGCTGCCTTTGCTTGCGTCCACCCTCTGCTTTCTGACCGTGCCGCAGACGTTGTGTATCACGTCAGCGTACGGCTTCATGAAGGAAACCTAATCTTCTCCGATACGGGGAGCCAAGTGAGTGGGCAGCGTGTTAACTGCTGCTTGTTGGGTGCCTACTCATGTCGACTGACTTGGCTGCATGCTGCGGCTGCTGGCATTGACCTCTTCCTATTTCATCTGGCATTGCACTGGCTGCAGCTCAAGTTCCCAGTAACCAACGAGGCCTGCGACACAGCTTACGACATAGAAGTGTTTGCCAGCAACACTGCGGGCCTCGTGTCCAGTACCATAAAATACCCCACTGTGTTCAACACGCCTCCCTGGTGAGCCACGCTGGTGCTCTGTACTTCAGCCATGCACCACCTCACCGGCAGCAGCAGAAGGACAGAACGATGGTAACCCCGCATGACTTGCTGTGGGGTGCTTCCCTGTTGCGTCCCTGTGTGCAGTTCACCCCCCTGCTAAGTGAGTGCCAGTTCGAGGCTGTCGGACACGCATACAGAGTGCAGGGAAAGGCGCAGCAGCAGAGAAATGCAAATAGTAATTTCTGTCCATTGTTCACCCGTTCTTTTCGCTCTCCATTTCGACATATACCCTTTCAAGACATATCCCTATCAAGACATAATAAACCCACCCACCCTTCACGGCTACCATGCTCATCACACCACTGCTTTTTACAGGTTCAATCACACATCAATCAACATTAAACAAAGAAAGGGCATGGCAATGTATCGAGAAACGTGTAATAAAGGAGCAGGGCAAAGTGATGGGGCCACAATCAATCAATCAATTACAATCACCCCGCTGGTAGGCCGCGTGGGCAGACCTGGGGCAGGAGGCAAACAAGGCGAGGGTGGGAGGGGCCACCGCCACAGCATGTTGCGGTGGTACTGCCGGGTTTCACCTCGCAAACTTTATAACTGTGGCTGTCTGCTTGGGTGGGGCAAACCGTGAAAATCGCAGGAGAAAACTGCAGCCTGATAGGCTCAAAGTAGGCTCCTCTTTGTGCAGCTGCAACGGAAACACCCAAGAGGTATGAAGTTGATGGGATTCCTCCATCCCACGTGGCCCCGGTCGCTCAAACGGGTGGAACGGGAACGGCTCGCGATGCGGATCACAGTCGCTGCTTTCATCTCCCTTGGTTCAGCTGCAGCGACGCAGCGCTCCGGACTCACCAGACGCTCTCGGCAAACGGTTTCTGTCGCTCAGCACTGCCTCAAACAGCATCATAACGGCTTTAACCTGCATCAAAACGCACACACCCTGCTCCCGTCCTGCGGTAAGCGCAGAACGCAGTATGTTGTTGGCGCGCCTGCACGTCTTGCTGCTCTACATTCAAGCCGATCGTCATGCCTGTGACCCGCTGTAGCCTTTTGACTAAGACGCGATGACCCGCCAAGCCCATCTGGGCGTCGCGCTCGGACCCCTGCTGCTCCTGCTCTTGTGCGGTGAGCGGATGGTGTGTTACACAATGACGAGGGATGGGCATGGCTTTCAACCGGGGCCCAGGCGCCCGCGCCAGCACGCCGCCTGTTGTAATCCAGCCGTGGCAGTGCCTGACAGCGCTCCTTTTGCCCCCTTGAGCAGCCCACCCGTGTCTGGCTATACCATCATGCGCTGATGTGGGACTGGCGTGCAGTGCGAGCCCGCCACCACCACCGCCGCCACCGGGAGAGTGAGTGCCAGTGCCTGGCCCTGAGGTGTCTGGGTGCCTTACATGCACTGCAATTTTGGCGCCACACTGACATTTGACTTCCCTTCCTTACACAGCGCCGTTGCCTCCCTTCCGCAGTTGCCTGACTGACGGCACTGCGTGGACCTATGATGCAATCGCTGAGTGCTGCAGCGGCTATGCTTTTGGTGCCTACTGCGGGTGAGGGGCCTGCTTGCAGGGCTTGTTTACCAGCAGCCAGACGCATGGCAACTACACACACCACTTGCAGCTCGCTTTTGCAGGCTGTTCTAAGTGCACATTGCTGCTGACCATGACACCAAGTGCTTGCTGGCCACTGCTTGCTCCTGTTCAGGTGCCTGCCGGCTGGAGCCACCGTTCAAGCCACGGCTGTCGAGTGCTGCTCCCGCCTCAGCGATGGAGGCAGCCCAGATGTATGCCTCCCGCCGTGAGTCCGCACTCAGTGCCGCCGCCGCCAGCTCACCGGTCCATGAGCGGGCTGCTCACTGCCCGCTGTTCTCCCTGCCCACCCGCTGCCTGCAGCTGCCTGAAGAAGAGCGCAACATGTGAAGACTGCCGTGATCGCAGGCGCTCCCTCCAGGGTGCCGGCTACCAGCAGTGCGGCTGCTGTGCAGATTTGCTGTGCGCCAACAACTCGACCAATACTGGCTCTGTTTGCGCTGGTCCGCCCAGCGAGCCCGGTCTTGGAGAAATCACGGACACAGAGGTTGTACCCGACGCTTACACGCTCACAATTCCGGTCATTCCGTCCAATGACACCGGCGCCGTGGGAATAGGTGAGTTCTGGGCCTGTTGCGCTCCCGTCCTGTGCCCGGGGCTGGGTCTGGCTTGAATGCATGCGAATACGCTGCGCGTCATGTGCATGTGTGCTTTGCAAACCCGCTCTGACCCCACGAGACATGGCCCACCAGCCTGCTGCCCTTGTGTCACACACCCACCCTCTGCTTTCTGACCGTGCCGCAGATGCCGAGTATGTCGTTGAAGGGCAGTTTGCCGGCAATGGAAGCTTGGCCTTCTCCGTGTCTGGGATCCCACCTTTTGTGAGTGGACAGCGTGTTGACCGGTGCTGGTTGGGTGGCTTTTGATGTCAGCTGCACTCGGCTGAGTGCCACGGCCTCTGCCTTGCCCCCTTCTGCTTACATCTGGCACTGCACTGGCTGCAGCTCAACGCGAACGTCGCCTGTGGCACAGGCTACCTGATCTATGTATATGCCACCAACACTGCGGGCCTCGAATCTGCCGGCGTTCCGTACCCCAGTGTGTACGACACACCTGCCTGGTGAGCCACGCTGGTGCTCTGTACTTCAGCAATGCACCACCTCACCCGCAGCAGCAGAAGGACAGAGAAGCACGGCAACCCCGCATCAATCGCTGTGGCATGCTTCCCCTGCTGTGTATGTGTGTGCAGTTCACCCATCTGATACGAGTGCCAGTTCGAGGCTGTCGGACACGCATACAGAGTACAGGGAAGGGCGCAGCAGCAGAGAAATGCAAATAGTAATTTCTGTCCATTGTTCACCCGTTCTTTCGCTCTCCATTTCGACATATACCCTTTCAAGACATATCCCCATCAAGACATAATAAACCCACCCACCCTTCACGGCTACCATGCTCATCTCACCACTGGTTTTACAGATTCAATCTCACACGCACACATCAATCAACAGTAACAAAGAAAGGGCATGGCAATGTATCGAGAAACGTGTAATAAAAGAGCAGGGCAGGGTGATGGGGCCACCGCCACAGCGTGCAACTCGAAAACTTGAAAACTGTGGCTGTCTGTTTGGGTGGGGCAACCGTAAAAATTGCAGGAGAAAATTGACAGAACGGGCAGCCTGCTGGGCTCACAGGAGGCCCCTCTTTGTGCAGCTGCAAGGGACGCAGCAGTTGCTGGCACAGTGGTGGCGCGTGCATGAAAGGCAAGGATGGATGGGAGTGACAGGATAGCGACTGAGCCACGAAATGATGTAAAGCATGCAAGTGAGAGAAGGGGAAGAGGAGGAGTGGGGCGCGGTGCAGTCTTTGGGCGGGCGTGCCTAGAAATGGAGAAGGAGGCTAGTGCACAACTGCTTGGTGCCAGGCGACAGGCGTTACCAGTTGAAGCAGCCACCGCACGAGCAATCGTCAGCGGCCGCCCACCAGAGCAGAGTGCACCACCTTCACGCCCGCCAGCAGAACCAGGCGCGCAGCCCACCGCGTCTGGCCGGAGGGGTGGCTGCCGGGCCTCATGGCATCACCACGACTGGATGCACCGAGGCGGGAGCGCAGATGAGGCCCCCGCTTGAGGCGAGCCATTGCTGCATAGGCGCTGTGAGTGGGCGCGTCGTCCCCGCTGCTGCTGCCGCAGCTGGCGCCCTCCCAGTCCTCCCTAGGCACAGCGCCGCGGCTGTGGCAGTGGGCAGCCGCGGCGCGGGGGGCAACCCCCTCCAAGCTGCAGCGGTGCGCGGCGGCGGCAGCGCTGCCGGCAGCCTGGCGCGCGTCGGCAAACACCCTGCAGGCAGAGAGACAGGGCAGGGTGAGGGGGATGTGAGGATGCGGTTGGAGCCAGGTCAGCAAGACGAGCACTCATGCTCCCTTCTATCACACCAAGGCAAGCTGGCTTGCGGCTGCTGCAGCTGCGCACAGCAGGCCCAAAAGGAGATGCTGCAGGCAGGCAGGCAGGCAGGCAGGCAGGCGGGCAGGCCACCAGTCGCACCTGAGGGCTGCCTCGTAGTTTTGCATGTAGCCCCACATGCCCTTCACCGCCATCTTGGCCAGCCCGGGGCGCACCTGCAGGACGAGTGAGCGAGAGCCACGAGGGCAAAGAGGCAGTCGTTGATGATTCAGTCAGTGAGGCAAGCGTGGACGGCGCCCAACCTCAACTCTCGCTATCTACAAGCCATCGCCGCTGTGAACGGTCACCAAGTCACTGCGGTTGCGGCATGTGCAGCCCCGCGACTCTCCCTCCACAACCTCTCGCCGCACACTGAGGCAGAAAGCAAACTGCTCACCGGAAGCTACCCAGCCCACCCAGCACCCCAGCCTGCCCAGCAGGGCCCCACCACCACAGTTCCAACCAGCCCAGCAGGTTAGCAGCCAGCAAAACGCCAGCCCACCCAAGCCACAAGCCCAGCCACCCACCCACCAGCGAGTCCTCAAAGTACAGGGACAGCATCTCGGAGCCGGCGCCGCCAGGCAGCGCCCTCACCACACAGCCTGACCCAAAGTCTGTGACCTTGAGCGTGCGGTAGCCGTCGCCTGCGGTGCACAGAGAGAGAGGGGCGGAGGGCAGACAGACTTGAGGGTTGGAGGGCGGGGGGGGCGACCGCGTTTCATGAACACAGTCACAGTTGGGAAGGAGGAGCGCAGAAGGCGGAGGAGGGTAGGAGCAGCGCCTGGCGCGAAGTTTAGAAGGGCTGAGGCACAAGAAGGGAAGACGGAAACAGGAGCTGTGCACACGGTGCATGCAGCTTGGCATGGCATGGTCACAGCAGAGTGTAAACACAACAAAGTGTGGGGCTATTTCCCAAATTGAACAGCAAACCACACCTGCGTCCGGCAGTGCCAGGCCTCGGCAGAGCACGTAGCAGCCCCCGTCGGAGGGCCTGTGCCACACGCGGCGCGCGTACTGGTACTCCCGCGCCGCCATGGGCCGCGGGAAGCGCGAGCGGTAGGCATGCAGGCACCACTCGGTGTGCTTGTGCAGGCGGCCGCCCGCCTGGCTGGCCGGCTGCACGCGCCGGATGTCCAGCACGTTTTCATCCCACAGGTCCCTGTGCGAGCGGGAGGGGAGGGGGTAGAAGGCAGGCAGCAGGGCAAAGTGGAAGGGTGAGGCTGGGTGGGAGCTTTGCCAGCGCAGCAGGGAGGAGGCAGTCAACTTGACCATTTCCTGGCATCAGCACCAGCAAGCGGCTGCACGTTTGATGCAGCCAGCATCACCCGCCTTTCTAGCCTCAGCGACAACCAGCAAGCACCGGCCTCCGCATCACCACCCAGCAAGCCCCAGCCTCAGCATCACCACCAGCAAGCCCCAGCCTCAGCATCACCACCAGCAAGCCCCAGCCTCAGCATCACCACCAGCAAGCACCAACACACCGCGCGTGGTCATCAAGGTGGAAGGGTCGGAGATCGGCGGCAGCAATGCCCGCAAACACAGCTCGGCTGCGGTACATGTACAGCCCCTTGCGCAGAGGCTGCCTCCAGACCTGGTACCGCAGGCCGCCCTCCTGGCGGTCCATCACCAGCTCCCAGGCAGCTTCTCCTGCAGCTTCCGGGGCCTCAGCCAAGCCCAGCAGGCACCCCTCTGCGGCCCAAGGGGCGGCCAGCCCCAGCTGTGCGGCGGCAGCTGCAGAGGCGGGCTCGTCGGCCGCCGCCGCCGCAAACTGGAGCAGGTGCTCGTCTGTGACATGTGCGCGGATGTCCTGCAAGTGCGGGCAGAGGAAACAGTGCAGGAAATGCAATGGGGGGCGGCACGTCACACATGAGTGGCTGAGCTGGGAGGCCGAGAGGCAGGCAAGCTTCCTTCGGAGGAGGACACAATAGTAACAAACTCATGCTAGAAGGCATTCAAGAAGGGAGCAGCAGCAGCCACAGCAGCAGCTGCAGCCTCACCTCGGGGCAGTCGCCGTCCAGCCCTACAGAAGCAAGCGCTGAAGTCTTGGCACCAGCTCCCAGCTGCGGCAGGCCTGCCCGCGCCGCCCCCGCCAGCTGCTTGAGAGCTGCCCGGCGCTCGGGCTGCGCGTGCACACCCCCATGCGTGTAGTGCCGCGACGACACACCGTCTATGCTCTGCCGCCGGTGGCTGCCGCTGACAGCAGGCACCGCAGCATCGCAGGAACCAAGGCTGATACTGATTGCCGGCAGCGGCATGGAGGCGGCGGTGGCTGGCCCGCAGGGCCCGCTGTCTGCAGGCTGCAGCTGTGGCAGGGAGGGTGCACGCCACAGGAGCGCGTCCACGGTGCTGCTGGCCCAGGCCGCGCTGCTGGCCACCCACAGACTGACAGGCGACTGCGGGGCAGCAGCGGAAGAGGCCGGCTCAGACAGGTCGCAGCCGGCCTCAGCAGCGGCCAGCACAGCTGCTGTCGACGTGACGCCAGCGCCGCTGCTTAGCCCGGCGGCAGACGGGATTGCAGGTTCTGATGATGGGGAGAAGGGTGTCCAGCTGAGCAGATAGTTTGAGTCGGGCACCCAAGCCGAGAGCGCGGCGAGCGGGGTGGAAGTGGCGGCAACTGCTGGCACAGCGCTGGCTGCCACACTATGTGGGGGCGAGGAGTGCGGTGGTGGAGGTATTGCAGACGTGGAAGGCTGCAGTGCCGCGTGCGGTCCCTCTGCATGTGTACCACCACCACCACCACCACCGGCAGCAGTGCTGGATGATGCAGCTGCTGCCGCAGCAGCAGCAGTGGGCGTGCTCGCCCCGCTGCCGCCCGAGCTGTCGCTGCCGTTGGCGGCCAGCTCGACTAGCTGCTGCCCTGAAGCGATGCGCTGCATGCGTGGCTGCCAGCGGTTGTCAGCTGGCCTGGCTGCCTCCCTCTCACCACTGCTGTCACCAGGGCTATCCTGCTCGCAGCTGATGCTGCCACGCCTTGCAGGCTCTTCCAGCCCAGGCGAAGCTCGGTGGTCTGCCATGCTGACAAGCCGCCGTGCACGCTGACGATGTGCCGCTGACGCAGCCACAGCAGCAGCAGACTGCGGTCGTGAGCGGCGCGGCGTGGCAGGGGCCGCCTCGAAATCTAGTGATGTGCGCGGCTTGGGACGCACGCCTACTAGCAGCGCACGGCGGTGCTGCGGGCTGCCTCCCCCGCCAACCGCGTCCATGCTCCAGCGCAGCTGCTTGCCGGTGGGGCCGTGCGGCGAGTGCTGAAAGGGCAGGGTGTGGTTGTGCGCTGCCGCCGTCGCTGGCCGCCGCCGGGGCTTGGCGGTGCCCATGCTGCTGCCGCTGCTGGGGCCCACCTGGATGCTGCGCTCTGGGAGGCGGAAGCTGGCAACCTCCTTGCTGGGACTGACAGCGCCGACAGAAGCCTTTGCATCCTCGACCAAATGAGCAGGGTCTACAGCTGGCGCCTGCCGCTGCTGCTGCGCCGACACAATGACAGAGCTCAGCAGCCTAAGGTACACAGAAGACAGCAGCTGTGCGGCTTTGGTGTGGCGATCCAGGCTCCAACTGGCCAGAGCCAATGCCAGCACTGCTAGCACCGCGGCCTCGACAGGGCTGCTCGCCTGCAAGCAGCATTGAGCGACGGCAGCGGGCAGTTTGCTTGCTGCGATTGCTCGTCCTGACTGCCTGTCCCCACACTTTGGAGCAAGATGGGCCATGCACACCAGCACACTGCTCACCATGCGATAGATCGAATCAAAAATGATCTCGGCAGTGCGTGCGGCAAGAAACCTGCGAGCGACAAGCGGCGGCGGCAAGTTGGTGACAGCGGGAAGCGGCTGCGGCCTTCGTCGGCCCTTGGGGGCAACCTCAGGGTGCAGCACGGGGTCCCCTGGCTGCCCCAAAGGCCGTGGACAAGCCTCCGACACCAAACGCATTGTCGTGGCTGTTGCGCTGCGAGCACCATCAACGCAGACACACTGACCGTGTCAAGTTGACTAAGTAGGCAAACAGAAACAGTGCCAGCGAAAGCGCCGCTGCCTCTCGAGGCTGGCCAAGCTCCAGCCCTCCCAGCGCCATGCTGACACAAATAGGCCTGCGGTGCAGCTGCCCAATGCGTCCCGCTCGAAGCGAAACGCGAACGGCTCGAGACGAGCCTGATCTTGGAGATGGCTGAACAACAATCGATTGATCCTCAGTCAATTAATCAATCAATTCGATCGATTTGTGGGCCCTCACATTGACCACAGGGCCCGTCTGACCCGCTGCAATTGCCGCCACCTACCACCGCCTCCCGTCTCACGTCGGAGGCAAGGCGGTCAGTGTTCTTTTTCACTGCAAGTGACGCTCAGCAATTCAGGAAACACATGCGAACGGCAGCAGTGCAAGGGGCGGCAGTGGCGGGGGGTGCTGCGGGGCAAACGTCACTACCACTCTAATCGTGCCGCCCAATCGGGCGACGTGGTTGGGTTTCGTATGCAACGAGTATATTGGAAGAAAGTGAACAGGTGAGGATAGCAGGGCGTCGGTCGAAAAAGCAACGCAGTAGGGGCAGGGGCAGGCTAAGGTGAGGGCCGTGGGCCGCCACAGTGTGACGGGACAGCGATCAGGATGAATGATTGGGTGGCAAGGAGGGCATGCACATCGCAGGCGCGACAAGGCGGATAAGAAACGGAGCAATGGCCTGATACTGTCTTTATACTGTGCTGTATACTGTGCTTTAGTGTACCGCCCGTCCTACAGCGCAGCGCAGTTGCAACTGCAAATGCAACCGCATGCGCTGCAGCGCTGGCAGCAGGAGAGCGCAGGGGCGCGGCCAGCCGCGCCAGCGCTGCCGCTTTGCCGCACGCTTGCCAGGAGGCAGCCTAGAGCAGCAGCTCGGCGACCTGGACTGCATTCAGCGCCGCTCCCTTCTTGATCTGGTCGCCGCACACAAAGATGTCGAGGCCCTTAGAGTCTGGTCGCGAGATGTCGCGGCGCACGCGGCCAACATACACGTCGTCCTTGTTTGATGCATCCAGGGGCGTGGGGAAGCGGTTTGCCGCTCGGTCGTTGATGATGGACACTCCCGGGAAGGCAGCCAGGGCTGCCAGGGCCTCCTCCTCTGCAGGCACACATAGGTAGGTGCCCGGGAAGCAGGTGAGAAGGTTGTGGAAGCAGGACAGAGCGGGGAAGCCGAAGCAGCTCCTCCACCCGCAGCTCCCCGAGCCCAGCCTGTCCAGCCCGCAACACACAAACAACACATGGGGCTACGACCGGCAATCATCGGCTGCCTGGCCCCACACTGCAAAGGCACGCAGGACGGACGAGACAGTGGCACACGCACACACCCACAAAACACACAAACGCACAAACAGCACACGCACCCGAGATGTCGTTTTCAAATTCCAGGTTGATGCTCTCGGCGTGTGCACGCATGACCGGCACCCGGATGCAGGTGCCGGTAATGGACACATCGTCCTGGCCCCAAATCTTTCGCGTCTCCTTGACCTGGGAGGCGGGCACGCGGGGACGGTCAGAGGAAGGGTGGCAAGAAAGCGGGGAAAATGAGAAGTCGAGAGAAGCAAGCGTTGTCGGCAACGCTGACGTTGGCGAGGACAGCTGTCGGGAGCCGCCAGGCTGTCCTGACAGCTGATGCACTGCTGCACCCTGGACGGTCGCTGCTGCTCAGTCATTCGCACGGCCCAGAAGCTGCACGGTAGCTGCTTGTCAGCTGCTCACCAGCTTCATCTCCTCCTCGTTGTAGCCGTTGTCGGTCATGGGGGAGTTGTGGGAGAAGAGGTTGAAGGCGTACTGGAAGGGGAAGATGTTGGTGGTGATGGGCTTGCCTGCAGCGGTACGGGGCGATACGGAATGACTGTGCACCGGCAGTACATCCAACAGTGCACCCAGTACAGCACAGGGCAAGGCGAAACGCGGCAGCCATTTCACAGCCAGCCAGCAACCAGCAACCCCGACCATCCAGGGACCTCCACTGCAATGACAAGCAACAACACAAACCAACAAATGCCCAGCCAACCAGCAGCCGCCAGCCCTCACCATCCAGTGCCTCGCGGGTCTGCTGCTCCAGCTCCTCCATTGCCGCCTGGCCCGCCCCGGAAGCTGCCTGGTATGTGCTCACCACCATGCGCTTCACCTTGGCTGCACTCAGGCGGAGCATGGAAATGGAGGGAGGGAGGGATGAGCAGCGGACGGGACAAAGCCATACATGTGAAGGGAGCAGGTGAGCTGGGGGAGCTAGCAGTTAGCGCATCGCAACGACGTCGTCATCCGACAGACAAACTTAGAAATTAGGCTGAGTGGCAGCAGCACCGCAGTGCCAACAGCACAGGTGCCAACAGCACAGTGCATACAAAATGCACGAGGTGCCTCGGAGGGCGCACGCGGCTGGTAGCACAGCATGAAAGTTGGTGGTTAAGATGCCGACAAAACCCGACCCTTGACAGTCACGCACCCGCGCGATGCAACGGCGTCACCGCCATCAGGGCAATGATGGTCGAGCAGTTGGGGTTGGCCACGATGCCGCCCTTGCCGTACTTCATGCCCTCCATTGCCTGCGGGAACATGGGGTGGGTGCACAGGAACAGAGCTCAGTCTGCCTCTGTGCAGACCAGGTGTTGCTCTACAGGTGCCAGCAGGTGCTGCTCTGGGAGGGGTTAAGCTGGCTGCGCCCCAGCAAGTCATGCAGTGTCTCTTAGGCTCTCAGCATCCGCCAAGCATGTCAAGGCAGGCAGCATCCAATATTCGCACACTTGAACATGCACACACACAAACACACAAACACACACACGCACACGCTTCATGCAGCCTGACCAACCTGCGGGTTGACCTCCGGGATCACCAGCGGCACCCCTTCCGTCATGCGGAAGGCAGAGGAGTTGTCGACGACTGTGCAGCCCGCCGCTGAGGCGATGGGGGCGAACTTCTTAGAGATGCCGCCGCCCGCTGAGAACAGGGCCAGGTCCACGCCCGCAAAGCTGCATGGCGGGGCAAGAGGTGTATGCATTGGAGAGAGGTGGGTACTAGGTGGAATGGCAGTGGGTTGAAAGAGCGGCAGCACTGCGTTGCACTTCCTCCTGACAAATGCTCCAGCTGCCTGGTGGATTGCAGTTATCGCACCGCCGCCAGCGCACCGCCGCCGGCTCAGCAGCTGCGCTGGTCTGCTGCAGCCTGCCAGTGCCAGGCCACACACCTCCTCCTGGGCAGCCACACAGCAGGGGCTGGCTCATTGGGACAAGCTGACGCTCACAGACCCCCCCCAAACTGACGGGCGACGCCCTCTGTCGCACCTGTCCTCTGTCAAAGCCTGCACCGTGTACTCCTGCCCCTCAAAGCTGTAGGTGCGGCCTGCTGACCGAGCAGAGGCCAGCATGACCAGGTCTGAGTAGGGGAAGTCCCGCTCATGCAGCACCTGTTGACAGAAAGGCCGGCGTGCAAACAAACGGCGAGGTGAGTGGGTGGGGCCCACAGCAACAGCAACACAGGGTTTGGCAGTCGACTCAGTGACCGCAGGGTGCAGATCACGCCAGCGGCTACTGCTGCAGCAAGACTGATTTGCAGTGCTGGAGCAGAGAGCTGGTCCCAAGACAGGGTTGCCACAGGCACGAGGTGAGTCATCAGCGCGGTTTCAACGGCGAGCGCGGCAGCGGCTACGGCGACGGCAGGCAACAGCACACAGCCCGGCAGCTCACCCGCAAGAATTCCTGGCCTACGGCGCCGGTCACGCCAACAATGGCCACCTTAGGCCCGTCTGCCACCTTCTTGGCGAACACCTGCGGTAGAAGTCGGGGATGGCAGCGGCAGAACCGAGGCGGCGGCGGCAGTGAAAGGCGGCGGCGTGACCGTCTAGCGGCGATGCATTGCCGATCATCCACCCGTGCTGATGGTGCAGCGGGTCTCAAGGAAGCAGCTGACGGCATCCCCCAGACCGTGCCGATGAGCGCTTGCGGCGATGGTAAGGACGCCAGCCGCATCATCAATGCATGCATGACATCGCCCACCTGCACCGACCGCCGGCCGGCTCGCAACGGCTGGCCGGGCCTGCATGCGAGCGGGGCGCCCCTCAGCGCGCAGCTGTGTGCAACCCTCATGCTGTCGGATCACCGTCTCGAACCAACACTTCGCAGCCAAAAGATGATGCCACCACAGCTTTCCAGCGGCATCGCCGTTGACCGTCATGCATGCTGAAGGGACTGTTGCATCAATGCAGCAATGAGCCCTGGCTGTCATGCACTCGCCCAGTTGGAAGTCTGCTCGCAGTCTGTGCACCAGCAGCCTGCTACCACACAACCTCGTTGATATCACCGCTAGCGGTTACCTTGAATGGGCAGTCAGAATCGCATGGATCACATGGGCACGACATGAGAGGCCAATATTCCGCATAGGGAGTGAGAAGCAAGTAACAAACGTAAGTCAGGTCGTATTCTTGGCCCGCAGGCAATCACAAGCAAGTCACATGTGCTACCACGCCCAGCCCGGCTGCATGTTGCCAGCACGGTCAGCTGGCGTGTCGCCACTCCTGCGGCGCTGCTGCTTCCCGCCGGCGCTGGGACCTCTGCGCGTGCCCTCACTGCCGCTGCCGCTGCCGCTGCCACTGCCGTCCTCTGCTTCCGACCGGCGAGCTTGGCCCTGCCTTCGCTGCTGTCCCCGCGCACCATCTCCTCGTCCACCTCTGCCCAGCTGAATGCCTCGTCGCACGAGGGCAACAGCTTCGCCAACAGCGCGCACCACCAGCCAGCTGGCAGCGGCCGTTGCACGCCCCCACAGCGTGCGCAGCACAGGCGACAGCAAGTCCACGGCCTCCAGCAGCAGGCTGGCTGCAGGGGTAGGAGGGCAGCCGCCAAAGCAGGAAGCGTGAGCACGCCCCAAGCAGCCAAGGGACTGCGGTGTCACCCACCACCTGTGCATCGCATACCCGGACATCCTGTGACTTGATCCCTTCCCACTGCCCCGCACCTGCGTAGCGCAGCCCCTTGAGCCGCCCCAGCTCAGGTGTGCGCTTCATTGGCGCCACACGGGAGGCCAGCAGGCGCCCTCGGCCGCCGATGGCAAACAGCCGCAGGCGGTCCTCGTAAATGTCTGCCACGCCTCGGTAGTTGCGCTGCAGCCCGGGCAGAAGTGGAGGGAGAGCGACCAACGGTGAGGAGGGTTGCATGACTTCGAGGTGTGTTGCGAGAGGACTGTGAAGGTTTGCGCATGCAGCAGGTCTGACATGGTCTCAAAGGTGGCAAGCAGCGGCTTGTCGCAAGCAGTGCTGCCAGTCAAAGCCGGTGAAATGCAGGGTGTGTCCTGTGACTGGCAGGAGCAAATGGATGGCACGCCCCTGATAGTCTTGCAGCACCCCACCCACCTCCACCCATCGATTGAGAGAGACTTGATTTGCAAAGCGCTGCAGCTGCCGTGTGCTGCTCAGCTGCGAGTGCACAAAAGTGGGCCACCAACCTGACTCCAATGGGCTGCCAGCACCGCTGCTGGCGCTGCTAGGAGTGCTGCCAGGGACGGCACTGCTGCTGCTGCTGCTGCTGCTGCTGCTCTTGCTGTAGCCTCCGCTCTCTGCATGCCCCACTGCTGCTCCCGAAACTGCTGCAGACGGCACCGCAGCACCCTGCCGTTGCGCCGGCTGCCGCTGGTGTTGTGGAGTTCCGGCCGCACCCAGCCTACCCAACCAGCTGCTAACACCACTGCTGCTGCTGACGCTGCTGCTGCCCTGTTTGACCACTGCACTGCTACTGGCAGCCGTTGTGCTGCCAAATACTGGTCCCGCGGTTGCAGCATCAGCCAGGTATGCAGCCGCAACTGCGTCCGCCGCAGTTACAGCCATGTCTTGCAGCACTGCAGGTGCCAGCGCCAGCAGCTGGGAGTCATTCCGAGTGCCAGCCGCAGTTGCACGCCAGCCCCTACAAACATGCAGAGCACATGTGGCGGTTGAGCTAGTGGGCATTGGAAGATGGGCAGCAGCACTGGTGGTTTGGCAGGAGAGGGATGCACAAAAGAAAGTGTTGCCTCCCTACACAACCTGTCGAGTGTCAGCAGAAAGGCATGCAACGAAGCATGCATGCATGCATGTGCCGCACCTGATGCCGCCCGATGCTGACTCTGGCTCCTGCCGCTGCTGATGCTGCCGCAAAAGCTGCAGCGCATGGCTCCTAACTATGCTGTGGCCGCTGCCAGATACGCTGCCCGGCGGTGCGGCCGCAGAAACATTGTCAGAAGTCAAGCTGGGATCGCTAGAAGGGTCGCTGGGTGCTGGTGCCCCGCTGAATTGGGTTGGCAGGGCCAATGGGCCACTGTGCTGCCCCTCTATGCAGCTGCAGGTAAGCAGCCTCACCACGCTGCTGTACAGCTGCAGCTTTTCATCCAAGCAGTACCACTGGACAGCTTCATTGAACCCATCCTGGCTGCTGCCGCCATCCCCGTTTCTCGACGCCGCTTTCCGCCTGGTGCTGGGGCCAGCATCCGCGCCGCCGCCTGCTGCTGCCGCCGCCTGGTGTTGGAGCGCTGCTGCGGCGGCTTGCAGTCCAGCCGCCTGCAGGACTATTGGGTCGGCAGCTTGCAGCTGCTTGAAAGCTGTCGTCAGCAGCAGCTCAGGCACGTAGCCCAGCCAGGAGGCGGCCGCCTCCGTACTGGACAGCGCCAGCAAAGCTGAGGTGAGCTGCCGCCATTGTGCTGCTGTTGCGGCAGCAGGTCCGCTGATGAAGCCGGCTGGCAGTGCGGTGACTTGTGCCTCCAAGGCAGCGAGGCACAGGGCCAGTAGCCGGCTGCGGTCTGAGCCTCGTATGCCCTGCAGCAGCAGCACAGGCGTGCGCTGCAGGCCGCCGTCTCTTGCCGCTGCAGCTGATGTATCTTGGGATTGACCCGCCTGCCTCCCGTCGTCGCCGATAGCGCTGTCGCTGCTCTGCACGCCGCCTTGCTGCTGATGTTGTGCTGGCACCGGGGCAAAGCCCTGCCAGGCAGCCTCCCAAATGCCGTCGATGCTGGTGGGCAGGTCAGGCATTGCAGCTGCAGTCGCATGCTCAGGAGCACCAGCACCGCTGTCATCCCTTTCGGGCGCAGCACTCGCCTCCTTCCCAGGCACCCGTTGCAGCCACAACGCTGTGAGCAGCGAGGCCGCCGCGGCGGAAGCCGCAGCTGTCGGCAGCACGTCGGCGCCTGGCAGCAGGGCGCTTGGCGGCTGATTTGCAGCTCGCTGCTCACGACGCCGTGCACGTGGGCCTAGTTTTTTGGGCGTATGATTGACCGACGTTGCCGCGGAGTGAAAGGTCAGGTGCCTGGCGCCCACCATCGGCCTCCCGCGCCGGCCAGATATGGGGGATTGGCTTGAGGAAGTCGTAGCGGGTGTGTTGCCGCTTGATGGCGAACTATGACCTGGAGCCAGCGTGAAAAAACATGCGCTACTGGCTTGCGCCCCCAGTACAATACATTTGCTGACTGACACACAGCAACGATGGCGACATGTTCAAGTCACTTCCCAATTGAGCTCGTGCAGCACGTAGCCAGCGGCAGCGCACCTCGATCGAACCTTACGCTGACCAGACGACGACATGTGCAACGCAGCAAGCGCAGGGTGACTCCGACAGCGGTGACGGAGGCGGCCGCCAGCGGCGGACGCCAAGCGCCACCCGGGTTGGTAGCAGCAGGTCCTGCCTCCGCTGCGCCTGATTACTCAGCCATAGATGCACAGCTCCTGAACAAGGCGGTGTACAGCCTGTTTCGTGGGCGCATGGTGCAGGCCATCGGCAGCGACTCGCAGGATTCTGGGTGCGTAGCTTGCAGCTACGGTCTCCGCTTATAGTGCCAGGTCCTGCCATCTGCATCTCCTGCTGGGCGGCTGGCTGCAGCATAACCAGTGCTGCCTCCGCAAACCAGCACATCAATGCAGTCAGTCCCACCATTACCAGCCTGTCGCTGCATCTGCTCCCAACAACAGCCTTGCTTGACTTCTCGCCCACACATGCAGCTACGCTGCCATCATCGATTTGACCCGCCGCCTCAACGCTATGCACGGCACGCCAAAGGGCACCCAGGAGGCGACCCGCGGCATCCTGCGCTCCCTCTTCCCGCCGTGGCTGCCCCCTGCCTTTGCTGTCATGTTTGCCAAGCCGCTGCCCGGCATATCATGCCAGGTGCGGGTGCAGCGTCTTGCCAGCCAGCCAGGCTAGCCTGCTGCTACTGGTGATGCTGCTGCTGCTGGTCTCCCAATATATGCGCTTTTCGCGGCCGGCAACAGCAGACGGAGAGGGGCAGAGGCAGATAAGTTGCATGCAGCCATCATGAGTGTTACAAATGCCCCTTGTGCATGCCCATGCTGTCGTCACTGCTAGCGCCATTACCTCTGCCCATGCAGCTCAACGCGTGGGCCACGTGGCTGACCTGCCAGTGGCTGATGGGGGAGTGTGAAATCAATGACTGCGAGATTGATGGCGGACGGGTGGGCAGCGCACACGGCGTGCTGGTGAAGCGGTGAGCTGGCATGCAGCCTCGTACGGCCTGGGTGCAGGGTGTGCTGGGACTGCCGTGGTGGGTGTCCGACAACACTGTTCTGGGCGCGCTCGTGCCTTTGGGATAATGCTGGGACTGCCGGGCTGGCTGGCCGACCGGCTTAGCCCCCGCTTTGCGCAGCCCCTCCCCCATCCACTGGGTCCCGGCTCACCTGTGCAGGTGCCGATATCTTGAGGAGGCGGGGTGTGCATCGGTCTGCATCAACTCCTGCAAGGTCGGTGGACGTGGCCTGTGGGGTTGGCTCCCATACTGAGTGCTGCCAGCCTTGGCGTCTCTCTGGATCCTTCATGGGGCTGTCGCTTTCGCCCGAGGCAGGCCCTGCTGCTCTGCTTTCATTGACCAATGTCTAAACCCTGGTTCCCACCCCTGCTGCCTCCAGGTGCCCACCCAGGAGTTTTTCGCACGTGACATGGGCCTGCCCCTGGAGATGAAGCCAAACTACGAAGACTTCTCCTGCCAGTTCAGGTGAGCTGATGTGCTGCTGGTTGGCTGGTGCGCAGGGTGCAGGTTTGGCGGTAGTGAAAATACCTCATAGTTGCACTGGCCGCTGTGTGCGGGACCACTTGCTCTCCATGGGCTGGCCACTGTGCTGGTATTCAGGTGTAGTAGATTCTGCAGACCCTCCAACCAGCTTCTCTGTGGCATGCAGCTTTGGCAAGACGCCGCCGCCAGAAGCGGAGGACGCAGCATTTGCCACCCCCTGCTTCCAGCAGTGCCCCACCGCACGGCGAACAGCAGAGGCGCGGTGTCACAATATCCAACCTCTGTAGTATCAGCTGGCTGCTGTGGAATATACTTTGTATCAATGTACTTTGTGATCAGATATCAGATTGACGACGCAGCTGACAGCGGCGGTGAGGGTCACCGCGGTGGCATAGCATGGGGGATGATGGCTGGCGTATGCAGCTGCGGCAAGCTGTGTCGCCCCGAAGAATGCAGGAGCCGGTTGCAGCTCTAGAACCCTCCGTCTCGGCACATGCCATGCTGCGTGCTGTGCTGAGAGTGCTGAGGTTCGGCCGCCGAATGCCGCCCAGCAAGCTACCCATGCACACTACCCGCGAACCCACAAAGTCCCACCCGACATCAGGCCTCTGTACACCGACACCAGCCCCTGCGCCGCTCGATCAGGGCACTCCCGCAGCCCCAGCCCTTGGGCACCCGCTGCAGTTTGTACACAGGTGAGGTAGATTGCATGTGGGTGCCGGATGGCGTGCTGTTCTGGCCAGGTGCCAGGTGGGGTTCGGCTGTGTCAATGCCGCGGTGGCCAACGTCTCAGCCTGTCCCCGGCACAAGGCAGAAGCGGCAGCAGCGCCCCCCGCGATGCACACCCTCCACGGCCTCGTTGCCGACGGCAGCCACCGCCACCTTACCGCCACCCGGCCCGCTCTTGCCGCCGCAGTTGCCGAGTCGCTGGCCCAACATGGCAGCAGAGCAGACAGGAAAGACCAACCTGCGCAATGTAGCTTACTTCTTTGATGAGGAGCTGTGCAACTACAACTATGGCGGCGGCAACCCCATGCGGCCGCACCGCCACCGCCTCACCTCCAACCTCGTGCGCGGTTACGGCTTGGAGGAGAAGCTGCAGATCATTCGGCCCAGGGCCCGCACACGGGATGAGATCATGCACTTCCACGCAGATGGTGAGCGGCTGTGGCAGGTCGAAAGCCAAGATGTTGTCTTGTGTTGATGCGGAGCGGGACTCTTGAGAGTTGTGGCTTGTGGGCAGTGTGTAGGGGCACCCGTACCGGATGGTTCTGTGAGACTTGCCTGGCCACAAGCTCTGCTATGAAATGCTGGTGCAGCTGAGGGCCTAAACTTGCATCCGGCCCCCTGCACACCTCCTTTCCCCTATCCACGCCCCTGTCCCCCCCTTTGACAACTGTCTTAACCCTCAGATTACGTCGACTTCCTCACCAGCGTCACACCTGAGAACCAGGAAGAGTTTATGATGCAGGTAAGGGCGGGATGCAGGGTGTGATGTGGTGCGGGCCGGCCCTGCTGCCCCTGCTGGTTGTGTCGCGGTGGCAGGCTGGCTGGCTGGTTGGCGGTGGAGGGCTGCCACCTGTTGCAGCAGGGATGGTTGGGCTGCAAGCGGAAGAGGAGGTTGGGCTGTCAGCAGGAACTGGGAGGGAGGAGTTGCAGGTGGAAGTTTGCTGTGAAAGGGATGCTGCTATGCTAGTAAGCCAGAGTCTAGGCTCCCTCGGGTGCCACTTACCCCCCTGCACGGTTTCCACACCCTCACTTGCAGATGCGCCGCTTCAACCTTGGCCCTGTGGGGGAGGCTGACTGCCCCGTGTTCGATGGGATGATGGAATACTTTCAGGTACTGCGGGATGGTACTGCTGGCAAGGCGACGAGCTCACGTATCGCTGGTTTCCCATGCGGGGCACCTGCATGTTTTATTGCTCGTCACGATCGCTTCAAACCGTTGCACGGCATTGACATTACTTGCAGCTGGCAATCGTCTGAGCCTTTCTTGTAACATCGTTTCCATCCGGCCCTGTGTGTTGCAGATTTACAGCGGTGGCAGTGTGGGTGGCGCCAGCTTGATCAACGAGGGCGATGCCGACATTGTCATGAACTGGAGCGGCGGCATGCACCATGCTAAGAAGGGGGAGGCATCAGGTGGGCAGCTGGCGCCTGCTGCCGGCCTGCGGTGCGTGTGTTGTGGCGGTTGCCGCGGCTGCAGTGGTGGTGCTGGTGGTTGCTGCCTCGGCCGGACTGGTGCTTAGCTGCCACTGGTGGTGTGTGTTGCACCGCCGTGTGTTGATGTACCGCCTCTGATGTACCGCTGTACCCTCTGTACTGTTGTACCGCAGGCTTCTGCTACATCAACGACATCGTGCTGGCTGTGCTGGAGCTGCTCAAGGTGCACCAGCGGTGAGTGATCGAGAGGGGGGTGGTGGTGGCGTGGTGTGGTGCTTGTGATCTCGGTGGCGGCTGGCGTAATGGTGTACCGTAGTGGTGGGCGATGCACCGTAATGGTGGCTGCGACCACTAGAGTGGCACAGTCGACCTCCCTCACAGTGTGAAGGCACCGCACTCCTTTTTTCACCGCCCTACGGGCCCTCCTGCTACATGCACCTGATCCTGCCATATCCCACAGTTCATCCCCCGCCTCCTGCGCTGCCGCCCTACCATCACCTTGCGCTGCCGCCCAACATTCTCGGTGCGCTGCCACCGTGCCTCCCCGTCCCTGTCCTGCCGACCACGTCCCCTCGTCTCCCCTCTTGCAACCCCTGCAGCGTGCTGTATGTTGACATTGACATCCATCACGGAGACGGAGTGGAGGAAGCCTTCTACACCACCAACAGGGTCATGACCGTGTCGTTCCACAAGTACGGAGACTTCTTCCCGGGCACCGGCGCGCTGGGTGCGTGTGATGGCCTGTGGGGGGGTGATACGGGTGGGGGGGGGGGCTGGTGCAGAGTGTTGTGTGCTAGCTGTCATGGTGGTGCGGGGTTGGGGCTGGTGTGGGTTGAAGCCGTGGAGAAGCGGAGATGGTGGCTGGAGCAGCTGCGGCTGAAAGTCGTGCACTGCACACTGCTGGGTGGCAGCGACGGTGCTGACTGGGCTGGTGCCCCTTTTTTCCGTTGTTGTGTTCAGTTGTCATCACACCCCAGGCGCGACACTCGGGCCAGCCCCGTCAGGCACCTTCCTCAGCCCCCCCACAGCCCCTCACACCCTCTCACCTCACCGTGCTGCCTCAACTGTTCCGCAGGCGATGTGGGCCACAACGAGGGTCGCATGTACAGCGTGAATGTACCGCTGCAGGAGGGCATGGATGATGAGAGCTACAAGTACGTGTACGAGCCCGTGATGCAAAAGGTGAGGGGGAGGGGCTGTACTGCACGTGTACTGCCCATGCATACTGCATGTGCACTGTCGTACTGCTTTTGTGACAGTCTGGTTGGCTGCCTGGCTCCTCTGCACAGCCAGTCGTCGGGCCCCTCAAGGCGCGGTTTGTTGGGGGTGCGGTTCAGGCGGCCGCACGGAAGCAGCCGGGCTGCAGCAGTGAACGGCATGCGTGGTGCTGCACACACTCTGTGTTGCAAACACACACGCACTCATAGATATGGTTTAATACTCGCCCCTTTTCTGCACTTAAAAACCCATCAGGTCATGGAGCTGTACCAGCCAGGCGCGATAGTCATGTGCTGCGGCGCAGACTCACTCAGCGGAGACAAGCTGGGATGCTTCAACCTGTCGATCCAGGTGAGCTGGAGTAGGCGTGGTGGGCTTGCTGTGCATCGGAGTGTGGGCATGCTGGTTGGGTCACACCCGGGGGCAGCAGCCCTGCATCTGAAGGTGCTGCCCCTTGTGCGCAGCAGCACGACTCTCGCTTCATGCTGCCTACTCTCGCGGCTCACTACGCCTGGTCCCACTGAAGCCTGCTCCCCAAACGCATCACCCCACCAACAACGACACTGACACTGAGCTTGAACCACCTTCGCCACCACCTCTCCCACCACCCCTCTGCAGGGCCACTCTGCCTGCATCGAGTTCCTGGCCAAGTTCAACGTGCCCATGCTGCTGCTGGGCGGCGGCGGCTACACAATGCGCAACGTGTCCCGCTGCTGGTGCTATGAGACGGGGCGCATGCTGGGCCTGGACCTGCCAGACGAGTGAGCTGCTGTGTGGGGTGGCTGGTGGGACGGGCCCACAGCAGGGTGGTGGTAGGGTGGACGAGGCTGGCACTGTGTTGGCCTGCCCTCCCACGGCGCCACGGCGCTGCGTTGATGCTGCATGGGTACTGTCAGCTTGCACCGAGCAAGTTGATTGTCTGCTTGCATGGCTGTTGTGCTCGCTCGCGCCCGCACCCAGGCACCAGGCACCCGCACCGTATGTCCCTAACCTCCAAACTCCAAACCTTGTGTCCCTTTGGTCTGCAGGATTCCCGAGGCAGGCTGGCGCGACTACAACTACTTCACGGACACTCAGAAGCTGCGCATTGCAGGTGCGCGCTGGCTTCCTCCCCCTCCCCCCTCTCCTGCCACTCTTGGTACTGCTGTCCCGGTGCTTTAGGTGTGCTGGCACTTCCCCTTTTGGGTCCATTCGCCTTCCCGTTCACCCTCCAGAGTCTGCTGTCCTCCACCCCCCCACTCGCCCTCCCATTCATCACCCCAAACCTTTCGTCTTCTCTGAGACAGACCCTTGCTTCTTCCCTTTCTTTCTTCCCCCCTGCAGTGTCCAACATGAAGAACGCAAACACTCGCGAGTCGCTTGACCGCATTCGCACCACGGTGCTGGAGAACCTGGCACAAATGCCGCCCGCCCCCTCGGCGCAGATGGCGGCGGTGCCCCCCAAAGTGGAGAAGGTGGGCTGGCGGCGGGCTGGCGGCGGGCTGATTGCATTTCCTGCACTGCACCCTGCCTGCCTGCCTGCTTTCCTCTCCTGCTGTGTCTTTCTGCTAGCCCGCAATCCTTGCTCTGCTGCCGGCAAGTTGGTGCAAGCTGAACCGCCTTCCCAGCAACCCTGCTCCACTGTTCTTTGCCGCGCTCGTCTTGAATGTGTGTTGGTGATCCTCATCTTTGTACTCTTCCCCCCCTCCTCCCTCCCCCTTCTCCCCCCCCCACAGGAGGAGCTACCCGAGGAGGAGATGGAAGCGAGGGGCGGCGGTGCAGCTCATGACGACCGACGTGTGGCCCGAGAGGACGACGTGAGTGCCGAGTGGCTGTGGTGGCGGGCGGCCTGCGTGTGGCAGCACCGAGCTTTCGTGCATGTGCATGCTTCTTGTGCTGTGGGGTGGTTGAGTGGTGCACCTGACTGCTGATGTCTGCCTGCCTGTGTCACTAGGCGAGCTCACCACTACCTGTTGCGGGTTGCGGGTGTGCTGCCTGCTCGCCTGCACGGTGCTGCTGCCGACCAGCTGCCTGACCTGCATGTTGAGCACTCAGAAGACAGACTCAATCCCTCAATCTCTGCCTTCCCCCTGCCCCTGGCCCTCCTGGGTTGCAGGTGGGGGATGATGAGCGGGACGATGTACGGGCGGCGCGCAATGTGCAGAGCCACGGCTCTGAGCCTGCAATGGCGGTGCGTGCTGTTGCTGTTCTGTTGTTGTTGCTTTGCTTTGCTTTGCGTCTGCTGCCTTGCTGCTTGGAAGCCTCAGCGGACGCAGCGCCACAATGCCGTCTCAGCCATTGATTGATGTCCCTGCCGTGATGTGCGCAGGCGCCCGCGGCCGTGAAAGCTGAGCCTGCAGCTGCGGCTGCTGCCGCCGCCGTCGCTGCTCCCGCTGCCGCTGCAGCGCCTCCCGTCTCTGATCGGGTGCTGCCGCCTGCTCCTGTCGAGCCACCCTCTGATGAGGCTTTCCTCACCAGAGCTACTGAGCCTGGCACCAATGCTCACGTGGCAACGGCGCCCCCAGGCGCAGCAACAGCCAACATCATTGCAGGTGCCCCAGAGGGGGTGCCGCCGCCCTCGGCAGCAGCGCAGCAGCCGCCGGCCCAGCCGGCTGCGCCGGCGGCCGTGCAGCAGGCGGTTGGAACGGCTGGTGCAATCCCCGCTGCTGCGGTGCCGGCCGCTGCTGTGGCGTCCTCTGCACCGGCAGCTGCCCCGGGTGCTGCACCCCCTGCCGCTGATGCCATGCAAGTGGACGGCTGAGCCGAGAAGCTGAAGCATCTCACGGCAGTCATGGTTGGATTTAAACTGCAGCTCATTATGTCACCACTGTTGATTGAATGCAATGTGCTGTGATCCATGTGATGCGACGTGTGTAAACGATGCATACGCCAAGAACAGACTGATTCGGTGGTGCACAGCACAGCATAGCATGCAAAGCAGCAAGGAGGAACGGCTGCTTCTCATCGCAACATGCGGATGGATTTTATCACATATCCAACGATGCGGGCGACCAGTGCGATGCCTTTGCTTGCGGCGGTAATTTTGCTGCTGTTTAGCGCGTTGGCGGCCGGCCAGAGCGGGCCAGTAGACAATGTTGAACATATTGCTACTGTTCACGGACTACGGGACCCAGCGGTGGACGCAACCTTCGCAGATCAAGGTGGTGAATTCGCAACCGCTGCAGTGCCAGCAGTCGGAACTGTCTTCCAGTAAACTTACGCACATTGGCGTGTGCTGTGACACTGTGCGAACACTGGCAAGGCCGCAGCCTTCATACGGGCGCGGCTGCAGGCACAACCGCTCATCTTGACCATTCTGCAATGCAGTCGATCTGTCCGACGCCCAGTCTTTGTGCAGTGACTATCTCACAGCCAACAATGTGAGGTGGGATCCTGCTGTGTGGTTGGTGTGACACGTGCAAATGCCTGACTGCACCGCCTGGCAGAACCTGAGTGCAGGCCAACATGGAGGTATGTGCGGAGGAGGTGCAGGCCATGAGCTCGCGTGCAACTGGTGAATGTCCAGAAACCTGCATGGTCTTCTTGATGGTGAGCTCACTGTGATTGCAGCATGGAGCACCAACAAGGCAGCCAGCGTGAATGTTCACGGCATGCGCACTGCAAGTGCACACTCCACACACACTCGCCTCCCTCTCTTTTGCAGGACATGCCGATGGAGTGCCAGGCAGCAGTGGTGGCCATCCTGCCGCAAACGGTCGGCACACTCAACTTATCAGAAAGCCTGCTTTGGGTGGATCTAAAGTGCGGCTCAGGCTTTTCCAGTGCCACCGGCACTGGAGCATTGGCACCTATTCTGTCACCAGTGGAGGCGCCGGCAGAGCAACCAGCAGCGGCGGCACAGGGGGATGGTGAGCGCCTGAGCTTTGAAAGCATATGCAAAATGAATACAAGTAGAAGGCACGCGAGGTTGCGCTACTGATGCTGAGCTGTACGTGGGCTGTGCAGATGCAGGCCCTGATGTTGGCGGAGCACTGACCGGAGGCGGTGCTCTGCCTGTCCCTACTGCGGCAGCAGCATCATTGCGGTGTGGTATCGCAGCCCTGGTAAGTTCCAATGATGGTGCGAGCCACACTGCCGTTTGTAGGGTTCATTTCTGACCCGCCTGCTGGTGATGTGCTGCAGGCAACTGCGGCGGCGGCGGCGGCAGTGGCCTTCTTATGATGTTGTGCAGATGTGACTCATGCATTGCTGGGGTGCGTGTATAACTGAGCTGCATGGTGCAAAACGTGATGTAAAGGCTCAATTGCCTCGATGCCTGTGCGTTCTGGGTGCTGTCGGCGGTAATCGGTGCCCACTGGGTACCGGTGGTTCTTGCTTGCAAAAGCAGATTTCGATGGTCCCAGCGGATGCCACAAGGATGAGGGTCGCATTCCACAGAGCATGGAAGCCGTAGCGAAGCGTTGCTAGGCAGCACTCGCAGCATGTTCCGCCAAGTATATTTGATGCCAGGATTTCGCGCCGGTACCCATCCACAAGATGAAGCTCGTTCATGCCATCCTGCTGCTTGCCAGCGCGGCATCCGCCACTGCACAGTTCAATGGCGGCTCTCTTCCCGACCTCTCCCAGCTCGGCGACATCCCAGGGCTCGCCGGTTCCGGCCTGGACAGCACTCTCGCAGGCTTGGGTGACATGTTCAACAACCGTGAGTGCTTGCAAGAGCGGTGCGTCATGTCACATGTGCTCACCGCCGCATGCCCCGGCAGTCCCCGTTGCTGTCGCTGCTGTTACAAGTACAGCGGAAGGGGCGGTATCGATGTAGGGGTCGTCCGTCATCAGGTTCTGAAGGCCGCCGCCGCCGCTTTCCGGGACTCACGTCCCTCCTTGCGTCCCTCACTGCTTGCAGCCGATACCCTCGCTCAGGCAGACAAATGCGGCAATGCTCAGTTCGACACGGTGAGGAGGAGTTTGGCATGGTACTTGACTGATGTGGCCTCCTTTGGATGCCTCCCGGTGGCATGAGAACAGCGTACCCTACACAGCAGAACGTACATGGGTTGCTGAACCAACACTCTTGCCCTTGCAGGCCGCCCAGCTGAAGTGCTCCACTGATGCCGCCAACTTTGGCAACAACCCTGGCAACAACGGCTGTCCGGATTCCTGCAAAACCTTCCTGAACGTGAGCTCTGCACCAGTCAATTACCTCGAACCCTCCTCGCGTCGTGCATGCGCTGATGATGACACTGGCAATTGAGAAAACCGCGCCGACTGCGTCGAGCCTCCGAAGCTTGTTTCTGCGCCTCACTGCAAAGCACTGTGCTGCAGAGCATCCCCACGGACTGCCTCGATTTCTTCAACTCACTTTTTGTGGGATCTGGTTTCTCGTTTTCTGACATTTGCGGTGGCATCACAGGTGCGACGGCATCTGGGGCTGCTGCCACTTAGCGACTGCATGCCAGCCTGCCGTGCGGGGCCTGGTGCACAGATGTTTCTCACGTTCAGGGGGTGCCTGGGGCGCATGCAGTGGTGGCTGTGTGGTGACAAGCTGCAGCAGCACCAGCTGTTGGGAATCTGCTCGATTCTGGGCTGCTTCATACCAATCTGCTATTTTCTGCAATGCCTCCCATGGTTCAGGCACCCCTGGCACCCCAGATACCCCTGCGACTCCTGCGCCGCCTGCGGACGACACTCCAGCCACCCCTGACACGCCTGACACGCCAGGCGTACCCGTTCTTACTGGGGTGAGGCTGCACCAGCGCACATACGAAGATAGTGCCCCTGATCCTGCCATTGCCCTGCAGCCGCGCCTGGCAGTTGGTCTGCTGCCACATGCATAATCGCGTCACCTGACTGCCGAGGAAGGCGGCAGCTGCCGGCGAAGGCCCCACTGCTTACCATAACGCTCTGCGCTGGCCTGCCCGGCTACAGTTTGCGTCCAACTTCACTTGCGAGACAGACGGCTTTGCCTGGATCACCCTCAATGCATCCCTGGCCTCTGCCTCCTCTGGCGGTGAGTGCAGCACCTGCAGGGAGAGATCGCTGAGCCAGATGCAGCAGGGCATGCATCTGTGAGACGTCACTGGTTAGCATCTGACCTAAGGTTGACGGGCAAGAAGAAAAAGAGACAGTATGAACCTGCCAGCTAACCCTGCCCCTGCCCTGCACCCTCTCCTGCAGACGCCACCACCGCCCTCAACTCGACCTGCCAGGCCCTGAACGCCACCGACTGCTGCTCAGAAGCGGAGGGCAACTTCACGTGGCTGCAGTACGGGATGGGGGTGAGCTGTTTGTGTCGGGCGGAGGCATGTGACAGCTGGCACAAGCTGCTGTGCAGGACCTTGCTCTCACTCTGCGCAGCTGCTTCACCGCGCTTGCAAGCCGGCTTGTTTCAACCGGCTAGATTTCCCCCCTGTCTGCTGAACCACTGACTTTCTGAACCACTGGACCAGCCTGCTTGAACGCTTGTACCGCAGAAGCCGATGATTGTGCGGGGCGTCAACCTGACTGCCCCCTCGGGCGACTGCCCCACCGATTTTGGAGATGAGCCGTGCTACCAGCGCCTGGTGGGCTCATACATCTCGGTGACCAACTACACGTGAGGCTGCTGCTGCTGCTGCTGCTGTAGTGATGGTGCACTATGGGCAGCAGCGATGGCTGTTTGCACTGTGTAAGTGTAACACAGTGAGCTGCATCACGTGATGTGCCCTGCAGTTTGTCTTGCAGATGGGATTCGGCTGCCAAGCGGGTTGCAAATGTGTAGCCCTTCTCCCTAACACGTCTCTGTACCCTCTTGCTTGCAGTATCGCCCAAATTGAGCAAGATGTGAACGCCACTTACGGCCAAGTGCTGGACGCGGCAGCGGCTTACTCGACTGCTGCTGACTTGGAGACGCTTAAAGAATCCTACGTTTCCTCGCTTGTGCTGGCTAACACCACATCCGGATGGTGCAACCTGGTGAGAGGCGGCGCATGCCGCCCTGGACAGCTCTCGGCTGTGGCTTGCTGTGAAACGCCTGTAGAAGCCTGGCAGCTGCATTTGCGTCAGCCTTCCCCTGGTACCGTCTCTTGACCCTCTTGGTGTTTGGCGTGCGCACAACAAGGCGTGCCTCTGCCTCCCCTGCCACCACTCACAGGTTAGCGACTATGATGTGTTCGGGGATGGCAGCATGTCAGGAGAGATGTTGAACGACGGCATGCTTAACATCGGATGCGGGCTGGGTGAGCGCCAGCTGCCCTTGCACTGCTTGCGGCCAGACCGCCGACGGTGCATGCCACAGGCTGAGTGTGCAGGCGAGCTTCCCATTAATCTGTCCACTGCGCTTGCTCTCGAGCAGCTCTGGCTGCCTAACCCTTGCCCCTAGCTCCTATGCGCCATCAAGGCATTTTCTGACGCACGTCTGCCTCTGCCGTCACATCGGACCCCTTGTTGTGCAGGCCTATATTCAGGCAATGCAACCGTGACCATCCCAGGCATGCAGGGACCCGTGCTCGACGGCATTGGCGGCGGCATCATCGCCAAGGAGCCAGCGGGCAGCTACATCACCATCACGCGATATCTGGATGGTGCGCTGGTTGTGTTGGGCAGGCTGGCAGGTTCTGCACACCACCCAGCAAGCAAATCTTGATTTTGATGTTAAACAGGCAGGAAGGCGGGGAGGGTGCTGCTTCTTCTGGTTGCGTCTCAGCCTAGCCCTACATCACCACACTCAATGCGTACTGACACAAGCTTCTGTCCCATCCTGGTCCTCCTGTCGCACTGTGCCTTCCTAGCAGACGGCTCCCTGGCGCTGTGCGGCATCAAGGTCTGCGCCAAGCCTGTCGCCGTGTGACCAACCCACTACATTGAACGCCAGCCTACGATGACCCAGACTAACAGTTTCCATTTGACGATTACTCAGCCATTCATCCCTCTTAACCCCTGGCCATACCTGCCCCGGCGCCAGCGTTGCAGCGGCCCTTCCATGTCTGTTCTTTCTCCCCCGGGTTTCCCCTCCATATCTGTCCACGCTTGCACGCAACCTCTGACCTGGCCAGCTCATATGTGGCGGCACCAAGCGGATAACACTCCGAGTTTCAGTTTCTGGTGCACATGCCTGTAAAACTCGTAACTCACATCTGTCAGTCTGCCAGCAATCAGTGTAGCGCCGCTAGGCCATGAAATTCGGCGGTATCATAGCGCCCCGACGCCTGAAATGCCCTCATTTGCTTTTGATTGGCGTTCTCGTCGCCATGCGCGTCCCCTGGCAGCTCGCGTCTGCCCTGCTCCTGCTGGCAGCCTGCTTGCCTGCGGATTCGCAAGTTGTCGGCGGCGGGGTGCCTGACCCGGACGCGCTCCTGGAATTCCTCAACAGCTCCGCATTTGTGGGCATTGTAGACAAGTACTCGGGTGAGCAGGCAAACATCATTACTCCGGGTGCCTGCCATGTGCACCGTGCGGCTTCTGGCGGCGCTTACTGCGTCCTCTGATCGGCCCAGAGATCAAGTCCGAGTGACTTGGTGACATTCGGCTGACGATGGCGCCCCGCCCCCGCCACTGCCGGCCTCGCTGCTTGCTCTTGCAGCCAGCGTTGACGATGCCTGCTCCAACGACCTTCAGGGGGAGCTGACGGTGAGATGCGCTGCTTCACGTCAACAGTGCGTCCAAGAGCACCCCAGCAGCCCCTTGTTCTCAGTGTCCGTCGCCGCCTGTTTGGTTGCTCCGCAGAGTGTGGTTGCACAGTGCATGAAAGATCAAGCTACAGCAGAACTGGGCCCTTCCACATGCCCGGATTCCTGCAACACGGTTGCCAATGTGAGCGCTGCGCCTCAGCTACCATTGCAGCCCTGCCTCGACAGGCACACAACCTCCCCCTGCACACAGTTGCCCAGCAGCTGTGAATGTGCCAATCGAGGCGCCAGCCAGACTGCTGATTCCTACTTACTCTGTGCTGCAGAATCTCTCCGCTCCTTGCCTTGTTGTCATTCGCTCTGTCTACTCCGCCATTCCCTTGGTTGACTCCAGCGGCAACGCACTTGGCTCTTTGGAGTGCGTGCGCCAGCACCTGCTGCCACTGCGGCTCTGCCGCCGTGTATGTCCTCGCTTTGCATCCATCCGTTCTCTGAGGGAAGGGCCAGTAGCACGGAGCAATGCAGGGGTTGTCATATCCGTGTGTACAGGCCATTGTGCACCATTCGCAGCCTGTACGTAAACTCGTTTCTTTCCCCTCTCTCCCGCTTTGCAGCACGCGTGTGGCGGACATCTGCGAATTCGACACAGGTGCTTCCCAGCCCGTTCTGTTCTTGGCTGCATGTGTGTGCGGTGTGGGACGTGAAGTGTTGGCCAATTGGTGCCCTGCTTGGCCGCCAAATGTCTCAGCACATGCGTTTCACAGCAACTGCGGGCTCGCCCTGGGTCAGCCTCTGTGGATAAAACCGACACATGACCAACCCACCGCTGCTGCTCTCCACCACCCCCGGCATGCAGGCATTGCTCCTGCACCATTGCAGGAATCCCCACAGGCTGCTCCCGCCCCTGCTCCCGCCACTTGAAGTTTATTGTATGAATTGCTTGCGTTAGCGCGGGCTGATACCGTTTTGCCCTCCTTCTCCTCTAGCCTTCTGACTCTCTCTCCCACCTCCTTCCTGGCCCCCAAATCAGCACCCTTTTCCCATGACGTCCTCCCTCAACCCTGTGACTCCCTTTCATTTTGACCCCCCCAAATTTCGCCAGAAGCGCTGCAGCACTGCAGGGCAGCTTGTCAGCGATGATATTCAGAATTCGTAGCTGTTCCAGGCCATAGATTTACCTCCCAACAATAGGACTGTCAAATCTCAGGACCTCGCTTTACACACACAACTTGTGAACGCTGCAAGCCCAGCCCAATTGACCAATACCAAGGAATTGCAGCAATGTAAATACCTGCCACCTCCTTCACAGTGCACGCAAGCCCCTGCCTGGCAAACTCTGAGCAACTTGAACTTTATAGTTGAACCTGCTCAGCGGGTGCCTCTGCCGCAGCTGCTCGTCGACCAAACTCGGCCCGTGCTTCGCTGCAGTACCGCTGCACCTTGCCGCTGTCTTTCTTCAATCCGTCAGCCCCACACACGCCGCTGCTCACATCCACGCCGGTGGGTCCAGCCGTCGCGATGGCCTCTGCAGCCAGCCAAAGCAATCAGCAAACCGAGCACATAAACAACCATGTTGAGAAGCTTTGAGCAGCAATTGCCAGACCATGGAAGCAAGCGCATGCATGGGCAGTCCTGGCATCCCGACTTAGCTGCACTCCCGCCTGCCCAGGCCGCCCACCTGCCACGCAGTCAGGTGTGAGGCCGCCCGCCAACAGCCAGCCGTGGCTGCTCAGCGGCTCCAGGCTTGCCGCCGCAGATTCCCGGAGCTGCTGCCAGTCAAATGACTCTCCGCTGCCGCCCTGCATGCTGTCTACAATTATCCAGCGCGGCTGCCTGCAGCATTCAGTAGCCGGGAAAGGAGCGGTTCAAGCAAATGCCAGCAGCAGACAGGGGTGGCTGGCAGCCAGCAGCACCGCACCTCAACATGCAAGTGTTCACACAACTGACCATCTGCATTGACAATCACACGCTCACCTGCCGTTGGAGCTGCTGCTTGGGCTGGGAGGCAGCGCCGTCTGCACTCGACCCCCCTTGTCGGCATGCAGCACCCAGATCACTGACAGGTGTGTGGGCAGGGCAGGCAGCGCAGCACGGGCGCCATCGCCGTGCAGCTGCGCAATCAGGACGTCGCTCTCCTCGCACATACTGCACCCAGGGTGACAAGGTGAACGCAGGAGGCCGCAGCACAGCACAGCAGCATGTACAAGAAGTCAGGCATGCAGCCAACAGGCATGCTAGCGGGGGTGCGGTACACCGTCATGGCAAGTCAGACAGGTTGAGCGCCTCCTCCAACAGGCACACAACTCCCAGTGTGAGTGGGAGCACAACACTGCTGCTCAAGCGCCATGCACACGAGTTCTTAACATACAGCCAAACCTCACCTGGCTATGGTTGCCGCGTCTTCATCAACAAAGACACCGACAGGCTCCGCGCCATGCGCCCGCGCCGCCGCCGCCACCTGCCGCGCAACCGCTGCGGGGATACTGCGCTTCGCCTTGGGCCACAGAATCATGCCAATGAGGTTGGCACCAGCTTGCGCTGCCACGGTCGCATCCTCGGCATTGGTCACGCCGCACACCTTGACCACAGGCTGCTGGGGCCGCGGTGCTGCGGGAGTCGCGGCCGATGTGTCGGCGGGCGGTGAGGCTGCGTCTGTAGCGGCGGCGCAGACTTTGGCAGCGCGCCGCAAGGCCCGCTGCGACCTGCTGTGGTGTTGCCCCGAGTTCAGGTACCATGTAGGCCGCTGCAGAGCTGCAGGCCGGTGTGCAAGCGGGGCGGTGCGGTGACAGAGCGCCATCTATGGTCTTTAAAACAATTCAGCAAGGGACGGAAGCCTGAAGGATGAAGCCGCGTGAAAACAACGGAAAGTGCCGCCCAAACGGCGGCGGCACATCAAGCCACCGTCCACGAGCTCAATTCTGGAAGAAAACCAGTGCAGCTTGCACAACCAGCAAGTGCCACAAGGTACTGCTGCCCATTTGCCTCAGGCTGGAGATTGTGCAAAGCCTGCACCTCACCCCTTGCATGGCCCGCCGCCTTTGGATGCACTTCAAAGTGCGTTGGCCTGTCCAGCGCAACGGCCTATTGAGCTGCTGCTGCGCCTTTCTTACACTCCGCTGTCCTACGCTTCAGCACAACAGCACGTGCCGTTACAAATCCTCCCGTGCAAGGCGCAGCAGCAGTCGACGGCCTGCACCGCGATAATACAGGCACAGGTGAGGATGCTGGCTGCACAGGCTCCACCTTTCAAAGGCCTGCCATGCTGGGCCTAGTGAGCACACCCACACACACAAACGCCACTGCCCTACGCCTCACCCTGGCCTTCCTCCTCGGGACGTAGCTCCGGACCCAGCTGCCTGAAGCCGCAAGCATGGTACAGCGCCAGCGCAGGCTGCAGCAGCACCGGAGGGCCAGACGGGTCAAGAGCAGTAGCAGCAGCAGCAGCAGCAGCACAGGTCCAACAGCAACGGCATAAAGTGCCAGAGCAGGGGCTGAGCACTGCATCAGGAAAAGCAGCACAGCGCACTCGCCTCATTGTTTATCTCGACATGGCAGTACACATGTACCGCCTGCCAACGCTCCTGCGCAAGCTCCGTCGCTGCCGACACCAGCTGCCGCCCCAGGCCCCGCCCACGCTGTGCAGCCGCAACCACAACGTTGCTGACATAAGCTGCTGCAGCTCCGCCACACTCGCTGGGTTGTGGCACGCCCTCGGGCCAGCTGCCGCCAAAGGTGCGAATGGATGCTGCCACTGCTTCATTGAGCAGCCGCACGTCCAGGGTTCCCAGGCAGTTGCCCGGCCCCGCTGTCGCTGCTGCTGCTGCTGCTGCTGCTGCTGCTGCTGCTGCTGGGCTGCTGCTGGCGCCTGCCTTGGTTGCCACCAGCGTGACACAGCTTGGCTCGGGGCCCTTGGTGCGTCGCAGCAGGGCATACAGCTCCTGCCCTGCAAACTGCTTGACGAAGGAGGCCTTGAAGCGCCCCACGCTGCGGTTCTCGTAGTACGCTTCTGCTCTGAGCCAGGCAGCTCTCTCCAGGTCATGTTGTGACACGCCAGGCCAGATGTCGAAGGCAGGGCGACTGGCTGAGCGTGGCGCAGGGCTCAAGGCAACAGCGGACGCTGCAGCAGCAGGCTCTGTAGCCTGGGCGCAGACACGGCGCAGGGTGAGCCGCGGACGGCCAAGAGGCACTCTGCGAGGAAGGACCCGCAGCGTAGTGGCAGACGTCGGCACCAGCAGCGGCGGGCCTCCGCTTCGGCCAGCAGCGGCGGAGCGCAACGATTTTGTGGGCTTGCAAGGGTGCAGGTTCTATCTCTGGTGCAGCTTCTCACCCTGCGACATGCACAACCACGCCACGGCCGCAAGGCGATATCAGGGACTGAGCGGCGACCAGCGGGCAGAGTGCCTGAGCATGCAAGCTTGACGCCATCGCCATTGGGATGCAATGCATAATGTGGGCTGCTGTTGCGCAATCAAGATGTCGGCCCAGATGGGCACAGTCAGCAAAATTGAAGCCGGCTAAGCATGCGAGCTCTGCGGTTGCTGCTGTTGAGTTCGATTGTTTGTGACAACCCACCGCTAGTGATACAAAAGTCAAGCGAAATTTGTTTGCCCAGCACTCGCGCAGTTTGTGTGAGCGTTTGATTACCCGTTCATTCCCGGACAGTGAAAGCACACATCGGAAATTGAATCTGCCGCCCCTGCCGACATCTCTGAGCCGCCGCACCGCCAGCCGCCGCTCGCCGCTCTACGGCGATGGCATCCTTCCTTGCGGGGCAGCTCGCGGTTGCAGCTGCAACCACTCTGGCCAAGAAAACCTTTGAGTTCTCCATCACCTCCTCGCTGCGAGGCCTGTCTGACATAATCAAGGACCGCTTTGCAACCAGCCGAGCGCTGCAGGAGGCGCAGGCAAGTGACCACGCGGCCCCCACACCCTTGCCTGAGTATGCCTGTGATGCTGCTGCGGCTGGACTGTTGTGTGCTGCAGGCTGAGCTCGAAGTGAAGGTGAAGATGCTGTTGCTGCCGGTCGGCATCCTAGCGCAGCATGCCACCCAGGGCAACACGGTGAGTCAAGAAGGAGACCGACCGCATGGCAAAGACTTTTAAGTGCGAGCTGGGCTGGGCACCAGCATCGAGCACCAGCGGCGAGATCAGCTCTTTGTGCCGATCAGGTGGTGCTTGCCAGCAGCTAGCACCAAATGACGTGGGGGCAGTGTTCCAGACATAGAGCCCAGCCTTCCGTCCAGGAGCAGATCCTTGCGTGCCTCGTGCAACCCGGAAGGAAGGAAGGAAGGAAGGAACAGCAGAAATAAGCCGCCCTTTGCCGCCCTCTGCCGCTACCGCCCGCCGGGCCTGCAGGCCTTGCAGGAGCCGCTGGCTGTGGCCCTTGGCGTGCTGGAGGAGGTGGAAACCTTCAGGCAGTCGCTTGTGAGGCTGGATGTATTGCGGGTGAGGGGTGTAGGGTGCCTTGCTGCCACGTCATGTGCACTGTGGTGGCTGCAGAAGAAAGTGGCGGCAGCAGGGACAAGTTTATGGGTGGATGGCCTGTTGGACCGGTGACGGAGCAGGTGCCCAGGCCGCCGTGCAACCCACATTGCATGTGCCCGCAGACAACAACGCGCATCTCTCCTTTGGCGCCCTTGGCGTCTCAGTGGACTGTCTCTGCAGTCAATTGGTTGTCTCGGTGGTCAGTTAAATGTCTGCAATCAACCTGTGCCGCTGTCGCCTGCCCATGCCCCGCATGCAGGCCCAGGATGCCGCCTCCTCGCCCGAAGCCAATGCCGCGCAGCTGAGCAAGCGCCTGCGGGACCTGGTAGCTCGGCTGGACTCGGTACTGCCGTACCTCAACCTAGCCATCGCCACTGTGGCCCTGCTCAATCAGGGTGTGTGCTGTTCGTGCAGCCCCTCAGCCTCTTGTGTCAGCTGCTCGACTCCTCAGCCGCTTGTATCAACTGCTCCCAGTCTGATTCGTAGCAGATTTTACCTTCTGCTGTGCAATTGGTTGGCGTGGTCCTGCGTGGTTCATTTCTCCTTCTTCCTGTCTAAGCAAGCGTTCACGCGTTCCTTTCAGCTTGCTTGCATGCCGTGCCGTGCCATCACCCCTGCTCTCGAGTTGCAGGCGGAGCAGGCAGCCCCAAAACCCTGTCGGCATCCCGCCTGATGGCCGCCTCGTGGCGCCTGCGAGCGCACCCTCAGCCGGGCGCGGCTGTGTTTTCACTCCCTGAGGTGCGTGGGTGGGCTGCCAGGCAGCTGCCTGTGCAGCACGCCTCAGTCACTCACTTGCCTACTCCTAAGCCAGGTGGGCTGCCAGGCAGCTGCCTGTGCAACACGCCTCAGCTACTCGTTTACCTACTTCCAAGCCCGGTGGGCTGCCAGGCAGCCGCCTGTGCACGCCGGCAAGCCCCATTTAACTTTTAGGCCGGGGCGATTCCAGCTTCAGACAAAGTGATGCAAAGTGATGCTGGTCCTCGCTGCAGCCTGGTTAGGTATGACTGACAGCCGCTGTCCCACCCTGTTTGCCACCCCGCCTGAGCGCCTGCAGGCTGCATGGCACGAGGAGCGGCAGCTCACGGCAGCTGGACCCAGCATGGCCGAAGTCTTCTGCCTGTGCAGCCTCTCCGTCTGCCGCTCTCCCAGCCTGCCGCAAGGCCCAGAAGGTGGTGCGGAGGCAGGCACCGCCTCCTGCAGTGCAGCAGTGGAAGAGGAAGCTGGCGGGGCTTGGGGCTATGAGGTGTTGGTGCAGCAGGACATGGATGATGGGCGGGACCACGGGCACGAGGAGGCACATGCTGTGGCCACACTGCGCCTGCAGGTATGGCTGTGCCCGCCGTCTTCCCAGCTGCTTGCACCACCACAGCATCGGGAAAAGCCATGTCTCTCGGTGCTCGCTGCAGCGGCCGAGAAGCGGCATTGTGCACCTGGCAGGCCTGCACGGCTTTAGCAACCGCAGCTGCTCATTTTCAGGCTGGCTAGCTGTAGAGTACTGACTGTGCCGGCTTCCTGTGCCTTGCGGGCTGTGTTCCCCTTGCAGGTGGCCGACATTGTTGCCTTGGAATGGGCTACCACCCAGAGCCTGCAGCAGGGAGAGAATGAGTACCGGCCTGCTTTGGTACTGCACGTGCTGGGCACTGCGGTGCCGCCTGTGGTACCACCTGCTGTCGGAGCAGCAGCAAAGCTGCAAGCCGCGCACAGCGAGGCAGCGGCAAGGTGCAGGCCACAGCCAGGGACCCCCCCAAGCGCCAGTGGCGACAGGCAAGCTGCGGCACAGCCCAGCAGCAGAGCAGTGGCTGCAAGCGCAGGAGTTTCGCCTTTGGCAGCCACGCCGATGGCTGCTGTGAGCAGGGGCGGCGGTGCTGGTGGTGGCGTGGGCGGGCTCAGCATACGACGGTGTGCAGTCATGTGCGCAGCAAGGCTGGAGGAGGCGGGAGAGGGAGAGGATAGCGACCAGGAGGACAGCCCAAGCAGCGGCTCCGCCGGCTCAAACCCAAGCGACAGCGATACCGGAAGCGAGAGCGCACATCGAGCTGCATCTGCGGCTGCTGCAGCAGGTCCAGCTGCGGCCGTGGCCGCGTCCAGCGCCGCGCTGCTGCATGAGTGGCGGCTGCTTGGCGAGTTGGAGTATGTGCTGCGGCTGGCCATGATGGAGTGTCGGGAGCGCACCTCACACCATGAGCTGACTGACGAGCGCATTGCAATGGCCTTCCAGGCAAGCTCAGTGCCTGCCACGGCAGGCTTCAGCGCCGCTGGTGCCGCGCCTGAAAGCAACGCCAGTGCGCTTGCTAGCTCAACGCGGCGACGCAGCGGGACGGCAGCTTCTGCCAGATGGCGGGGCACAGCGGTGGGCAGCTCGCCAGCGTGTGCAGTTGACGATGTGACAGTCGGCGTGCAGCGGCTGTCCTTCACTCCAAAGGGTGGTGCTGGCCTTCAAGCGGAAGCAGGACCACACCCAGCAGTCCCTCCCCCAGCAGCAAAGCAGGGCGGCAGCGAAACGGGTGGCAGCGCGGGAGGGGCCGCGAGCGGCAGGCGGCGCAGCGCTCGCAACAGTGGCTTTGGCTTGCCAGTGCAGTGAAGTGAAAACCGTGTGTGACTTGTTGTGGATGGCATGTTCTGAGACCACCACGCCACCCTGCTGCACTCTTCTGCCGAATCCATCTGAGCTAAGCGGCACTCCATGCGGTGCTGCCCCGTTTGTGTACAGACTGTCACACCCAGATGGTGTTAAGATATTTTGAGCATTTAAGGGGCAGCATGTATCAGTGCATTGACCGTGCCGCCGGCAGTACCGTGGGGCTTTAGCAAGGCAGCTATATCTGGAAACCGACAATCTACAGTTCCAAACATTCAAGAACAACGCAGCAAGCATCATGTCAAGCTCGCTCCAGGACTTGCCGGACGCTCTCCTTGCGGAGGTTTTCGCCGCCGCACTGCAAGCCGGGCGTGTGAAAGAGTGAGTCGCCCGGGGCCACCATTAATTTGCAAGGTCTCTGCATTGCAGCTCATCCACTCCACCGCCGCCTCCTGCACCAGGCGTCGGCAGTGGATTCGCGTCTGCAAGCGTTGGAGGCAGGTCGCATTGTCGCAGCCCGTCCTGTGGCGTCACTTTGTGCTGAAGCGACCCCCAAGCAGCTCCTGCACACAGCAGCAGCAGGGGCAGTGGTTTGCCGCCGCACGCAACATTCTGACTCATTGTGGCGTGCACGTTCGCGCTGCGAGCATCAAATGTGGCACATTGGCATGGGATGGTATGCATTCCATGCTTGCACTGATGTCCCTGCTGTCACCACAGCTGGCCAAATTAAGCATTGACATCAGAGTTCTTCCGATGCACATCTACCGTCCAGCGCCCACGCGTTCCCCAATTATCAGCGCGGCCCTGCACGCCTTCCCACGCCTTACGCACCTGTTGCTGTGCTGCAACGAGCTGCTGCCGCCCGACGCGGCGCCACTGCAAGCCCTGACGGCCCTGCGTTCGCTGGACATCTGCTGCCACTTCGGGCTGGCGACGTCTGTGGCGGCCGCCGCCGTGAGCCTTACCTCCCTGACCGCATTGTCGCTGGCGAGGGTTACAAGCACCGCCGACAACCTGCCCCCTGCCGGGCTGCACACCAGCCTCACACGGCTGACTCAGCTGCACGCTCTGACCATATTATACAACGTCGCGCCACCTGATGAGGCTGCTGCTGGTGATGAGCCAGTCTTGAACGCTGGCGGTGTACCGATGCTTGTGCTGCCCTCCTTCAGCGAGTTACCCGCCCTTGAAAGACTCGAGGTATCATACCAGGCAGGCATCCAGGTGTGCCATGAGCATGCGCCTCCGTTTGCGGTCACACCCGCCTCCCTGTGCTGCATGAACCGCCCCGCTGCAAAGCCAAATGCCGGCTGTTGAGTCCTGCACCGCTCTGCTGCGATGCAGATGGGGGCTGCGAAATTGTCGGCCTGCTCATACTCTCGATCTACCACCGGCAAAGGCGTGCTGGAGTTGGACTTGGACAAGGCTGACGATGAATCCACGCTGGCAGCCCTCCTGGCAGCAACGCTGCCTCCCAGCACTTCCCCGGACAGCCAACTCAGGAGCCTGACGCTCACGCACAGCAGGCTGAGCAGCGCGCAGTGCCGTGGCTGCGCAGCATGGCTGGAACACCTCACCAGCTGTTCCCTGCACTACTGCCACCCTGAGGGTGGCTTGACCGAGTTGCTTTCCGAGCTGCTGCCGTGCCTGCCGCGCCTGCGTGCCTTGAAGCTGGACAGCTGTTCAGGCGTGGACGATGGCGAGGTGCCGTCTGCAATCACAGAGCTGCAAGGTCTGCGAAAGCTGACATTGAAGGATCTCCGTCTAGAATCGCTCCCCCCAGGCCGCTACTTGAATGGTGGGTGAGGTGCTCGCCTCCCTTTCCCGCCATCCTATGCAGATGTGGTGCCACAGGCGATGAGGGAGCAGCTTTGCTACTGCTGCTGGGCGGCATGACAGCACTGCGTGCATGATGCATCGTGGCATGCCGGCAGCCGCACGCAGCTGCCGGCCTCATTGCATGCACGGCTTCCTGCTACTGGCTGTGGTGTTGACCCACTGTTGTGCTGTGGGGCTGTCTGAACCGCTGAGGTGCCCGCTCGCCTCCCCCCCCTGACGCAGAACTCACCCTCCTCGACTTGCGGGCCAACAACTTCAGGTGGCTGCCGCTGGCGCTGCGCGAGGCTACCAACCTCAGAACCTTGAAACTCAATCGATGCCCGCTGAGCCTCGGGATGTGCGACGCAAGCACAGTGCTGCGCAACATGCACATGCTGCGGGTCCTGCAGCTAGACCACCTGCACGTCCAGCCGCCCGAGGTGCTGCAGGAGCTGAAGCGCACGCAGCCAATGCTCAAGGTTGAGGGTGAGATGTATGATAGCATGTAGATGTGACTTTTTTTGCGTCCTCCACGATCTGCAACGCACATGTTGTTGACATTGCACTGTCAGATACCGGCACCACTCGCTGTCTTTCGCCCTCATCGACTTTCAAAAATCCCGCATGCTTTTGACAAACCATGCCTTGAAGCAGAGGTCACAGAACGTACGCTGCCTGTTTACCATCTCCTTGCTTTCCGTCAATGTTATGCACACAGCAACATTGACCTTGACAAGACATGCATAATTTGCAACGGGTGTTGGGGCACCGTGAACAGGCACGATCAACAGGCACCACTGCACCTCGTCAGGCAAAAACATCAGTATTCAAGGAACACCTCGAATTTGTCGTTGTTTGAGTCAAAGCGGTAAACTGGCTTGGAGGAGTCCCACCCCGCATCGCCAGTAGCCTGCCGCACCAAGCCCTCCAAGTCAACCCCCGCTGATGCGGGGATTAACGATGCTGCGGAGCTCAGGAAGCCTGTAGGGCGGCAGAGGAATGGTGAGGCACGGTCTGTGTTCTGATTTTAAGTTGACAGATAGTGAAAAAGACGGCAGACAAAGGGCCAGCATGGTGCAGCTGGCAGCCTTGTACTGGCTGGAAACAGCAGGAGGCGGCATGCAGGCACACCGGCAGGCACACCAACTGGGCTGCCTGTCATGCAAGCCTGCGTGCATGCAGCGCTCGGGCGGCACCCTGCAAGCAGCGCCAGTGCAGGCGGGCGCAAACAGCGGCGCAAACAGCGGCAGGGTCCACCTGCCGGGATGCGAGTGTCTAAGGTGACCTTGTCTGCTCTTGTATCGGTGATGCGAACACGCAGCCACTGAGGAGAGCTGGATGGGTTGCGGGCCCTGTACCCCCCCTGCCCCTCTTCCCCTTCTCCCTGGCTCTGGTACAGGTTGATCGTACTGCCGGCAGCAGCATCTGCAGCGTCTTGGGAGCTGCTGCTGCTGCTGCTGCTGCTGCTGCCATCGGGCTCTAGCACCGCATCCGGCTCAATCCCAGCAGACTCCTGCGGCGCTGCTGCAGGGGGAGCTGCTGCTGCTGCTTCGGAAACTGCTGCAGCTGCGGAGGTTGCTTCGACCCCGCTGCTGCCAGCACCATCTGTCGCGTCGCTGCTGCCGTGACCCGTACCGCTGGTGCTTGCGGTACCGCTACTACCAGCTGGCGGCACTGCATACCGCGCCTCCTCCTGGAAGTATTCAGGGAACCCAACTGCCGCCTGCAGCTGGGGAAAGGTGGGCATGGCTGGCGGCGCCGGCACCACCCCCGCCTTTAGGCCCTGCAGGGCTCCCTCCATCGCCCGAACAGAGACCCCTAGCAGCGACAGTGGGTAAGCGCACAGCTTGAATCCCATTGCCTGCAGCAGTGTGGGCTCCAGGATGGGAGTCTTGCCGCCGCCCTCCAGCATGCTGGCCATCTGCAGGGTTGAGGCAGGGTCGACAGTGGCAGCTTCACTGTGACTGACATCCTTTGGTAGTATAAGCACAAGCACTTGCGGCCCTTTCAAGGACTGCACGCAGCAGTGGTGCTTGCTCTGGGCGGCATATGGCAGGGGCAACGCCAGCCTCACCACCAGGTGCAACAGCCGCACACCCAGGCGTTCACCCCACACGTCTAGACAACAGACACCGGGATTGACCCACCACTGCGCCCACTGCCTCAGACACCCACACGACCTCGCACCTTGTGTGCGCCAGGCACGCGGCACAGCGCCTGCATCTCCCCCTCACTCTCCAGGGCATCGATGAACACAACGTCTGCCCCTGCGTCAGCAAAAGCTGCAGCCCTGTACAGCGCCTCCTCCAAGCTCTCCGCCTGGCGTGCGTCAGTGCGGGCAACGACGACAATGTCTCGCCCCTCATCCCTGCAACTCGGGGCGGTACGGGTTTGAAATGTTTGGACGCAGCCCAAGGGGAGGGGCTGACGCAAAGGAGGGCAGGGCTGCAACATTGTGCAATGTTGTAGTGCAATGTTGCTGTGCAGACAGCGCGGCAGGGCAGCAAGACAAGCAGGCAAGCAGGCAGGAGGTGTCACCTGGCGTCGCAGGCAGCTCGGATGCGTGCCAGGGCCTCAGCCCGGTCCACCACCCGCTTGTTTCGCACGTGGCCACACGACTTGGGCCACTGCGTGGGGCGGTAGGGCCAGAGAGGCAGGCATTCATTAACCATGGGGCAGTGCAGCAGGGGTGACTGAGCGACTGAGTGAGCCTTGGGAGCCCAAGATCGTTAGGTAGCGATGTACGCATGCACCGGGGCATCCGCCGGCATCCATTTTGGCCACAGGGCCATGGGCAACAGAGGTTTGCCTGCCCTCCAGCTGCATACCCAACCCTGCTGCGTCAACGTGCCCGGGCTACTGCTCCCAACAATGACCACCGGCCAACCTGTCGGCTGCCCTCAAAACAATGCTTTCACCTCGCCCCACATCCCGCACACCTCACCTCACCCCACACCTCACCTCACCCACCCTGCGCCCACCTGCTGGTCCTCAATCAGGACTCCTGCCAGCCCTGCAGCCGCATAGCCCACCACAGTGCGCTTCACATTGACTGCGTTGCCATAGCCTGTGTCGCCGTCGCCAATGACTGCAGGGGGAGGCAGCGGGCGGCAGGGAGAGGAGCGGGCACCGTAGGCTGAACAGGTGCGGTGCGAGCGACAGCGGCATATTTCCGGGTTACGATGCAGGCATGGCATAGCTCTCCATAGCGTCACGGCGCAGTGCTGTGCTGAGCCCTCACTGGGGATGTGGCGAGTGGCCTCGCAGCAATTTCGTGCGGTGTCCGCCATCTCGGCATAAGAGATGAGCCCGGTGTCCGGAACGCCCAGCCGCGCGGCGGCGGTGCAGAAGCCTGACATAAAGGCAAAGTCGAAGCCGGCCTGCTCGATGAGTCGCGCTGACAGCCCATCGTGACAGCATGGACCCTACAGTGCACTTGGAAGCATGCATGTAGCGTCGGATGCGGCAGCGGGTCGACAGCCGGTGCGCGCGCCATGCGCTGTCAAGCAGCCTGGCGCCTGACCAGAGTCGAGCCGACATGCCCGCTCATGCTTTTGGGTGGGTCTGCGGCGCCAAAGGAGAGCCCAAGAGAGACTTCCGCGACCAACTCACCAGAAGGATGCCCGGTTGCTGCAGCATTTCGCGCAGATGGGCCGTGCGGTTGCCAGATGCGGAGGCAATGATCAATCGGCGCGAGGGCGTGGAACGAGCGATCGGCCGAGCCGCATTGCGCTGCTGTGCAGGCTGAAACGCATGCATGTTCGCTAGATGTGCGCTGGATGTGCGATCGGAAGGCTGCCGTGCCCAATTGACCGCCACGAAGCTGTACATCAAAGGCGTGCAACATGCTTCGGCCCATCTGATTGCTGCATAATTGCAGTTACAATACTCATTGTCGTTTGCAGCGTTAAGCCAGCGCAAGGCGACCGTTCATGCCGATTGGCGCCGCCAAGTTGACTCCTGCATATTGAAAAGAGCCCTCACATGCCGCCCACAAAGAAACGAGCGGCCCCGGCCGACTTGCCGGCCATGGCAGAGCAGCTTGTTGCGGAGCCGCGAGCAAAGGCCAACAACCTGCCCGTGTTGCTTGCCGCATTGAAGCCTGGGTGCTCGGAGGTGCGTGCAGCAGTATCAGCGAGCCATTGCCGCCGCCGCCGCCGCCTTTGCCACCGCCGCACAGGTAGTGAACCTCACAAGGTGCTGAATGCATTCTCCATTGCATTCTCCAATCCGTTGCTGCAGGCCACCCCCGTGCTGCACAGCCTGCGCATGTTCTTCGTGGATGCCTTTGTCCGCGGCGACCTGTCTGGCCGCAAACCGGCGGCAGCCACTGACGACGTGCAGCAATCCGAGCAGGACGTGTTTGCCTCTTGGCTACATCGACAGTACACTGCATACCAGGCAGGCCTGCTGGGCCTGCTGGGCAGCACAGCCACCGATGCACGCACCCAGGTAGCAGCACTCATGGCGGTGATGGAGTGTGTGCGCAGCGAGCAGCCCGGCGCCTTCAACAACCGGCTGTACCTCCGGCTGCTGTCGAGGGTGCTTACCGCCGACGGCACCGCTCCTGAGGTGCTGGGACTGCTCACAGGCAGGCTGGCAGAGCTGGCTGACGTTCGATACTTCACCCTCTCGGGCATCATCAAGCTGGCACAGCGCGCCACACAGCAGCACCAGCAGCAGCAGCAGCAGCAGACGCAGCAGCAGTCGCGGCAGCAGCAGGCGGCCGCCGGCCCAGGCTCAGGCGCAGGAGCTGACAGGGGCGCCGCAGAGCTGGATGAGCAGCAGGAGGATGGCGGCGGCGATGGCGGCCAGGCAAGCGCTCAAGACCTGGCTCGAACCCTGCACCTCGTCCTCTCTGAGCTAGGCGGGGAAGTGCCTGGAGCGAACGGCAGCGAGCTGACCTCTTGGTGTGGCGCAGCAGAGGTGGGCATCGCGGTGCCCGCCAACGCAGGCGAAGGCGCCCGCCAACGCAAGCGCCAGCGGCAGGCAGCGGTGGCAGCCGCCGCGGCGGGCGTGGCACTCGCGGACCAGCAGCGGGCCAAGTGGGCGAATGTGAAGGCCCAGCACCGTATCTACAGGTGGGTGAGGGCAGGCACACTCCCAGCTGGGGCTCCACCGGTGGGGAGGTGGGACGCAGTGCACATGTGTGTGTGTGTGTGTGTGTGTGTGTGTGTGTGTGTGTGTGTGTGTGTGCGCTTGGCTGCAGGCGGCACTTGCAAAGGCAGGAGGCCGCGCATGGTTGCGTGCTCGCCGGCAGTTGACAGATCAGCACCCGCCTGCAGTCAAAGATGGGGTGAAGCAGAGTCGTCGAACCCTGCATGCAGTGTGCAGCCTCCCTGCTGCCCGCTGCTGCCTTTGCTCACAACCCATCAGCCACCCTCCCATGCCTCTTGTACCTCCGTCCTCACCCTGTACCGCCGCCTGCGCGTCCTGCCTTGTCCTGCGGTACAGTGATGCGTGGCTGGCTGTACTGCGCATGGACTTCCCGGATGATGTGCGCAAGCAGGTGCTGGAGCGGGTCCACGACCGCGTCATCCCCGCACTCACCAACCCGCTCGCACTGGCGGGTGCGCTGCTGCCCTGCAGTTGCTGCCTTGCACTTGCTGCCTTGCTGTCGCTGCCTTGCTGCTGCTTGCTGCTTTCTGCTGCTGCTTGCTGTTGCTGCCTCGCTGTTGCTGCCTTGCTGCTGCTGCCTTGTTGCCGTCTCGTGTCTCACCCCCCCACTCCCTCTCGCCCCCCCCCCCCCTCCTTTCAGACTTCCTGGGCTCCACCCTGGACAGGGGCGGCCTGGACGGCATGCTGGCTCTCAACGGAATCTTCCTGTTGGTCACTCGCCATGGCCTGGAGTACCCCCGCTTCTACGCCCGCCTCTACCAGCTGTTCACGCCAGAGGTCTTCCATGTGAGCTTGGACTGGGGGGTGGAAAGTGAGGTGGAGGTGGGAAGTGTGGCAGTGCGCAGGCCGGCATGCAGGCAGGCGGGCGGGCAGGCAGGCGGTCCGGCCGGCAGGCAGGCGGGCGGGCACGCAGGCATGTAGACAGCCGGCAGGCAGGCGGGCGGGCACGCAGGCATGTAGACAGCCGGCAGGCAGGCGGGCGGGCACGCAGGCATGTAGACAGGCCGGCAGGCAGGCGGGCCGGCAGGCACGTAGAGAGGGCGCAGCAGGGAAGGGGAAGGGGGAGGGTGCAGTGCGGCACTGGTGGAAGGAGGCACACAGCATCAAGGGGAAGGGGAAGGGGTGAGAGCAAGGCTTGGCGCTTGGAGGCTCTCACATCCCACGACACAACTTGCAGCAACCCAGGCTCACACCGCACCCCATTCCTTGTGCGCTCGTACAGGCCAAGCACCGCTCCCGCTTCTTTTCCCTGGCCGACGCGTTCCTGGCCTCAGGCATGGTGCCCGCCTACACTGCAGCAGCCTTTGTGAAGCGCCTGGCCCGGCTGGCACTCAGTGCGCCTCCGGCTGGCGCCCTGCTGGCGCTGTCATTCATGCACAACATCATTCGCCGCCACCCAGCCACCATGCAGCTGCTGCACCGCCCGCCGCGCGGCGGGCTGGCTGGGGTGGCCGGTGTGCCTGCCGAGCCTGCATCCAAGCCCGCGCCGGCGCCCCGCCTGCTGCTGCCGCTGCCGCCGGAGGTTTCTGGCGGCGGCGAGGCGGCGGCAGCCGGTGGAGCGGCAGCTGAGGAGGGTGCGGATGAGCTGGCGGTGCAGCAGCAGTCTGGGGGGGAGCAGGAGCAGCAGGAAGAGGAGGAGGAGGCCCCCCCTGCTGCAAATGGAAACGGCACCGCGGCGGCAGCTGCCGGGAGCGGCGGCGAGCGGCAGGCGCAGCAGGCGCAGCAGGCGCAGCAGGCGCAGCAGGCGCAGCAGCAGCGGGGAGCCGTGTGGCAGGGCCTCGACGTCTTTGACTTTTCTGAGCCTGATCCAGGTGCCAGCAGAGCCCTGGAGAGCAGTTTGTGGGAGCTGGAGGCGATGCGGCAGCACCACAACCCTCAGGTGCGGCTCTGGGTTGAGCTGCGCAGGTGCTGCCCAGCCAGGCAGGCAGGCTGGAAGGGAGGGGTTGGTTGGTGTGGTGGCTGGTCAGGGTTGGCAGGGCTAGGGCAGGGAGGGAGGCGGAGCCGCCGGTCTTTGGCGGCGGCTGTACCCGTTGACGATGCTGTTGGCTGCTAGGCGTGAGGCTGCTTGTTTTCGGAAACGGCTCCTCGGGGAGATGTACATGTGCTCCCTCTGCCCGCCCGGCGGCTTTGTTTCGCCGGTAGGCCTCCCCACTCTCGCTTTGTGCCACCAAGCCCTCGTCCTCCTCCCTGTCCAGGTGGCCGCCTTTTGCATGATGCTGGACAAGGATCTCCGAGACCGCAAGAAGACTTCAGAGGCGGACATATCTGATCTGCTGACCGCCAGCTACAGCAGCATGCTGGCGGCTGAGGCCTCCAGGCGCCTCAAGGCCGTGCCCACCGCATTTTACAGCGTGCCGCCGAAGACGCTGTTTGGGGCGGGTGCGGCGCCTGATTTCCCTGGCTGGAAGTTCTAGCTGCACTGCCCGCTGGGATGCTTTTCATCCAGTGTGAGGTGTTGAAGCAGAGCTCGTAACGCTCGACACAGCTGATGTTGAAGGAGGCAGGGAGGAACTGTGAGGCTGGCAAGAGCGGAGCGGCGTGGCGGCGGAAGCTGCTGGCACGACCTGGTGGGGTCAGGCCCGCCTCGGCGCGGCGCCCAGGCCGGCTGGTGATGACATCGTCACACAAGTGGCAGGCATGGCCCTTTGGCAAGACATGTGATGTGCTGTCGCCTATGGATGGAACGCTAAAGTGACTGCTGTGACCGCCGCTCTGCTAGCTGCCCCCATGCGCCGCCGCAAGCTGCCTGCAGTCAATCAAAGCTTGAATTCGGCACGGGGCCTCCGTTTGAGTACCATTTCCACCGTTTTGTGAGGTGCGTTCAGTCTAGAGCATTTTGGCGTTCTTCAATCGCGGCGCCCGGCAGGGCCCCGTCCACTCTGGATATGCACGATAGCGAGCACGACGCTGCATACCGCGCGGCGTCGCTGCTTGCGGCGTGCATGGCGGGCGGAAACTCTGTCGACTTGACAAAGAGCTTGCACGCTCTCTTGCCGGCTGCCCGCTACTTCGCTGTGGCGGTTAAGGTCGGGAGCGAGGCACACCTGTCGTTCCAGCTGCACCTGGGGTCGACCGCCAGCGGCGGCGGCAACGGCGCCCCTGTCTTTGGTCCCGATGGCGCAACCACTCTCCCAGAACCCACAGCAAGCTCGACAGGCAGATGGCACCGCATGAGCCTGAGCGCGTGTGCTGGAACGCTGAGCGGCTGGGTGGCATCATCGGAACGAGCTGTGGCCGTCTTGGCGGACAGGTGGGTTGTCCTGCCCGTCCTGCTGGGGTGGCTCAACGTCACTGCTCCTCTTGCACTCCAACTTGCCCGCCACAGGGGTGTGATCCCTCGCGTCCCGCTCACCTTGCTGACTCCTTCCCCCACCTCTGCTTCCGACTTGCCTTGTTCCTTCTCCGTTTGGTGCAGGGGGGATAGTAAATGGCGGGACGTTACGGAAGTACAGCAGCGTTCGCCGTGCGGCGCGTTTGTCTGCCTCCCCCTCGCAGCACACCAGCAGCAGCAACAGGAGCAGCAGCTGCAGCTGCTGAAGCGTCAGGAGCAGCTCCAGATGCACGAGCTGCACCAACTGCAGCGGGACAGGACGTCACAGCAGGGCCAGGCGCCCCCGGCAGCTGTCCAGCCCGCAGCAGGACCATCTGGCCAGGCAGCTGCCACACCGGCCTGTGACCCGGCTGCTCACAACGCAGCGCTCTTCGCGGAGGAAAGCCTGCCGTGTGAAGCGCAGGAGCAGCAGCAGCTGTGGAACGGCGACGGCGAACAAGGCCAGTGCTTTGGCACGCTCACGATTGGGTTTGATTCCGGTGTGGCCGCCAGCAGCGGCAGCAGCATCCGTGGCACCCTGCTGCTGGCTCGGGAGCTGTGGCAGGAGAACGTGCGGGACCAGCTGCTGCAACTCGCGGTGGCGAGCGCTGCGCTGGTGTCGGCTCGCTCTCCCAGCACTAGCGGCAGCCTGGCTGCCATTCCTGAGGAGCAAAGCGAGGAGGAGGAGGAGGAGGAAGAGGAGGAGGCGGAGGAGGAGGAGGAGGGAGATTTGCTTGAAGAGATGATAGCAGCTGCGGACGATGAACTGCGAACCAACGGAGAAGGGGGCAGGGAGGCAGCGGCAGGCAGCGCATACCACAGCGCGCACAGCACCACTCCGTTGCCTGCTCCCATGCTAGCAGCAGGCAACGTCACCCTGGCGGCCAGCCCAGCGTATGGTCTTGGGACGCCCCTGCCGCTCCTGAGCGGCTCTGCAGACCCCCGCTTGCTGAGTTTCTTGGACGAGGGGGAAGAAAGCGACTTCGAGCGGTACCATGCGTCCCGCATGATGAAGGTGGGTGTACCGCCTGTACTTGCGCATGCAGCAGGCAGGATCGTTGGTTGGCTGCCCTTGTCTGCTCCTCTGGGCAAAGAAGTACCGCTGCAGTGCTGACTGCGCCAGCTTTGCCTCGTTGGAGTGCGAGTGCGTGCGTTCTCAATCAGTGTGCCAGCAATCTCCTTGAAACAGCCCTCCACTCTGCTCCCTGTGTCACCACCTGCTGCGCACTGCAGCTGGACGCGCTGGCGTGTTTTGCCAAGGGCACGCTCAAGGTGTTGCAGGGCCCCTCAAGGTGAGGCGGTGTGAGGCGTGGGCGGGAGGTTGTGCCGCTCAGGGCAAAAGAGGGCTGGCACTGCGCCGCTGTGCTTGGGATTGGCAGTCCAAGGGGAGGAGCCTGAGCGCGCACACGCCGCCGTGCAGCTGCCGCACCAGTGGCTTTCAGTACAGCCTCGGGGTATGGAGACTGGAATCTCTCCACCCCCCTTTTTCATCAAGCGCAGCACTTGGCAGCCGCAGTCTGCATGCCAACGTGTGTGTTTGGCTGCCAGCCTGCTCTCAATCCGTGCCCCTGGCCTCCCCTGGCATTCCCCTCTCCTGGCGCGTGCAGCATGCTGTCCCACCCCCGCCTGCTCCAAGCCTGGACGCTGGTCCCAGACCTATCCTGGCTCTATCTGCTGCTGCCGCTCATGCTCATTTCGTCGCCGCTGCTACACTCAAAGTGAGGCACCGCGCCAGCTGGTGGGGGGCTTCATGCCGACTGCCAGCAGAGGAATGATTTCATGGCTGCATGGTCGCGCATCTGTGATGCTTAGCCTTTTGTCCTGTCTGCAGAACTCGACACCTGCACTGCCAGACACACACACGCAGCCTGTTTGACAACTTTACGCACAATGATGACAATGATTGAAAGACTCATCATGCTCCACATGCCCGATTGCTTGTGCCCCGCAGGTACTTGAAGCACCGTGAAAAACTCATCCTCGCCATCAGCCTCATGAGCCTGCTTTGGAGCTGCTTCAGGTGCGGCAAAGCCGATGTGCGGTTCCTGCACAGCCCTCAACCGCCCGCCTGTGGGCTGGGACTGACAGCCGTAGTTGCTGGGTTGTCTTCACAGGTTTGTGTGTCCGGCCAGGAGCTTGTCATACAGACCTGGCTGCTGACGCCTGTGGGGTTGCCCTCCCCGGTTCCCGGCCCCCCCCCCTCCAACCCGTCAACCCTGCAGTGACTGCATGCTGGCCGCCACGGAAGATCCTGTCGAGTCAGCAACGCCGCCCAGCCGATGGTGCACCGCTGTGCCTTCCAGCCTGCTGCTCTTCCAGGTGCGTGGCGGCGCTGCCCCCTTGCTCCCTGCTGCTCCCAGCAGCTGCTGCTGGTGCTCTTGTCGCTGCTCTGGCAACCGTGTGCAGCAAAGTGCCAGCTGGTGTGCTGGCGGCTGGCCTTTTGATGTGGTGGGCTGATGCAGTGCCTGTGGGGCTGTGTGTTGCAGGTGAGGTTCAAGTTTCAGCTGCCGCTGGCCATGCTGGGCCTTGCCGCCTCCGCGATCTGCCACGTGTGCCGCGAGACGAGAGGTGAGTGCTGCGCTGTGCAGCCGCTTGCCGCCTGCAACGCTGTCACTCTGCCAACTGTTCACTGCTGCTTCGAAGCCATGTTCGCATCAGGCAGCCCCATCTCTGTGTCATATCAACCCATGTCCTTTCACGAACAAAGCGCTGAGGTCCTTGCCTGCATGCCTTCCTGTCTTCCTCCCCCTCCCTGGCAACCTGGCCTACAGCAGTGGTGCTGTGCGACGGCACCTGCACCGCCGCCAGCCCCTTGCAGCGCTGCCTGGCTGCGATGCACGGCGGCGCCTCTGCTCGCGACCTGACCAAGGCGGCCGCGCAGCTGCTGCTGCTGTACATTCTGGAGGTACACACCCGCCGCCACTTCATGCTTGCGCGCCGCCGCAGCCAGCGGCAGCAGGCCGCGGCGCAGCTTCCTGGGCAGGTGCAGTGAGCTTGTTTGAGTTTGCTCGCGCAGCTCGGCTGGTGGTGAATCAATGTTCTGGCACTGCCACCCCAGATTTGTCTGTTTGAATGTACCTGTCTCTCCAAGCCTTCCAACCAACGTATGGATCATGGTCATACACCACCCAAGAAACGCACCTCCTTTCAGTATCACCCTGAGCGCTGCTCGGTATTTTTTTCTTTCGTTTTTTTGCTTGCGCTGCTTTTCAGCTTGTGAGTGCGAGCGTGTAGACCTGCTGCTGCCTGCTGCCTGCACACCTTGCTGGCCCGATCCCGGGCATACGTCCTGACGACAGCAGATGCTGTTGCAGTGCATTTCACGCACTTGCCTCGCCCCACCAGACGGTGGAGCCTACATCTGGCATCACATGTGCCTGGCGAGGTGCTGTACCCAAACACACGGCCAAAAGTGCAACAATAATCACAACAAGCAATTGCGCTGCAATACAAAATGAAACAAAAAGATTGTGCTGACTAGTGAAGAGATGGACTGTGAATGAACTGAGGCAGAGGGCGGAGGCTTGTAAGCGCCGCAGCTATCCAGAGGGTGCGTTTACTGGCTGCGGGTGGCAGACAAGCACCGATCCCGGCATTGGCGTCCCCTGCTGCCAGTCACCCAGCTGGCTCCATGGCAGCAGGCGCAGGCTTCCCGCCCTTCAATGCCCTCTGTGGGTCCAGCGGCACGGCTGGCGGTGTCACCCCTGCATTGCCGAGCGTTTCACCAGCCTGGCACGCATCACTGCTGGGCAAACTCCTGTAGCCGCTTGCTGCCTGGGAGGGGCTGCTGCCACAGTGAGGCAAGCCACAGCAGCAGCCGAGGGAGCGTGCGGCTGCCGCCATCACGCGCCAGACACGCTCTGGAGTGAGAACGAGGTAAAGCAGGAATCCAAGATACGCCGCCACTGCCAGCCAGAAGCCTGCAGCATGGACAAGCAGAGGGAAGAGGGGAGAACTGAAGCGTACAAAGAGGTAAGCAGGCACGCTTGCTCGTGGTGGGCAGCGGCAGTGTGCACTGAAATCTAGCCTGAACTCTAGCTGGGCGGGCACCTGTTTGCAGCAGCCAGACGCGAGGCAGGATCGGGGTCAGGGTTTCAAAGGCCGCGCCAGCGTTGATGGTGATGATGGCAGCGGCGATCAACCAGCACACGGCTGCAGGCAGCGGCGGAGGGAAATCGCACGATCCAGCAGAGAATCAGCAGAGCAGTGCAGGTCATGCACAACGATCACAGCGGGACGACATGAGGTGCGAAGGCTGCAGCTGGCCTCAAATCAGTTCGGTAAACCAGCCAGGCAGCCTGAACACGGTGCTGCGGTGCCTCTGCCATGCCTGCCCCCAACTGGCCATGCAAGGCAACGGCGAAGCAGCTTTCGCCTGAGCAATCGGCTGTGCGGCCCATAGAGCCAGCATGCGCCTCTCATGCCTCTGACCTGTAGTGACCCGGCTGTTGACAAGCGCTGGTCCCATCACCGCTTTGTTGGAGGTGAGCAGCAGCAGCGGGATGACGGCAAACGGCAGCTGCACGGACTGGAGAATGTTGATCCACTGGTTGAGGACGTCCAGCTGCACGGGTAAAGGGGAGAGAAGATTGCACAGGCAGGGAAGGGAGGGAGGGACGCAGTGCAGGACTGTGAGTGGGCAAAGCAGCCTGCAGGGAAAACCATCTGCACCAAGCGCCCCTCTCTCTCCCCCAATGGGCAGTCAAGTAGCAACACCGAACCGACACCGATCAACCCTCGGGGTCGGGCAGCAGCAGTTGCGGGGGCAGCAGCAGCAGCAGCAGCAGCAGTAGCAGTACAGCAGCCGGGCAGGACAACGCAGCGGGAGTTCAAAACAGAGCCATCCGTCCCCACCTGGGTGGTGTCGTCTCGGGCTGCCAGTGCCACCAGCAGGGTCGGGCAGATGGCCACTGCACGAGTGAACAGCATGCGCTTGCCCGCCGACATCTGCGCCGGTGCAAGCCAAGCCAGGGCAGGAGGAAAGAGGAGGGATTGTCACAGTGGGAGCACTGGGAGTGTGGGTTCACGGCACACCCCATCGGTGCAGGTGGGGTGAACAGGACAGTGGGACAGAGGGCGCACACAAGTGCTCAAAGTGAAACAGCCCAACTGTGGACTGTCGGACCACTTTGGAGCAGGGTGTGCACACGTAGGGCCACCAACAGAACCGGAGGCAGTGTCACCGCAATCCGCAGTACCATGTGCAGTACCGCTGGCAGTACCACATGCAGCACCTACCTTGAGGTCCAGGAAACCGCCCATCACAAACTGTCCCGCGTAAGTGCCAGTCATGGTACTGCTCTGTCCCGCAGCAAGCAGGCCCACCTGCACGTGCAGGGTAGCAACCAGCCGGCAGCGTTCCTCACACAGCGCCAGCCACTTGAGCGCAGCAAGCCGTCTCCTCTGTACGCTGCACACGCTGCAGCAAGCAGCAGCAAGCCCCCCCACCCCCTCCACCACCCCCCTGCCCCTTCTCTTGCTGCAGTGCAGTCCTCAGCCCCGCTCACCGCCCAAATGACTGTCATGTGCTTCCCAAAAGTGGCGCCCAGGTACTCCCCTGCGTTGATCAGGCCGATATCTGCAGCATGCAAAGCGGACAGGCGGGCATAAGAGCAGGCAAACAACAGCACAACAACATGGCCAGGACGCTGATGTGCTTATAACCAGCTGTCAATTGACAGTGAACCCTGCGCTCAGGCTGTGGCTGTGCAGATGGGGCTGCTGTAGTGCAGTAGCTTGTGCAGCGGCAGATGCCGCCCGCCGCCTCCAGCCTGCCCACACCATCTGTCAGCCCATTCCCTCAACCCCTGCACCCACCTCCTTCAGTCTTCTTCCCAAAAAATCCCGCAGCAAAAACGGAGATGACACACACATTGATGAACAGGGTGACTGCCAGGGCCAGCCCCGCCTCAATATTGTAGTACAGCACACTCTCCTGCGGTACAAATGGGTGCAGTACACAAGTGCGGTGCAGAGTTCCGGTACAGGTGAGTGCAGTGTGATGCAGGCGGTACAGCAGATGGTCACATGGGTCAGGCAAAGAACAATGGGTCGCAGCAGACACATCCAGGGAACCATGAGGCCCTGGTAATCCTGCTGGCTTTGTTCTTCCCGCTTATCACACAGAAACACACACACACACACACACACGCACGCACCTTTTTGGAGGAGTCGCTGCTGCGAGCAGGTGTGCTGCGGCCGCTGCTGCTGCTGGTCTCCACCGGGCTGCGAGTTGACAAATTACAGAGAAGAAAAACAGGTGGCCAATTCAGCCGCCAGCAGCAAACATCAATTCAATGAGCCATCAGTTCACGAGCAGCACGCGTCCCAAGCTGGCTGGCCACAGCAGCCTCGAAACTAACGCCAGCCAGTCAAGCATCTGCCCCGCTGCCGCAGCACAGCTGGCAGCGCAGGAGAGGAAAGGGGCTCACCGTGAATGCACCAAAGCAGAGTGAAGGAAGAGGTTGTGCGGCATGATGATGGCACCTGTGTGGCAGGCAGGCAGGCAGGCAGGCAGGCAGGCAGGCAGGCAGGCAGGCAGGCAGGCAGGCAGGCAGGCAGGCAGGCAGGAAAAGTAGCACGTGAGCAAGACCTTGGGATCGAGGGAGGCACATCAAGGAGAAAAACACGTGACCACAGCACCCATGCCCAGCAGCGTGGTGTGCAGGGGTGCCGCACCTAAGAGGCCGCAAGCGGTCGGGATGGCGCTGCGGGGCAGGCTCGGCACAGACAGGCCTGCGGGGCGTGAGCGGTACACTGTCACTTTCAGAAGTACAACACATAAAACACGCGTCACTCCACAGGTAGTTGACTGTATATCAACAGGTGGGGGAGCACAGGCTGGACAGCAGGAAGCCCGTGAAGCCCGATGTGTGACACTGCTGCCGCGACGCAGCACTGGTGGGCCAGGGGGCGGGAAACCCCGCCAGGCACCTGGCCGACACGCAGGCACACACTGGCCTGTATGAGATACAGGCACCTCTATCATGCAGACGCACATCAGGCGCTGCCATGGGGTGCATGTATGCCGAAAGGTGGACTGCCTCGTACACCACAGACACAAGCACAGGCACACAGCACCCCCGGCCCCTAAGGAAGCTTGGGCCGACGTGGCACAGTGTGCAGCTCAGCCCTGCCAAGCAGTACGAGGCATGCCAGGCACTACAGTGCAGTAAATTGTACTGACCTCTGGCGACCTGGCCGTAGGGGATGTCAACCAGAAAGAAGAGCAGGCCCATGCTGACGCTCATTACTGCGCAGGAGGCAGGCCAGGGCGGAAGGCCGCAGATAGGCATGGAGAGCAGCAGGATAGCAATCGCGAGTAGGCAGCAAACCAAGCCTCTTGAACAGGCTGCGACCCGCCGTCAGAATGCATTGCGTTTCACTGCGCGTCGCATTGTCTGCCGGCTGCCTCGTTCACGATGTCTCACCGGCGATCAGCACCTCAAACACAATCTCCAGGTACCGCACACCCAGCCTCTCCATGAACAGAAGGAGGAAAGCAGCCACGGCTGCCAGCAGAACTCCACCCCACAGCGGCAGGCCTCCACCGGACAGCAGCAGCAACGCGATGGCTGTGCCGATGACCTGGGGGATTGTGGCAAGCACAGGCAAAGTAAGACGCTTAGGTTTGTGAGGTGCAAACGGTAGGCGCTGCCGCTGAAGGGGCTGCAGCAGGACACAGCAGCGGCGTGCAGCAATACAGAGAGAGGAAAACATGCACCGGCAGCCAGCAGCCTGGCCTCGACACACGACGCTGCTGCCGCTCGCTCGCTCACCTCCTGCACGTCAGACCCGATGATTGCCAGCTCAGCCATCAGCCACAGCACGTGCCGCACACCCGACGGGTACTGCTCCTTGCAGTGCTCAGCCAGGTGCTTGCCTGTGGCAACGCCCAGACGTGCCGCCAACGACTGCGCTTGTGGTGGATGGGCGGGCAGCGCGGGCGGGGTGAGGAAGGCTGGCCGAAGCTCATCGCATTGGCAGGCAGGCAGGCAGGCAGGCAGGCAGGCAGGCAGGCAGGCAGGCAGGCAGGCAGGCAGGAGGCACCTGCAGCAGATACCCCATGCCCGTGCTCCACAGCAGCACCCACAGCAGCTGGTAGCCGGTGGTGACTCCCGTCTGCAGGTCTGCCTCCAGGTTTCCAGGGTCCACATAAGCAATGCACATCAGTGCACCCGGCCTGCACCCGGCGAGCCAGGAGGAAAGGTCAAGGGCAGTACAAGAGCAGCTGGTTGGGCAGCAGCGAGGGATCGAAGCAGCAGAGAGGGGTCCAGCTCTATCTTGCTGAGCAGGGCGTACCGCACACAGAAAAGGCCCCGCGCAGGTGCAGCAAGTGCAGCAAGTGCAGCAGGGGCACAATGAAGGTTGGGGAGAGCGAGGAGCGAGGTGAAGCTGCAGCAGGGTGCAAAGGGAGGCGTGCCGCAGGCAGGCCGCTGGCGGCACGCACCCAACGTGCAGCAGCAACCGCTTCCAGCTGAACGCAAAGGTGTCGTCATAGCAGCTCTCCACGTCAACAGCTGCGCCCTCCAGCAGCTGCCGGTGCAGCTCGCTCTCTTCGGCACTGTCCGGCCGCGGTGGAGGCCGCTCGTGGGCCCCAAAGCTGCCTCGGCGACCGAAGAAGAAGCTGCTCTGTCTAAAGGGCACCAGAGAGCTCATCTGGCTTCAGCCGGGGAGGGCTCACAGCTTCAGTGGCCGTGTTTGGCGAGGGGGCGCCTGGTGGCTACCGGCGGCCAAACTTCCGCCTTGCTTGATGCCGCCCCGGCAGCGATGTAGCTCGTGGCGTACACTGAACGATTTGAGAAAGCGGCTGGCTGTGTGTGGCTCGAGGGCGCAGAACTGAAGAATGGCCTGAGGGGTGAGTGTGAGCGGCACTAGGAGAGTATCCTGTCAGGATGTGTGTGAACGCAGAGCAGTCGGGTTGCAATCGATCGGTTCATGAATGCCACAAGGCGGCGTGCGCCGCTCGGGTGGCCGAAACGGTAGTCATCAATTGCTCTCGCCATCAATGCCAGGCCCATTGCCATGTGCTGACCCCACACATTCCTCATTCAGTCTAGTAATGCTGCACCGCATTGTGCGATGATGCGACAGTGCGGCATGCAGTTGGCGGCGACATGTTGTGCGAAACCGTCGCATGCAGCCCTGCAGCCAATTGCTTTGTCTCTCCTGAAAACATAGTGTGCTGTCTCTGTCGCTTTGTTTTGAGTCGCGTGCTGTTGATGCGGGCGGTCGTGCAGCGAGTTAAGAAGGCCAGCGTCAAAGTGCGTAAAAACAAGCCCTTGATGTGCGTGCATCAGTAGAATTCAAGCAGAGCCCTGCTTCCCGCTGATCACTAAATTGCCGCCGCTCCCGCCCGCTCCGCCCGCAGGTCGACGGCGAGGTGGTCAGCAGCATTGGGCCGGGGCTGTTATGCCTCGTGGGGCTGCGAGACACAGACACAGAGAAGGATTCAGAATACATGTGAGGCCGGGATGGGGCACCCACTTCAGGCCCACCCCTTGCGGATGCTGGGCCGCTTGCAGCAGTGCTGCAGCTGGCATTGTTGTGGTGGTGGTGTTGTTCACCAGCTTCCCATCCCGCGCCGCTCTCCTCTTGACCCGCGCAGAGTACGGAAGATCGTTGGGCTGCGGCTGTGGGCCAGCGAGGATGGCAGCAAAGCTTGGAACCAGAGTGTCGTGCAGGTGCCAGGGTGGTGCTGGCGAGCTTGGTAAAGTGATGGCAACGGACTTGCCTGCCTGCCTGCCTGCGTGCCTACTCCTGCTGCCTGCCCGCATTGCCATTTCCAACGGTGCAGCGAGATTATGGAATACTGTGCGTGAGCCAGTTCACGCTTTTCTCGAGATTGAAAGGGGCCGGCAAGCCTGACTACTCGAAAGCTATGCCGCCGCAGCAGGTGTGGGTTAAGGCCACCAGATGCTGCTAGAACAGAAGAGGCAGCTGGGTCGCCCATTCGTGTCTCTTTAGGTTGCTGCCTCGCCAGCGTTGCTCAGTGCTTCTAAACACGCTCAAGTGCCTTCTGCGGTCGGCTGCGCTGCCCTCCTGGGCTGCTCCGGCTGCTCGCCGCCGTGCCTCCCCGCCTCCCCTCGTGCCAAGCCGAACCTGTGGTCCTCACTCCATGAGCCTGCAGGCAAGGGAGGCGTATGCGGCGTTCATGCAGCGACTGGCGCAAGCATGTAGGCCAGAGCGGGTGTTTGACGGCGTGTTTGGTGCAATGATGGACGTCTCATTGGTGCGCCTCCCTGCATTCATTCCTGGGCGTGCCACTTTGCCAGCCGGCCTGCTGCAGTGCGTGCACCGAGCTCCTGCATGCCTGCCTGCCAGTCTGTCTCCTGCCTGCCTGCCTGCCTGCCTGCCTGCCTGCCTGCCTGCCTGCCTGCCTTTTGCTGCGTGCTGCTTCATTTTTGAACCAACTAGCAGCTGCATCCTGGAGCCTCCCGACTTGACCCTCTCCAGGTGAATGATGGCCCCGTCACCATCCTGCTTGACAGTCAAGACCCTAACAACCAATCGCTGGGTAACGGCGGCCAGCCAGCCAGCCAATCAAGCCCATCATCTCAAGACGCATGACAGCATTCTGCCACCCTGCCATCTCGCTTGCCCGCCCCCCCTGCACTGATGTACCCTGGGGATGAACAACCTGCCAGTCTCAGCCTGTAGCACCACACTGCCCCGCGCAAGAACAAGCTTTACAGCCAAGACGCAGCAAGGCTCACGGCCAGGATCGACACCGGAAGTGGATTGGAAAAAGCGCTGCGTTGGAACGATAGGTATGCGGCCGGCGGTGGCAAGCGATAAGATTGGTGCTGTAATGTGTGGCGACCTGATCTGAAAGGTTCCAAAGGCATGATGTGTGGTGAGGCGTGGTGTGCGTGTGTGTGTGGCATTGTGATCGGCAGGCAAGGGAGCGACAAGGAATCAAAGGGGCAGCAACAAGCGCCTGCTAGACCAACAACAATGGGCAGGGCTAAAATTTGACGGGGTCGGCGTGCGTTCACATTCTCAGTGAAACTCACGCGCTCACATGGTAAAACGTGGGGGTGGAAGCTGCCTGAGAGCTGGCAGGGGCTGTGCTGTGTCCCCCTGCCGCCCTAGCAACACCACCACGGCCAGGGCAAGTTTATAAACGAAAAAACGAAGGCGTGTATTCGGGTATTGCAGCGCAAGCATGCACGAACAAGCGACAAAGAGAGGTGGGAGGTGTGGGGCGCCAGCGGTCCTTCACATGCGATTGTGGGATTGCGGTGTGTGATGTTGGATCGAAAGGGTAAGGAGGAGGAAGACAGAAGAAAAGAAATGACATAGGGTGGCATGAGTCAAGGTGGTGCAAGGGACTCAGCAGCAAGGCAGTCTTGAACAGAAACACAGGTGTCAGCCCGGCAGACGCCAGCAGTGGCCGTCACAGGATGTCGGCCGGCTCTTGTCCGGCTGCCTACACTCGGCAGCAGCCAGGAACAAACAAGGTGGAGCTCAAGGGTTGGAGTTGCCGCCGTAAGAAGTGGAGGCATCTGCGGCCGCCTCCAGGCCTGCTGGATCCGACTGGGTGGACAGCCGAGGCGGCAGCACTCCACCACGATAGCCGCCGGCTGCCGCCGTCAGCGCTGCCTGGTAGCAAGCCATAGCGTCAGGGGAGCCGCCAGGAGGCGGCGTGTCCTGCCGCGCCGGCTGAGCCTGCTGAGCCTGCTGAGCCTGCTGAGCCTGCTGAGCCTGCTGAGCCTGCTGAGCCTGCTGAGCCTGCTGTGCCAGCTTCAGCGGACCAGGCTTGCCCTCCAGGCTGGCAGCCACGACAGCAGCCACGGCGGCAGCGGCGGCATCGCTGTGTGCACCCACGCTGCTGGTGCGGGGGCTGGGGAAGTACTGGGAGCCTGCTGACAGGGTGGCACCTGTGGGGCAGCAGCAGAGGGGAGGGGTAAGAAAGGAAGCGAAAGTGCGGAAGTACCAGCGGTGGCTGAATGACAGCAAGGGGTTGTTGCGCGGAAAAGGAGCTGCATGCGGCTCCCGGAAGGGAGGGTAGAGCTGGGCAAAGCAAGGCCAGGCCGGGGCTGCTCGCAAGCAGGTGCGAGCGGGTGCATCACACATGGAAGATGAAAGGTCGAGACCCAGCGACGAAGGGCGCACACGACCCCAACAGCCCAATCCCAGCTACGGGGTAGCTGCCCCTTACAACCATTACCCACCAGATGAGCCAAAGCTGTAACCCGCGCTCGCATCTGGAGAACCGTTTGCGCCGCCCCACTGGTTGGCTGGGCAGGCAGCCGGGGGCACCGCCATGTGCGCCGCCAGCTGCTGCTGCACCGCGGCAAAGCTTGAAGCGGGTGCGGGCTGGTCGGCAGCGGCACCGCCGGAAGCGGCGTCTGCAAAGGCGCTGGGCGGTGGTGAGGGTGATGCCTGCTGCGCCATTGCATCCTTCAATATCTGGTGCAGGGTTGTGATGACTACCTCGTGGTTCTGCAGGAGGAGGTGATGGGAGGAAGGCAGATGAGAAGAGAGAGAAAAGCAGGAGGGGGACAGCAAGGCGGCTGGCAGGTCTGCACGTGTTGATGGCGGCATGTGGCGGCAGCAGCAGGAGCTGGCAGCAGCGGCAAGGCGGCAGCGGCAAGGCGGCAGGCCCAGCTGACCAAGCTGCTTGCTTTCGGGCAGCAGCAACACGCAGGGGGCGCAGCGGCACAATCTGGCGGCCCTCACCGAGCCTGCTGTGGCCGCCAGCTGCTGCTGAGTCATCGCTATTTTCAGGGAAGCAAGCGACTGTGCCAGGTCCGGCTCTGCTGGGCTGGCTCTCCCGCTGCGACTCGGAGCACCCCCGGCTGGCTGGCTGCGAGGAGAGCCGCCGCCACCGCCGCCACCTCCACCCTCCTCCTCAGATTTGCTGTTGTCGCTGACGCGAGTTTCGCTGGTGCGCGTGCTGGGCACACTTGCCGAGGCGCCGCCGCTCCGCGCGGCAGGCAGTGGCGGAGCGCCACCATTGCCGCCGCCACCATTGCTTGCCCCGTCGGGGCCTGCTCCCGCATTGCTGCCGTTGCCGAAACCTCGCGCGGGTGGGTGCTGCACAGCTGCAAAGCTGGGTTGGCCCCCGGGGCCTGGCTGGGAGTTGTAGCCAGCAGGTGAAGGCGACCTCACATGTGCAGAGAGGTAGGCGTGCTGCTGATGGGGGGGCGGGGAGGGGCCCTGGCTGTGGTACCCCTGCTGCTGGTGCTGCTGATTATACTGCTGCTGCTGGTGCTGCTGATTGTACTGCTGCTGCTGGTGCTGCTGGTTGTACTGCTGCTGCTGTTGGCCGCCTCGCATGCCCCCACCCCCCGCAGCGGCCGCTGTGGCCTCAGCCACAGCAGCAGCCACCGCCACATCCATGCCAGCCGGGTCAGACGGCGTAGAAGGCATGGAAGTGAAGCTGCCATTGCTGCCGCCACCGCCGCGGTTGCCAGAGAGGCGGCCAGCGCCGCCCCCAGAGGAGGAAGCGTACTGCTGGCCGCGCTGCTTGTACTGCTGCTGCTGCTGCTGCTGAAAGCCTCCCCCTCCACCGTTGTTATGCGAGTAGCTGCCGCCGTACTGGTGCTGGTGCTGCTGATGCTGCTGGTGCTGCTGCTGGTACTGCAGCTGCTGATGTTGCTGGTACTGCGGCTGCTGGTGGAAGTTGGCGGGACGCACGGGAGGATGCGAGAAGCGCTGCGACGTGCCGTAGCTGCCAGGTGGCTGCTGCCCATACTCTCCCTGCATCCCACCGAAGTCTCCACTGTCGGCAGAGTTCAGCAGGCTGGAACCTCCTGGCGCTGAGTAGCGCGCAGGCTCGCCAGACTGGCGATAGCCGCCGCCGCCGCCTCCGCCGCCATTGCCGCCGCAGCCGCCGCTGCCACCGCCGTTGGTGCTGTTGGCGCTGCTGCGCGTGCTGCGCGGCACAAAGGGCATTGCGTGGGGCCCAAGCCCTGCCTGCGGGGGCAGCTCTCGGCTGCCATAGCTGCGTGAGCGGCTCATGGCTGCCATGGCGGCATGCTGCTGCGCCGCAGCAGCTGCGGGATGGGTCAGCTGCTCCCCAAGAGGGTGGGGGTTCTGCTGTATGGCCTCTAGGGAGGCCCGTGCCAGCGCCTCCGGGCTGACATACGGCTTGCAGGCCGGCACACGCAGCTCGTCAAGCGAGTGCGCAAAGAAGCAGATGCCTCGCCGACAGGTGGGTCCGTCGTTGCACAGCTGCAGCGGCACAGATGGGTGGAACAACGGGCAGGCAGGCATCTGGTGGAGTGCGGGTGCGGCATGCAGGACGCATCTCGCGAGGGTGTGGGTGCGCACGGGCTCGCCAGCGATTCATGTGCCATACTGGCTGTTGAGTCACGTGACACTGCCCCCTCGACCCTCCTCTCTTGCTTCCTCTTTGGTCACAGCTACCAGGCAGCTGCCGGCGCACCTGAGTGCGGTACCGTGTGGGGTGCAGCCAGTACTCAAACACATTGTGAGCATAGGGACACTTCTCGCCGCGAATGCAGTTGCCCGTCTGCATGCGGGCGGGCAGGCAGGCAGGGAGGCAGGGCACAGGCACAGGGCGTCGGCATCAGGGGGCCGGCTGTACAGAAAGCCAGGCGCGCTTACTTGCAGGCACCTGTCTCCCATTTGCCACGCGACACGATCGGTCCGACAAATCGCTGCCTACCGCTGCTCTGCTGCTGCCTGTTGCTGAACCCCCGCCCAGTCTTGCACATGCTCTGATACAGGTGTCCCCGCAGATCACACACTGTGTCCGCTGCAAGCTGCTGTCCCGCCTCTGCTTGTCTCATGCCCGCCTGACCCACCTTTTTCATGTCTGGGCAGGCTATGCCTGTGTAGTTGTGCAGCCGAGGGTCCCTGCGCACCGCCTTTTCTCCCGCATGTGCAAAGGGGCAGATGGTCCAGTCGTGCACAAAGCGCTTGGTGCACGGGATGACCTGCGCAGGAGCAGGCAGCATTGCAGGGTTGGCAGCGCCCTGATTACTAGGGGAAGCAGAGATGGACCCTGCAAACATGGGTGCAAGCCCGCGGCTCTGCTGTTCGTACGATGCCTTTGCATTCACTGGGCCGGGCGTGCTGTCAGGTGCGAACTGCATGTCATGCATTGTTGCAACCGCCCGCACTGCACATGTTCATGTACGGCTGCACGTCAGCGCGCGTCGCACGCCTCCCTCGGCTGGCTCACCTTCATGCACCTGCAAGAAGGGGAGGACAAAGCAGATGCGGTGAGGACAGAGGAGCCAGCAGGAAATAAACGGACACAACGCCGGTACTGCGGGCGACGAGCCCAGGCAGGTGCTGGCCCCGGCTGTTCGTTTGCGCGAGGATTGTGGGTGTTTGTGCTGTGCATAACATCGGGCAGAGGACGCGCGGAGATGCCAGCCCGACTCGGCTGCGGGGATTGGGCACCGAGCATCCGGCAGGGGGCGCTCTTGCAGCTCCCGGGCAGCCCCACAGAGCCCTCAAGGGGCCCGCCCCTTGCGCGCTTTCCCGGCACGTGGCGCAGCAATTCGGCTGCCCTGGCCCCTCCCTTCGCGTGCACACTGCTCACCAGAGCCTGAATTCCACGCTGGTGAAGAGCGGCGAATTGTAGTCCTCTTCATCGTCGGGCTGCTGCTGGCCATGCCCCTCTGAGCCCTGCGGCGGCCCAGGCGCGTCCTGCCAGCCTCTAGCATGCTCCTCCATGCTGGGCAGGGGCCTTGGGGCCTTGGTCGGGGGCCGTCAAGGGGAAGCAGCCTCGCTGCTGTCGAGGAGGCGGGGCTGGTGCTCACCGGCGACGGATCGGTGAACTACACCGCTTCAAGCGAGCTGCCAATGTGTGTTGCGTCGTGGCTGCACTGCTGGCAAAAGATGCCTTTGCTTTCTCCACCCACACCCCTGATTTGGGTCCCCTTGGGGCTCCAACCCCTCTTGTATGCACTCACACAGAGTTTCGGCCTGGTGGGGCTACAATGCAAGCCGCACAGGCGAAGTTTGCTCATCACGGCTCCCCCGCAGCCTTTTACACGCGCTGCAGCATCATCAACATCTGCAGGAGCGAACTGGGCGCATTGCGGCTGACAGGCGCGTAACTGAAGGTGGCCGGTAGCCGTTCGGACTGCTCTCGCAAGCTTGGTCGTTCAGAGCCACGTCAATCTCGTGCCCATGTACAACTGGCGACATCAAGCGCCTCGAATGCTCTCCACGCATTGAGGAATTACATATGTGCCGCCTGCACGACAACAAGGCGGCCGCTCAGGGGCATTGCTGAATGCCTGCTCGCTTGGTATCTTGTGAGGCAGCGTTGGCTGCTAGAGAGAACAGCGTGTTGCAGATGCAGAGTGAGGGTTCCCAACCACCCGGCACAACGGCTACTAGGTGGCGGACTGGGATTTCGCTTCATCTATACGCTGAGGCAACTTGTAGCTAGCTAGCATAATAATACTGATGTGATTATGAGTCTGTACCTGTGTGAAAAGCGAGTGGCAGCCCTGCCGGATGGTGATGCAAGGCAAGTTGGTAGAGGCATTCAACATTCGACGCCAACAGGCAGCAGCGGCCGGTCTGGCAGCGTCAGAGTTTCTGCTCGCTCTGCTGCCCTGCTTGCTTGTTTGTCTTGTGTTTCTTTGCATCAGCTGCATCACAACCCGTCAGTCACCGCCCTTTCTCAATTGCCTTTTGCGTCGCGCTAGGTCTTGTGCAACACATGGCTGTTGCTTCACACATTTCACCATCGCAATAAGCGCAGCAACTCGCAGCCGGCATGGAGCAAGACGTGGGCTTCGCTCCTGCGCCCGCCGCCCTTGGCATGCCGCCACCGCCGCCCGAGTCCGACGACGACAAGTTCACATGGACAGCTGGCAAGGTAGGCTGTGCTTACAGTGATCACCGGAGATGCGCAGCTGGAGATAGTGTCCATCGGAGGGCAACGCAGGCGGCATACCTTTCAGAAGAGATCTCAGTGCACTCCTGATTCCACTCCTGGCGCAGGTCGTCCTGTCCCTGTTTCTCTTTGTTGCGGCAGGCGTGGCGGAAATTGCAGGCGGCTGGCTTGTGTGGCAGACAATACGACTGCACAAGGCGTGGTACCTGGCTGTGGCTGGCGCAGTGGTGCTGATTGCCTACGGCTTCATACCGTGCGCCCAGCCGATGGACAACTTTGGACGGGTGCGCGTGTTGCTGATGCTGACGAATGCTGGCCCCTGCCTGCCGGTGCTGTTTGTTGGCTCTGCTGCGGCGCTGCGGCTGCCCCATGCTGCCAAATGCTGTGTTGCTGCCCCTGTCGCTGTTGTCGTACACATGCACACTCGCGTATGAGCTTATGAGCTCACATACATGCACATGCACATGCACATGCACTTGCACATGCACAGAAACTGTCCTCGACACAGCGGCCCGTGCTGCTGCGCAGGTGTATGCTGTGTACGGCGGTTTCTTCATCATTCTTTCCTATCTTTGGGGTTGGGCAGTGGATCACATAAAGCCAGACACAGGGGACTGGGTGGGCAGCGCCATTGCCATCGTTGGAGTGTGCGTTGCTTTCTTCTGGCCACGCTGACAGCCCCGAGGGCTGGCTTGCTTGCTGGCTGGCTGGCTGGCCCATGCTGAGTCAAGCGGGCGTGTGCTCACAGAACCTGTTGCTGCACAAGCCCTGCCCGCAAGCGCCGCCTCAGGCTGGCGGCTGGCGGGCACCCCTGCTAATGTCCTCGCCCACTGTGGCTGCTGACCTTATGGTGCAACTTATTTGATGCTTGCATTTCATTTTTCAATTCAGAATAAATCAAGAAATGAACTTTATAACACTAGTCATGATGCAATGCGCAACAACCCTGACCGTTGACCGTGTCACAACACATGCACAGCAACACACTAGGCTTGTGCAGGTGCGGGTGCTGGTGCGTCAACTGAGGCCACCCCGAAGAAAGCCTCGCCACCACCAACTGTAAGCTCCGCCAGCCGGTCGACCGTAAGTTCTCGCAGCAGCGTGGGGAGGTCGGCTTTGCCGCCCGCCTCCAGCCAGGCCAGGCTGGCGGTTGTGAAGTCTCCCAGGTTCTCATGCTCACCCCAGATGACACGCATCTCTTGCTGAATGGAAAGCATCTGGGGACCCAGCCACGGCAGCAGGCCCAGCACACCATCCGCCCACTGCGGGGGCAAAAGGGTGGGAGGGCATGCTTGTTAGAGGTGACTGGGGTCGATAATAGCAGGAGCAGAGGCAGGCACACAGCGTGATAGGGCAGGTGCTGCCACTGCAGCAGCCGGAGGTGCGGCAGCGTGCCACTGCAGCTGCATGGCCTGGTGGCTGCAGGCAGTGCTCACCGGCGAGCGGTCTGGGTTGAACTGCAGGTAGCCAGCTTCATCCAGCTGCCCAATTTGGCGCAGTGCCGCCACCAGCGCCTCGCTCTGCTCCAGAGGCATGGTTGGGATGCGATCGGAAAAGAAGGAGGGGCCCACCTGACGGCTGTAAGACTGCAAAGGCAGCAGCAGCACAGTGGAGACAGGAGGGTAAAGCTAAATGCTGGGTGATGCTGGGACCGAAAACCACAAAAACAAGTGCGGGATGATCTAACAGCACCAACTGAGAGCACAGGCACTCAAAGCCAACAGCTGCAGCTGCTGCAGCAGCTGAGACGCCCGCTGACTTCGGATTACATGCGGCCAGCAACAAGCAGATGAAGTCAGAGGAGGTCGGAAGTGTATGCTCCAGCCGCGCACTCAGCACTCCACAACAAGCTCAGCACTGCACCAACGCACCACAACTAGGTCGGCAGGCACCCCATTGTCTTGCAAGGCCTGGATCAGCGCAGGCGCACGCTGCCGCGACTTGCCCTTCTGCACCAGGGGCCAGCAAAGCAGCGGGCAGCGGCGCGTCTGAATTAGCAACAGGGACGCTGCCTCGCAGCAATGGCACTTTGTCAACTCTTGGCTTCAAGTGTCATGCAGACAATCCGACAGAAGCCACAAACGAAAGAGCTACACAACCACGGCACCGCCCTCACAACTGCAAACAAGTCAGTGCGCTCTCATGTCCAGGACAAGCTGCTGGCCCCGACGCCAACAACAGTGCAAGCAATGACACACAGCCAGGTGCGGCTAGCCGTGCCATCTGCCCACCGCCTGATTCACTTACTCACCTCCATGACTACGTGCAGTACCGGGGGGTGGTAGGGCACCACCAGCTTGCCGTTGTCGTCAGTAGCACCGGTCCCTCCTGATGGAGCCGCATCCACCGAAACTATGCCGTCGATGCGCAGCTGCTTGGCGGGCCCCTCCGCCTGCTGGTGCAGGAAGGTCGGCAGCTTGAGGCTCATGGTGCCGCCGCTGGAGAATGCATGAAAGAAAAGGGGCAGCTCCAGCAGGCTGTTGTTCTGTTGAAAAGAATAGACTGTGTCGGCAACCTGAGAAAACAGAGAAGGCGGGGCAAGGGAAAGCGGAGGGAGAATTAGAATTCCGCGTCACATGACGTCGACAAAGCTGCATGGTTGCAGCACGGGCACCACCGGCAGCGGCAGGGAGAGGAGCAGCAACGCCACACAGCAGCGGCCAGCCGACAGGAGCATCAAGGAGGCAAGGCCACAGCAGCAGCCATGCAGTGGCATCGAAGCAAGGCAACGGCGGCCGTGCGCACGCCGATGCGGTCGTCTGTGCGCCCATCTCTCGTGGAAGAGCTCCAGCAGCGGCTGCCGGCGTCGTTTGGAGACAGGGCCAGCACCGAGTAGCCCAATGCCAGCGCCTGCTTTGTTTGTGCCACGTGCTCAGGGAGGCCTGCGGCAGGAGGGAGAAGCGGAGCAGGCAAAGACGCGGTAAAGTATCTGATGAATGGGCCCAGGTGGCGGAAACCGGCTCAAACAGGGGGGGAAGCTTCAAGGAATAGATCCGATTGTGGACAGGTTCCGCGGGGCATGTGGCGGTTGCTGGCATCACAGAGCATGAACACCAAGCAAGAAGGGACAAGGCTCCACACCTTCGCACTGCGGGCAGTTGACAGGGTCGTAGGGCCAGAAAGAGTTGGCCACCCGCCCGCAACCATGTATCAAGACCTGCAGGGAAATGAGAGGCGGGTGGGGCGGGTGGGCGCGTCTTGCACAGTGACATTGCGAGTTTGAGTGGCTCACTGCAGCACAACGCTTGAAGAAGCCGGTCTAGTGGTCGGTGGGTCAGGCAAGTGCGTAGTCCGACTGCAATGCAGTGCAGGCAGAACTCACCACAGTGCCGACTGGCGCTGCAGCTAGCTGGTACGCATGCCTCTGGCCGTATGCTTCGAAGAAGGTGGGAAAGAGCCCACCATTGGTTGGACCTGGCACGAGCGGATCCGTCCACACTGCAGCATTCGTCGTGCGGGGGCGTGGCATGCTGGCCAGTAGCGCGCGAGGGCGGCGGAGGAGCGGGCGGCACAGCGGGGGGCGGCGGAGCGGGCGGCGGCACAGCGGCAGAGGGGCGGCACCCCTCTGCAGCGCATAGCTGGGCAACCATTATACCAGACCCGCACCTGCTTGGGCCGCGACCTGCTGCGGGATTGTAAGCGGGATCGCAAGCGCAAGTAGCGCCACTGCGCGCCAAAATGCACGCATACTGCCTGCCATGGTTTCAAGAACAACCAAAACGCGGATGCGCAACCGGCGCCGCGTGCAAGGAGCGGCGGCAAGGCGGGAGCTTCTTGCGGTTTGGGAACCAGTTTGGTTGGGCAGTATATAGCAGTCAGACCCAGATCGATGAGGGAAGTGCACATGCCCTTTGGCACAGACTGCTGTCAGCACGTTGACGTAGTGGTGCTGCATGTTCAAGCGGCGCCAGAGGCCAACACCTTCCCGTGTGCTGCCTGGGTGCGCTCCAGGATGTGCTCCAGGATGTTTGATGGATGATACGACTACAATTGACACTCAAGACCACAGCAGGTTGGTCCGGTTCCGTTGATAATAGGTCAATCACTGCTCGAGCACTGGAGTGATGGACTGGCACACTTCTCCCTTCAGAGCGGCGCGGTTGCATTACGCAGCCACTCTAGCTCCTCAGCCTGGCTCTCCAGCCGTGGCGCCAGCGCCTCCCACACCTGGCGGTGGTAGCCGTCCACCCAGTCGATCTCCTTCTGCAAGGGCGAGGATGTGGCTGCGGCAAATTGAGACCACCGCGCAGGAAGGGTGTCTCTGGTACCAGAGACATGTGTGGCAAAAGGGCTTGTGGCGCAGTCCAAACCTATCCGTGATCACATTGTGCTCCGTACACACAAAAATACACACGGTACATGTATGCAGTATCACGCACTGTACTGCCCAATGCTGTGCAGTACCGCCCACCTGAGACATCAGCTCCTTGGCCATCATCTTCTTCTGGAGCGGGCACATCGTGATGCGGTCACACGTGTAGAAGGACTGGCCGCCAAACCTGCGGTACGGCAGTACAGCAGTACATGTGTCACACAAGGTGTTTGGCAGAGTCACTCTCGTCACAAAACAGCTCGCAATTCGACACAAAAAAAAACCCAGGCAGCTTGGCACAGCACGCAGGCGGCTGCTGCTGGGCTTCACAGCAGCGCCATGCACCCAGGTGTGCAACCTGCTGCCGCCCTTGTAGAGCAGCCTCCAGCTGCAGGCTTTAAGCAGCACTTAGCCTGCATTGCATTATATTCGTCGATCACCTGAAAGCGGTGCCTGCCTCTTTGATAATAAACAGGTTCTCCACACGGATCCCGAATGCCCCGTCCTGCAAGTGGCAGCAGGAGGGGCAGATCAAACAGGCATCATCATCAGCAATGGCACGGCTTTGGAGCTGATTGCGGCTGGGCGACGGCAGTTGACGAGGTGCTGAGAGGAGTGCGAGAGCAGGGAGAGAGTGAGAGATGCAGGCATCAACATGCTGATCGCTGCGTACGTTGCCGCCACGATGCGGTACCACGAGTGGTACCATGTGCAGTACCATGTGTGCGTACCTCATAGTACCCTGGCTCGTTACTGCACACCATGTTCTCCAGCAGCGGCTGGGTGTTCCAGAACCTGGAAAGAAGAGGAAAGGGGCGGCAAGGGAGCAGTGGTGAATGCAGCTGCAATGTGCTTCACCACACTGCAGCACAGCAGCACTGTCACCTCACTAAAACAATACAATTAGCCTGCCTGCCACGAGCTGCCCCCTCACAGCCGCTTTTACAGCGGCGGCGAGGGGGCAGCGTCCCTGCCGCTCTGCACCTGTCAGATGCACTGCAGTACGCCACCTCACCCCCCCGCACCTGCTGCTGATGCTCTGAGGGCCTTCATGAACATTGAGCGCCGCTCCCACACCGTGGCCGGTGCCGTGCCGGTAGTTGAGGCCCAGGGCCCACAGGGGGGTGCGCGCCAGGACGTCGATGGCGCACCCTGGGGTGCCCTCTGGCCACACTGCGCTGTCCAGCTGGATGTGGCCCTGCACACACGCACACACACACACAGGCAGGGCATGTGCGGGTGGGCACCGTCCAAGCCAGAAGCCACAAGCCATAAGCTGCAAGCTAAGCTGTAAGCTAAGACAGCTGGCTGTAGCAGCGCACGTACCCTTGTTGCCCCACGCAGAACAGCCGCTGCAAGCACTGCACAGCGCAGCCCAACGCAACACAGGCAAGCTAGCTACTTTGCAAGCACATTGTGAAGTCAAGCTGCTGGAGCAGCAGCAATCACAATCACGCAGCCAGCAGCCAAACAAAGCCTCGCACCTGCAGCACTGCAGTGAAGCACGCCTTCTGGTGCTCTGTCGGCTGGCCAAAGTGCATGGTGCGAGTGATGTCCGTGGTACCGCAGTCGTACTGCCCCCCGGAATCCAGCAGCAGCAGGGTGCTGGCATCAACCGACTTGCAGGTGCCCGGCTGCGCCCGGTAGTGAATGATGGCGCCGTTTGGGCCGGCACCTGCACACGGATGGTGTAAGGCTTGGTGGGTTAGGTGTGCTATGCTGTGAGTGTGTTATACGGTTTGGCGGTGGTGTGGTTCTTGTGCTATGCGGTGTGTGATGAAGTGTGCAGCGCGTGCTGTGCTCTGCTCAGCTTGATGTGCTTGCGGCGTGCGCGCCTGGCGTCAAAGAGGCGACAGCGGCGACAGACCGGCTGTCGGGCATGAGCCAATGCATGTGATGAGTTCACTCAGCAAGGGCAAGAGGCGGCCATCAGACACTTGACAAATTTCTCATGTTGTTCCCACCACTCTCCTCCAACAACAGGTCAACCTGAACGCACCTGCAATGGTGGGGAACGATGGCTCCACAAAGCCCTGCTGGGCAGCGCGCCGGGCAGTTAGCTCCTCGTCAATCTCAACCTCGGTGAGCACTCGGCCTGGTGAGAGGGGTGGGGGGTGCAGGACACGAAAGGTTGAAGCATGTCAGCTATGGTTGCGTTACAGGGAGCAAGGCTGAGATGCAATGGCGGTTCCAGGTTGCAGGCAAGGAGGAAGAGAAAGCGAACAAAGGAGGGCAGGGAGGGACAAAGCAAAGATCGATGATCAGGCATCAATTGGTTGGGCACCACGCGCAGCGAGTAATCAGTAATCAGTAATCACAGCGCTCACTCACCCCCGGCGATGGTCTTCTCCAGCCAGCAGAAGAACTGGGTGAGGGCCACACCGTCTCGGAGGTGCGCCTCCCTCAGGCCAGCCAGCTCAGCTGGGTTCTTCACCGACTTGGCAAAGGTGACTGTGGGGCAGGTGGCAGACAGTGGGCGGCAAGACAGATGTGGGCTGTGTTATGCATGCGGGAGGTGGGCAGCAAGACAGATGTGGGCTGTGTTATGCATGCGGGAGGTGGGCAGCAAGACAGATGTGGGCTGTGTTATGCATGCGGGAGGTGGGCAGCAAGACAGATGTGGGCTGTGTTATGCATGCGGGAGGTGGGCAGCAAGACAGATGTGGGCTGTGTTATGCATGCGGGAGGTGCATGTGCAGTGTATGCGTGCAGAGTGACCGCACATCTGCACATGCGTTTGCAACCCCCCCCCCCCTGGGTTTGTGGCGCTGCAAAAGAAGGCGATGGAACAGTGGAGCAGCGCGGCCGCTTGCGGCGGCACTGCTCGGTGACCAAAGCCCTGCCCGCACAAGTGAAGCAAGCGCAGGTCTTGAGCAGGCAATGGCACGGACGCCAGCAGGCAGCCATGGGCGGAGGCAAGCTGGGAATGGAGCAGTCTACTAGAGGCAGCAAGTCAGCTGACCTGGGCTGGACTTCTCCAGGATGACAGAGGGCGGCTTTGGCGCCTGAGCAGCAGGCTCGTCTGCGTCGCTGCCACCGCCCACACCAGCGCTGCCGTTCTTTCCCCTCGCACGCTTGCGGGTGCCGGCGGTGGCGGTGGCGGTGCCTGCCGCCGCTGCCAGGGCGGCCTGCTTGATTGCAAAGCTGACCTGGAGGCAGGCAGGCAAGCGGGGAGTGCAGCGGGTGGTGGTGCTGGTGGGGTGGCATGTGCCGCTGACAAAACTTGCAGCTGACTAGCCGTCAATCGCTGCCCGCGCCTGCCCACGCCACAGCTGCCTTCCACGGAAGCATGCACCCACAGGAATACTCCAACAACCATCCACACTACCGTCCACCCGCCCTTTCATCCACCTGTGTCATACCCACCTTTCCGAGGTCCATCCACATAACAGCACAACACACCATGTACCCACACACAAACCCATCGCCACCCACCCCCTGCAACCCACACAGTCACCCACCCACCTTGCTGGGGTCCATCCACATCCTGGTGCCCTCAACCGCCATGCACCGCACATCACCCAGCAGCTGCCCATACTCCTTCACAGCCACACCCGCCTCAGACAGGTGCGCCGCCACCCTGGGAGCAGGCAAGCAGGCAGGCAGGCAGGCAGGCAGTCAGGCAGTCAGGCAGGCAGGCAGGCAGGCAGGCAGGCAGGCAGGCAGGCAGGCAGGCAGGCAGGCAGGCAGGCAGGCAGTCAGGCAGGCAGGCAGGCAGGCAGGCAGGCAGGCAGGCAGGCAGGCAGGCAGGCAGGCAGGCAGGCAGGCAGGCAGGCAGGCAGGCAGGCAGGCAGGCAGGCAGGCAGGCAGGCAGGCAGGCAGGCAGGCAGGCAGGCAGGCAGGCAGGCAGGCAGGCAGGCAGGCAAGGCAGGCAGGCAGGCAGTCAGGCCGGCAGGCAGGGAGTAGAAGCTTCAGTCCCCAAACATGTGTTTGAATAGCACAGCGCAGCAAACTAGGAACAGCGCAATACAGCACAGCAAAGCAGTGCGACTGTGAGACTGAGCTTGGTGAATTCCTTTGATATGGAAGCAAGAAGGCAACTGAAACAAAGAACAGCACACGGCCCACTCACTCAGGAGTAACCTTGCGGGAGTCGACATACAGGGTGGCGCTGTCTGGTGTGACCACGCCGTAGGAGAGGAAGACTGGGTTGTAAGACACATCCCCGCCACGCAGGTTGAACAGCCAGGCAACCTCGTCTGCAGGGCAGGACGGGCAGGGGCAAGGCAGGCATGAAGTGTTGAGGGTGGAGAGGAGACGGGCAGAATGGAGTGAAGAGAGAGACAGGGTGGAGTGAAGATAGAGGCAAGGAGGGAGGCAGGGACGCAGAGGGTAGGAAAATGCAGAGCAGACAACAGGCACAGCGCGACGGACACACACATCAGCCCGGCTGGCACTGGATGGAGGTGCAGCAGGCCGGTGCAGCAGCACGCAGCCACACCAGCCGTGCCATCGCTCATCCAGCGCCATAGGCAGAGGTGCTCTGCCGCCCAGCACAGACCCACCCACCCATCCACCCACCCAGCATTGTGACCAGCAGAGCGCCAGCGCCAGCCTCCGCCATCTGTTGCCTGAGATCTGCCAGCTTGTCGGACACGCTGCGCCCCGCCCACTCCAGGGAGTGAACCCGCAGCGGACCCTGCACCCACAGCACAGCACAGCACAGCACAGCACAGTGAGGGGGGGGTGATGCAGGCATGCGTGGAGTAAGGTGCAGGGCCAGGTAAGCGCAAGCGCAAGCATTGGTCCACCAGCGCAACACCCAGCGGGTTGGGCAGCACGGTATCTAAAGCACAGAAGCAAAAGTGGCAAAAGAGTACACAGAATGTAAGAGATTCAAGCCTTGCCAAAACCGCAGCGCTTCCGCTTTGTGGGCGTCGCTCACAAGACGCTCAGCAGCGGCGAATCAAATTGTTCCACCATGCTTCCCTTCCACTTTCACAGCATCGCACCTCTGGTGGCGGCGGCCGCTCGGCCCCCCAAACCGCATCCACAAGGTTTGTGTCCAGGGTCACAAGCTGGATGCCAGCTGCTGCCAGCCGCTGCCTCAGCTTCTCGGCAGCTTCAATGGTGTGCACCGCCGGGTCAATGCCCACCCGCTGGCCTGCAGCCAGGGTCTCGCTGAGCCAGTCGTGAACCTGCGTAAGGCAAGGATTGGAGGGTTGAGGGTGGCAAAGGCGAAGCTCAAGGAAACGTGAACATACTTCCAAAAAGGCAAAGGTCAAACTGGCAGGAAGTAAGCCAGCAGATTTGAAGTCGCTGTAGGTGCAAGCTGTTTGGCGGCGCAGGGCGTGCGCAGCACAGCACAGCACAGCACAGCACAGCACAGCACAGCAAAGCAAAGCACAGCACAGCCTCACCTCCGGGCAATTGTTTGTGCCGTGCCGCTGCAGCCTCCACCCGGGGCCCAGCTGTGTCTCCGCCTGCAGCCAGCCAGCAGTAGCGGCAGCCCGGTCAAGCCAGCGTGCAGTACCAGCTTTGGCCACATTCCCAGCAACGCGCACAAGAGAGGACCTGCACCCCGCTCACTGCCCCACCACCTGAAAAAGGGGCTCAGGCACCCTCCTGCTTGGCCTGTGTATCAGCCTCACAGCCCAGAAAAGGGGTGCAGAAGCCAGCATCCATGGGGACACATGAGATACATGCAGCACCCACCCCCACCCAACCACAACTGCATCACTTGAAAACCACAGGGCACACCTGCAGGAAGTAGCGGCCGTCTGTCCAGAGCAGGGCCTCGTTCTCACACACCACCACGGTGCCGGCTGAGCCGTCGAAGCCAGAGATGTAGGCTCGGCGGGCATCACAGTCAGGAGGGTACTCGCTCTGTGGGAGCAAAGCAGCAATAGGGATCGGTTTCGGTGGTCATTTTCAGTGCTGGCGGTGGGTGTCGTGAGGGCTGGTGTGAGATAAGCAGCATTGCAGGCTTGGGCGGGGATTGGGCGCTTGGGCGGTGTATGCTGTGAACAGTGCGTGTGCCAATGAAGCAAGTGTGCCTTTGCCACGCTCCGGCAGCAACCTATGGCAGTCCAGCAAGAACAGCCCAGCACCCACCATGTGTGTGTCTTCGGAAGGCACGATGAAGGCTGCCACTCCTTTGCCGCCGTCGGCTGCCGTCATTGCCTCCCTCATGCGTGCCAGCTTGGGGTCGACTGCCGGCGCTGCGGGGGGCGCCGCTGCAGGCGCGGATGACGCCATGGCAGCCACTTGAACTGCTGTCCTGCGGGATGAGACTGTGCTTGCTGGGTGGCTTCCTGATGCCTGCAAGGCGGGGCAGCAGGGCAGTTGTAGGAGGTGCGGAGGCGGGCTACTGAGTCGCAGAGGTGGGAGCGGGCGGTGGCGGGCGGCCCAGTCGATCCAGCCAGCCCTTGCCTTGCTGGCGGTGGCCCGGAAGATGTGGTGGTGCCTGCTGGAGAGCAGAGCCAAGCCCGACTGCCTGCACAGGGAGGCCGTGCGAAGAGTGCAAGCGGCACCGAGCATCCAGCGTGCTTGCGATTGATGGGGATCGACTGTGCAGCGATCGAGGGCGGGCGCGGCAGACAAAATCGATGATGTCGGACACTTGGCGCCCGCTGGCAGCCCGTAAAATTCCAAGCGCGCTTCGTGCAACCTGCTCTTCGCAGGTTGTTGCCAAACACAGCTCCATCGCAGCTGCAGCAAACGCCTGCCAGTTTGTGATCGTCCCACACTTTGTCACTGCCGTGGCAGCCGACTACTGTAGACTTCCTCAGAACCAAGCGGTCATGCAGGCTGCGGTCCGAGTGCGGCCGAACAGCTGCAGCCGCACTGGGCTTCAACCTGCACGGGACCACTCAGTCAGGCAGCGCAGACCTGCAGCTCGACATGTCAGCATGGCCTCTGCCGCCAATGGAAACCCAGCGCCGTCGATAGCGGCGGCGGCTGCCGCCGCCGCAGCGGCGGCCTCAGACGCGCTTTCGGAACCCATCCTCACACCACCAGCGTCTGTGGGTGCCACCACAGCTGCTGCCATCTTGGAAGCCATCCCTGGCGGCGACAGCAGCAGCTCTGGGCCCCCCAGCAGCGCCAGCACAACGGCCGTATTTCCCAGCAGTGTGGCGGCGGCATTGGAGTTGGAAGAGATGCAGCAGATGAGCAGCAGCGACGGGAAGGTGGAGCAGCTTCGTGTCGAGTTGAGCGACTTGCGCTCGCTGCTCATAGCCCAGGCACGCCTGGTACAGACACAGCAGCGCCATATCCAGCAGCTGGAGACGGCTGTCAACCGCGCGGTCGAGCAGTCAACGCACTCAGCCGCCGCAGCAGCAGTGGCCGCAGTGGAGGCAGCGGCCGCAGAGGCTTCAGGCGCAGCGGCGCTGGCATCAGCCGATACAGCAGCTGCGGCAGACGGCAGCATGGATGTAGCTCCTGGTACAGCAGCAGGCCGTGGCGGCAGCGGCATTCAACGGAGGAGCAGCATGCTGGAGGGGATCATTGCAGAGGAGGAGCGGTCCAAGCGGATGCTGCAGTCTGCAGAGCTGCAGGACAGGCGGGGCACGGGCCTCTTTGACGCCCGCTACCACTCGACCAGCTGGTGAGTCAGTGTATACTCGCGGCGACTGGGCAGCGGCAACTCGGGAGCGGTGTGCGCTCGCCGAAGCTACATATCGGCTCAACAAGGAGCAGGTGGTGCTTCTGCAAAGAGTGCGACGGCTTTCCATCTTGGTTCTGTTCTTGTCAGCCAGCTCAGGCGTCTGCCCTCTTCATCTCAGCCACCCAATACACATCCATTGCGAGCCGCCCGCCATCCCCCATTGTGCTGCATCAAGCGCTCACTCCCCACTTCTCCTGCCCCCTTTGCTGCACACCAGGGGCGCTACGCCGCGGGACATGCGTGTACTGCCCAAGCGCATCTTCCTTGTCAGGCATGCGGAGAGTGAAGGCAACGTGGACAACAGTGAGTGCCCTGTGGTCACGCAGCGTGATCACATGCAGCCGCCCTTGTGCCGGCATGTTTCGGCACAAGGGCGGTGTCTTGCTGGCTGGCTGCTTGCTGACAGGGCTCGTGGATGCTTCGCCCAGCATGGTGCTGGGTTTTCGCCAATGCCCATCTCTTCCCTGCTTTCCTCCTTCTGCCTTTGCCACTGGCCACAGTGAACCATCTCCCTTGTTCATACCTTCTGCCACCTGCCCTTGTTACCTGCTTGGCGCGTGCTTGCATTGCCGCCTGATGCGTCAGTTGTGCCTTGGCATTCCGCACTGACCCGCTTCTTCTGCCACCTGCCCCTTGCAGCTGCCTACAGCTATCTGCCGGACCCGCGTGTGCCACTCACCGCCCGAGGCTGGCAGCAGGCGATGCAGGCGGGAGACCGGCTGCGGGCAGAGCTGGACACCGTCAACTGCGGCAAGCCTTACAACCTGTTCTTCTACACCTCGCCCTACCTGCGCAGCCGACAGGTGTGGTGCTGCTGGCCTGGCACAATGGGACTCGTTAATTTGTGGCTCAGCAATGGTGCCCTGCTCATTTGTGAGGCTGTGGCTGCCTGCATGGACAGATGTTGTGGACATGTGTTTTGTTCGGAACGTCGCTGCTCCATGATGTTCCGATTGCGCTATTCGTGCATTGTCTTGCTCATTGGTGCCTGCACTGTTGCCTGCCTGCCTGCCCCTGCTGTGATGCTGTGTGCTGCAGACCTACGAGGGCCTGGCTCAAGCCTTCCAGCCAGAGCAAGTGAAGGGCGTGCAGGAGGAGGTGCAGCTGCGAGAGCAGGATTTCGGCAACTTCCAGGTCTGTTTGACCTGGGTGGCTGCTGATACCAACGCAACTGCCTGCTGTGGCGGCTGCCATGCTGCAGATGGTTGCTGCTGCTCAGTGGTGGTGGCAGTTGCTGCTCACTGCATCAATGGGCTTCACTGATTTGGCTGAGCGGGTTGCACTCCGACTTGCGCAGGGGCTGCACTCATGTCACATCGCCGCTGCTTTGCGCACACCTGCTTCACACCCCTTGGCCTGTGTGTGTGTACTCCTGCAGGACACCGAGGGCAAGAAGCGGGAGAAGGCGGAGCGGCTTCGTTTTGGCCGCTTCTTCTACCGCTTTCCTAATGGGGAGAGCGGCGCAGACGTGTACGACAGGTGTGGTGTGGCTGCAGCTGGAACTGGTACATGCCTGGCACCATCATGCCAGGCCAGCATAGTGTAGCGCCCTGCCTGGAGTTGTATGTCTGGGGCGCGGTGGCGGGGCTGTGGTGGGCAGACATTTCCGTGGAAGCCTGGCTGCAAGGCTGGCTGCCCAGCTAGCTGCGGGACGCTGGGGCTGCTGCAAGGCGCAACCGAATCTGCAGATGCATGCACCAAACACACACCCGCGCGCTTTCACAAACTTGCATGCACCTCTCTTTCCCTTTTTCAAAACACGCAGGATGACCATCTTCGAGGATCACTTGGTGCGGGACATCAACGCTGGCCGCTTTGCGGACAACTCCTCCCTGGTGCTGGTCACACACGGCCTCGCGCTGCGGGTCTTCCTCATGCGGTGAGTGAGGGATGGGTGTGGCCCAGTGGGCGAGATCTTATGTCAGCCCCAGGAAAGGGTATATATTTTGACAACATTTGCTTTCTTTCCTTTCAAAACAAAACAGAGAGGGGCGGTGCCTTCAGGCTGCGCCACCCAGTTCAGTTCAACTTTAGCTTTCACCCTGCTGCTGCTTTTAATGGCAGCCTGCACCCCTGACGCACACAAACTCACCCCCACAGGGCCCCCAACTGCACTTCTGCGTCCACCCCTTGCAGCTGGTTCCATTGGACCGTTGATCAGTTCATGTCAGTGTTCAACCCCCCCAATGCTGAGCCGCTGGTGCTGGAGCGGGTGCCATCAGATGTGGAGGCGCGGCAGGGGGGGCCGGTCGCTTGGATTCACACCAAGGCGAGTGATGGCTGGGGTGTGGTAGTGCCTGCGTGATGTGTGTTGTCGTTTTGTGCCGCGTAAACGCCACATCACGTCCTCTCATGCCCTGGACATTTGCCGCAACGCGTGTTTGAGCCTTGCTGGCTGCGCAGCACCCATCACACCTCCGTTACAACACCTTGCTTGGTTTGACCTTGGACTATTGTACTGTTTGTGCCTGCAGGCGTTGTACCGCCTGAGCGACGGCTCCCGAGAGATCATCAAGGGCTGCACCGAGGACATGTGCCAGACCAGTTGGGCACCTCGACAGATCAACCCACTGGACCCCGCCGACTCGCTGCTGCTGCCGTGACACACGTGCACGTGCTGGGTCGCATGCTGGGTTGCATGCTGGGACGCTCTGCCTTGGGGCTACTGCCACGGCTGCCGCTCCGCATTGCCGCATCCTATTTTGTTGCTTTCATGCCATGTTGCTGCCCTGCCGTTTCGTGCTGTGGCACCCCGGCTCTCGGCTTGCATAGTGATCCATTCCTTCATAATCGTTCTTCACTCTTCATTTGCTCAAACTCAATCTTGACATCTACCGCATCTAGCCCACAAGGGACTTATTGCACCACGCATGCAGTGCTGCCCCCTTCACATTTCAACTGTACTGTAGTCCCCTCACTGTCCACCTTTACGTTACCAGTTGTAATGCTGACAACACCGTTGCTGATGGTGCGCCTCTGGGGTTCCAGTTGCATTGTGATTGTGACCCTTGAGCTCTAAAGGCAGGGTGGGGTTATTATTCAGAGCAAGTACAGCCCTATCAAGCAAGCATGGGTCAGGGAGCACGCTAGGTAGCAAGCTCACAGAGGGTAAAGCGAAGGTGGAAGCTGGGCAGTGAAATGCATGATGCGCTTGCTAGTGGGCCCGGAAGGCGCAGGCGCACAGCGCTGGGTTGATGGTTTGCGTGGTTTGCGTGATGTGTCTGACAGAGCCGCCAGGTGCTGGTGCTGCTGCCGCCCTGCACTTGCTGCTGCTGGCCAACAGTATTCATGCAGTCTTCGTGCAGTCCTTACCGACCGATCAGAATATGCTGCCCAGATCTAAGTCGCCTGCGCCTCTGCACCAGGAAGGTTGGTACGTGGTCAGCAGGCAGCGGGCGAGGCAGTCCTGCGCGAGCAGCACCCAACTCAGGAAGTCCGCCAGCTGCTGTCACCAGCCATCAGCCTCTTCATCATTGCTGCGGTGAGCCACCGGCAGGCGTACCCTGCGGTGCAGGTGACACAGTACGCACCCCTGTACTGCCCGATGCGGGGGTCTGGCTTCTCTTGAGGCGGCCGAGCCGCGCCATGACCAAAGGCGGTGTTGCCTGCCATTGTGCCTGCCGGGTTGTCGCCTCCAGCTGTTGACGACGGTGGCGGAGCATCGCAGCCCTCTGCAAGGACAGCTGTGTGGGGGCCAGAAGGGACACCATGCTTAGAGGCGGGCGAGTTGACAGCTTGTGGACAGGTTGTGCCTTGAGCAGGCTAGATGTAGGCAGCGGATGTGACTCACATGCAAGCAATGCACATTTGGGGTGTGTGAGCAATCAGTAGGAGGCGGCAGCTGCCGACTCACCCTGCCCATACTCGCGCAGCATGGCCGACCCATTTTGCATCCTGCACACCAAGTGAGGGCGGGCAGCAGCGGTCAGCACCTGCCACTCGTGCAGCCGTGCAGCGTTGGGTGCGCATGCATGCAAGCATGCATCATGATTTGACGAGCAATTTTCCCAACTTGCAGAGGCGAGCTTCGCATGCGGCAGCGACAGCCCACGCTCAGCAGCAGCAGCCCACTGCTCACATGTCCATCTCGGCGTCGATGTCTGCTGGGCAGGGTGGCTCTGGAGACTCCCAAAGCCCGGTCTTGTCAGCCTGTAGCGGGTCGTCCCTGCATACCTTGCCAAGCAGGGAAATAGGCAGGCAGGCAGGCAGGCAGGCAGGCAGGCAGGCAGGCAGGCAGGAGACGACCAGGCAACAGCCAGACAGGTCTGTCAGCATGCGCACCAATCACATCGAGCATGCAAGCGATCCAGGAGTGCAAGGCTGCACACACACCAGCACGTCTCGAAGTCCATTCTGATGAAGCCCTTCTGCAAACAGGTCAGACGCCTCCCACACAGCAGTCCCAACCACCTCACCTGTCCATCTCGGTGTCAAGGTTGACATCGGGTGGAGGCGGGGGCACGTCCCACAGGAACCGCTTGTCAGCCAGCAGCGGGTCGTCCCTGCGGTACGGAATTGGCACATGCGGTACCGAATGCAGTACAAGCAATGCAGGTCGGAGTGGCTGTGGAGAATACAACAGGCGGTGGACAGGTCCATGAGGCGGCCGGCATCTACATACCTGGCACACATCCCCGCACCACACAAGACTCCACACACATTTCCGCCCCCTTGCTGCTCACCGATCCATCTCAGTGTCGAGATCCACGTCCAGCAGTGGCTCTGCAGGAAGCTGGGGCCAGGCTTGTGGGCCAAGGCAGCGTGGCAGGGCTGGTGCTGAGCAATCAGGCAGGGTCAGCACTGGCACAGACACACACTTGCAGGGACAATTGGCGGGGAAGCAAGGGGAGCCAAGCTTCAACCTCGCCAACCAGAGGCTGAGTAGCGGCTCAGCGGCTTAGGCGCCCTATGTATGTGCTGCGGGCATCGTGTGTTCAGACCCTGGCCAGCCCATCAGTACTAGCCTACTGCCCCCTTGGCCCTCACCCGCCTTGCGCTCTGCCCACAGCTCCCCCTTATCTGACGCCTCCGGGTTGTCACTGCAGGAGCAGTACGGCAGGGGCTGGCAGAGTCGCTGGCGCAGGGCGGTGCAGCACAGTGTGCAGAGTGTATTACTGTGTACACAGTAATACATGTACAGTGGCAAAGGGCACAGCGCGTCTGAGGCTGACTGGGACGCTGGCACCCACAATGATGACTCTTCAAACTGGTTATCTTGCCCCCTTCCCGCCACCCACCGATCAAACTCCGTCTCCAAGTCGACTGGCCGGCCATGCAGTCCTGCCGCACGCCGCTCCGCCAGCAGCGCTTCATACTCGGCCTCTCGCAGGGAGCCTGTGGCCTCGCTGCAGGGTGCAGGGGAGGACGTTTGTGACACTCAAGGATGAGCTTCAACGCCCCGTGTCTATGGGCAGCAGGTTGGTTGAAAGGGCGCAAACAGTGCAGGTAGACACGCTCACTTGTCCCCGCGATCAAACTGATGGTCCAGGGCGTCTGAAGTGGGCAGTGGCTGCAGTCAGAGGGCAGAGGGCGGAGTGGCCGACCGCAGCGGGTGCGGCGGCAAGCTCGAGTTAGGGGGACCACAAACGCCAGCATTGGCGTCAGTTCCCGCAACAATGCAGCTGCTCAAAACGGATCCAAGGCCTTGAGCACGAAGGAAACTTACGTTGGCTTGGTTTTGCGCCCCCTGCGTCGCGCTGGCCGCTCCTCGCAGTCGACAACACGCGGCGCCTGCCAAAGGCCCGGCGCCTAGTGCGCTTGAGAGCTTAAGGACGCTAGTAAGTGAAAGCATGGTGATTGTAGCGGTAACGGGCTGCAAACGGGCCGGATTATGCACTTCTGTGTGAGCGAGCAGTGTGCACTTCGAGACAGCGGGACCGCAACGGGTTTGAGCGCAAATTCGTGTCGGAGTGCCAGCGTGGAATCTGCTCGCTCCCCCGATTGCTGCTGCTGCTTTCGATGATACTTGTTGCTTGCCCTTCCATCACCGTCTGCGGCTAATTGAAATGGGTCTCCGACAGGTCTGTGAAGCCGAAATCCATGATTTCAGCCTCTACATATGACCCGGCAGGGGCGTGCAGCATCGCACGAGATCATACAAGAAGTGCGTGCACCGCCACCTGCTGCCGCCTGCCCCCGCCGCCTGCCCTCCTGCAGGCGGCCTCCATCCACGCGGCACAGCTGCCGCCAGACTTGCGGCTGCGCCCAGGCGTGCCCGCCGATCGCCCCGCCTTCATTCGCGGCATACTGCGAGAGAAACTGAACCCGCTGGCGCTCGATCCAGCGCGGTTCACTGTTGCTGAGCGTGGCAGGGGCGAAAATGCACATGTGCTGGGCTTTGGGCAGATCAAGCCTCTTGGGCAGCAGGCGCTGGAGCTGTCCACCTTGATAGTTGATGAATCAGAGCGGTGAGAGTGCTCTTGAGTTGGAGAGGAGAGAGAGCCTCCTCCCCTGCCTGCGCCAGGCTTGCCGCTGCCGCTGCAGCAGCAGCATTGCAGCACCATGCGACATGCCTTTCTTCCCCTCCGCTTACCCAGCCCCTTAGCCAGCCCAAACTGTTCTATCTGTCTGTCACATCGCAATGCAGGGGCAAGGGCGTGGGTTCTGCGCTGATCGCAAGTCTGGCGGCGCAAGCAGGAGACACGCCACTGTACCTCACCACACTGGCTACCACGGCTGCGTTGTATAAGCGGTACGTTTGAGCAGTGCCGTCATTGCAGCAGCCCATACTGCCCGTGCTTACCGTACATCCACTGCCTACCGCCCGGCAGCCAATGCTCTTCTGCTCCTGCAGTCCGCTCTGATGGACTGCCCTGACCAGCTCCAGCTGCTTTCCTCCCCCGTCCCCCCCCCCCCCTGATGCAGCCACGGGTTTGAGGAGATTGCCAGAGGAGAGGCGCCGCCACTGCTGCAGCTCGAGTACCTGATAGGGCTTGGTGTGGCTTGGCTGGTCACACGGCAGCGCCTCGTGCTCATGCGGCGACTCGGCAACAGCGCGGCTGCGCAGCAGCAGCGAGGTGAACAGGCAGCTGGCAGCGGCGGCGAAGGACGCTAGCGATCTGGCAGCTGCTGAGGCAGGCTGTGTGTTGCACTTCTTGAGTGTGCTGGCTGAGATTCCTTGTGACTGTTGCTTGATGTGATACTGAACAGCGAGGGATGGATTTGTTTACTGAATCTGGCTGATGTTTCATGCTCTCAAAACACGCATAGCCTGCATGCATCACGGATGGGCTCTGGAAAGGGGAAGGAAAACAGTCATGGGGCCAGCAGTTTTGGAAAATTGGCGGGCAGGGGGCGGGGCAACTCTACATGACAACTAAACAGCCAAAACTGCAGCCTGCAAACAGGCATGGGGATGGGTGTGGAGGCTAAACCATCCGTGAGGCAGTCTAGCAATGCGACAGTTCAGCTGTATAAGACTACTGCAGTGCCGCTCGTGGGGAGATGCGAGGGGACGGCAACCCCGTTGGGCGTGGCGGCAGTAAGTGCGCCGCCCTTGGCGGCGAGTTCACTGCAACTGAAGCCCCAACCGCTTCGGCGTCGGCAAGCTCGGGCGGCACCTGCTCAAGGGACAGTGCCTGCGCCGAGCGACGCCCAAAGCTGCTGCTCTTGGCAAACGTGGCGGCGCCGCTGCTGCTGCCCCCCGACTGACGCGCAAGCGAGGGCTCATCCGCCGCAGCCGCCGCAGCCGCCGCTGCCGCCGCTGTTGCCGACGATGATGCTGCAGTGTTGCTGATGGTGCCTGACACTGTGCCTGAAGCTGTGGTGTGGCTGGTGCTGCTGGCTCTGCTGGAGTCCCGGCTGCTGTTCACCTCCAGGGAGCGAAGTGCCTCGGTGGCTGCCAGGGCCACCTCAGGCACGCCTGCACAGAAGGCAACAAAAAAGCAACAAGGGACAAAGCAAGGCAAAGTGGAGTGGATGCGGGAGTTGACGGCAGGGCGGCCAGATAGCAAGGGGTGGCCACACACTCATGCTCAGGCTGGATGGAAGGGGCTTGTTACGCATGAAACAACTGTTCTCGCAAGCAACTGCCCAACGAGCCAATGCATACGGCGAGACTCACGCCCACTACACCAGAACAAGCTACGCACGCAGACACACACACAGCTCACTCGAGGACTGCAGGTTTTGTAGCAGAGACACGGTGCCCGCATCCCGGATCTGCTGCTGCACCACCGGGCCAACAGCCGCCAGCTCAGCCAAGCAGGCCGCCGCCGCCTCCTTGGCGCCTTGGCCGCCAAACAGCAGCAGCTGGGCGAGCCAGGGCACCGCGCCTGCATGGGCAAAGCATGGGTGGAGATCGTCACACACATGCCGTCAACTCGTGTAGCGTGTGGCTGTATGTCCGCGAGTTGTCGGCGAGTTGTCGGCGAGTTGTCAAGTGACAGATGGCAGATTGCACGGCAGGGGATATCCCACGGGAGTGTGGTACAGCGAAGCGGTACAGTAGCATTGTACTGCAGTATGACATGGCACCGCAGGCAAACAACGACCGCACCAACTGACCCTGTTTGTTTTGCAACCCTTCAACCAACCACATCACAGAGCACCAGCCATCACACACGCACAATCCAAGCATAGCCAAAAGGCTATGCCATACATTTGACAGCTGTGTATGCCCACCACTTGTCAGCTGTGTATGTGACCACCCAGGCTCACCAGCGCGAGCGATGGCCTCCCTGCCCAGGCTGCAGTCGTAGGCGAGGTCCCACAGCGCGACAGCCGCAGCCTCCCTCAGATCCTCCCCTGGGCTCTTGCACAGCTCCAGGAGGGCGGGGGCGGCCCCGCTCTTGGCCACCATCACCTGCAGCAAGGGATTGTTGAGGGACAGGGTAGCAGGGGGGGTGCCAGAACGCATACAAAAGACAACAATCGCATACAAAAGACAGAATCTGCCGCCGCCCCCCCAGACTCGCCTGTATCGTCACATCGGAGCACACAAGGTTGGAGATGGCTCGGGCGGCTGCCTGCCGCGCCCCCTCGCTGCCTGAGCTCATCACCCGCACCAGCAGCGGGATGGCTTGGTAGGCGACAGGGCGCAGGGTGTCAGACAGGGAGTCACACACCTGAAGGGGGAGTGAGGCAGAGGAGGAGCGGGCAGGCAGGCAGGTAGAGAAATACAGTTGTAGGAAACCCTGGCAGGCAGAGCGAGAGAGACAGGTTGAGCGAGCAACAACCAGGAAGGCAGGTGCAGATGAGCAGGCTGGGAAAGAGAGGTGATGATTTGTGAGGGACTGGCAAGCAGGCAGGGGCAGTCACACTGCTCTGGCAGGCAGCAAGCAGGCCCCAGCAAGCAGGCTATGCTGCCCTGCCAAGCTGCTCACTCACCAAGTTGCCAAAGCCGCGAGCAGCAGCCTCCTGGCACCCGCTGCTGGCTCCCGGCTGCAGCAGCTGCAGCAGCAGCGGGGCAGCACCGGCCTGCAGGCAAAGGCCGCAAGGTCGCAATGTGAAGAACACTGGCAGTCTGCTTGTAAGAGAAGGCAGTGTGGGCGGCATGTCGCGGCAGGTTTTCAGCCCAGCAGCCGACCCAAGGGCCAGTGGCATGGGGCTGGCTTGCAGTACAACACCACCGCTTGCGGTACAACAACAAGAGACCACAGAAAAGTCGGAGTCGGTGAGCATCACGCAGGACAATCAGCAGTACGATCCTCAAAGAAGTACAGTTTGGGCAGTACAACTGCCCCAGGCCGCCGCCCCATGCACCTACCTCCAGTATAGCCTGCTGGTGGCTTTTGATGCATGCGAGGTTGGAGATCGCGCCCACAGCCGCCTCCTTCCCGGTCGGCCCCGCTGACTGCAGCAAAGGCAGCGAGGGCGGGAGATACAGGGAGATCTGGGGATGGAGCAGGTGGCAGGCGAGAGGTACCACCCCTCACAGTCTGTGCCAGGGTGAAGACGACTTCAAAGGCTGCGGTCTCTGCCTGCCTGCCCGCCTGCCTGCCTGCCTGCCTTGCGCCCCTACCTGCCTGCCTGCCTGCCTGCCTGCCCGTCTCTTTGTTACGCTCCTTGTGCGACTTTCTTTGAGGATACCAGCCTGCCGTCCCCCCACCCACCCACCCCGCCCATGCCTCCATTGACCACTCACCTCCATCATTCCCACCAGCAGCGGCACAGCCCCCTCCTCCACCATCTGGTTGCCCTGGTTGACCTCGTTGTTGCAGGACAGGTTGGACAGCGCACGGGCGGCCTCCTGGCGGCAGCCCTCGCTGGACTCGGGCTGCAAGCGGAGAGGGGGGAGAAGGAGCGGGGAGCAGAGATGAAGGAGGTGCGACGAAGAAGGAGATGTGCTGAGAGCGGAAAGAGTGTGAGGCACCATTTTACAAAATGCAGAAAATGCGGGGGCAGGTGAACAGGCATGCATGTCCAGAAGTGACGATGTGGTGGTGTGGTGTGGTGGAGGGGCAGAGGGGCGCCTTTGGTGTTGTACGCAAGCAAAGCAGCAGTGGTGGTGGTGGTGGTGGTGGTGGGCCGTGTGTGCAAGATTTGCAGCTGGAGGCCAGGCCCAGAAAACGAAAGGACAAACCATCAGCCAGCCCAGAGGTCACAACAGCCCCCAACCCGGCCTTGTTTGCCAACCGGCATATCGACTGAGCAGCAGGCGGAGGGCGCACGGTCAGCAGTAGGTCAACACGGTACGGCAGCATGCAGCCAACGGCAGCTGACCGGCCGCACCCTGAGCAGCTGCACCAGCAGCGGGATGGCTCCAGCCAGCACGATTGCCTTGCGGTTGGGGTTGTTGCGGTATGCCAGGTTCCACAGCGCTGCAAGAAAAAGCATTGCTCTGTGAGAAAGAAAAAGGTCTGGGCAAGAAGCTCATCCCTCTGATTTTGAACAAGAAGCAGGCATGTAATTTGAGCAACCCCCGGCAGACCACCTTCCTAGTTGTACGCACAGCAGCACCCATGATAGCAGCATCACTCCCAGGCACAGCCTAAGGTGCAGCCGCATGGATGCATCCTCCCAATCATCCATCCACCCACCCGAGGCTGCAGCCTTGCGGCTCTGATCCTTTGGGGACCGTAGCAGGTCCACAAGCAGCGGCACCACCCCCGCTGCCGCTATCATGCCCTGCGGCAGCAGCAGCGGTGAACGAGCCATGCAGATCCGCAGGTGAGCAAAGGGGCAAGCAGGCGGAAAGCGGCACGCGTCGGAGGGAGACTGAGGGGCATGGGCATGCAACAAGGGCTGCTGCTGCTGCACAACGCAGCGCCCTGGTATCCAGCAAGGCTAGGCGCGGCCAGCCCGACCTTGCTGCTGTTGTGGTGGCCGGCTGACATGTTTTTGATTGCCCTGGCCGCAGCTTGGCCTGCAGAGTCGCTGCGTGATTGGAGCAGCTCGACCAAGCCCGCCACCACACCCTCGAGCACCGCTGGGTCCTTGCTGCACAACATGGAGGAGGGCAACACAGCAGACACAAGATGAGAGAAAGAAGCTCTGTCTTCAAGCACGCAGCTCAACGCATGCGGCTGCACAAGCAGGGAGGAAGTGTGCAGCAGCACTTGGGAGCACTTGGGACACGCAAGACATCTCAGGCACGCTTTTCATTCAAGGCTGCGACACACAAGCTTGCTGTAGAGGCTGAACAGCAAGCATAGAAGGAAGATCTGAGGGCAAATCACATTGGCTGAGGCACAGAGTAATTTCAAATACAAGCGCCAGAGCTCTCACCCAAGCTCCGCCCGCACTTCAGCGCTGCAGGCCAGGTTGCTGAGCGTCCATGCCGCCGCCTCACGGCATGTGGCGCCGCAGGGGCAGGAAGGCAGCATGAGCTCACACAGCACGGGCAGCGCGCCCTCAGTCACAATTTGCCTCTGCGTCTCCTCACAGTTGCAGGCGATATTGCTGCAGAGCAGGACGGGCAGAGAAGGGCGCTTCAGAGACATGTGAGCGCTTTGCTGCATAGCTGCAATGCACATGCCCAGGCAGACAGGCCACCAGCAGCTAGCATAGCAAGCAGATGTGAGCAGCCAGGTGGCACAGCAATGCGATGTACCTGAGCGCCGACGCGGCTGCCTGGCGTGTGGCACGGTCGCCGTCGCCACCGCCGGCCATGAGCGCCACCAGCAGTGGAATGGCGCCAGCTTCCGCCATCCTCAGCTTGTTTTGAGTGTCTCGCCCAGCTGCGGGACAGCACATGGGAGGGACGTGGCTTCACAGAGAGATGAAGCGAGGGGCAGGGTGGCCAGGCAAGCCAGCTGACGACACGGGAAATGTAGAGGCCAGGACAGCACGCTTGATTGGGAGGTACCGAAAAGTCAAACAGACACAGCAGGAGCAGGCAAGCAAACGTGCAGCGCACCCACCCAGGTTGCGAATGGCGCGAGCGGCATGCTGCTTGGCAGGCAGCGTGCCGCAGCGCAGCACTTCGACCAGCAGAGGGATGGCGCCTGCGCCAGCACACGTCAAAGGCCACACGGAAATCTTAATGAAACACTGGCAGCACAAGGACAAGCAGGGCAGAGGTGAGCTGCAGCGCCACACACACTGTGCAGGCAGGCTGCCCAGGTTGAAGGTGATAAAGCAGACCGTGCTGCCCCAAGGCAGCCCCCTTGAGCCGCGGTGTGCCCCTACAGCTCTCTGTCTCACCAGCGCTGGCAATGAGGCTCTGCGCCTCGCCGCTGTTGGCCGCCAGGTTGGCGAGGGCCGCCGCCGCTGCTTCCTGGAGCAGGGGTGCCTCGTGCACTTCCAGCATCCGAGCCAGGCAGTGGATGGCCCCAAACTTGGCTGCCTCTATCTTGTTCGCCTCTGCTTGATGTGATGTTGATGGTGGCAGCGAATTGATTGAATGGATGGTTGGCACCACAGTGAAGGGTTGAGAGGGACAGGAGAAGGGGAGAGAGGCAGGCAGCGCAAGATTCAGCACAATGGATGCGCAGATTGAATGCAGGGGATGTCGGGTCAGCAGTAGCAGCAATCCGCAGCGCCAGCCCAGGCACAACGGTAGTCACCCCGCCGTCCCCTCAGCCAGCCAGCCAACCTTCAGCTCACCGCTATGCACGACAATGTTTGAGATTGCTCTGGCGGCCGCTTGCCGCGCGCTGCTGCTGTTGCACTGCAGCAGCAAGATGAGGGCGGGGATGGCCCCAGCGGAGGCAAGTGCCTGTCGCATTGTGCTGTCTCGGGCCCAGTGTCGCAGCGCGGTTGCAATGGTGGTGCGCAGTGCGGGCTGCCGGGTGCCCTGTAGCACAGCCATCAGCTTGGGTACTGCGTCCAGCCTGGCGGGCAGGCATTCAGCAGCGGGCATGGGTCAGAGGAGAGACACAGAGGGACACAGAGCGCTTTGAAGCCTTGATTGCTTTGTTCCTGGCTAGATTTGACATGTGTGGCAAGCTCGTGCCCGCCAGGACGCTCTAAGCACTGCAAGCATCTGCCCAGCAACGTGGGATCCGGCAGGCAGCCAGCCCCCTTGCTGCCACCTGACTCACTTTGCAAGTGCGGCACGTTCACCGTCAGTGCCGCCCTCCACCCGCTCCTCAATCAGCAGAGCGGCCGTGAACTGTGACAGCTCAGAGGGGCCTGCTAGGGCATCAACCTGGGATTTGATTGGGACCAGGGGGCAGGGCAAGGCAGGGCAGGGTAAGGTTGTGCAAGTGAGGCAGGATTAAAAGCGAGGCCGTCAGTCCTGCCAATGAGGCAAAGTATACTGGCAGGGGCAGCAGGAATCAGGCGGACACCACATGTAGAGGCTGTGCATGCAGGTGCACAGGCCGGAGGCTGTGCAGGCAGCAAGTGCAACGCAGCAGGAAGCCAGAGAGGAACCAGCGGGGGGATGCTTTCCGCACCACTGACGAGGGGTCTGCGGGGTCGATGTGGACCAGGGAGTGGGAGCCCTGCTGGCGCACCGCAGACAGCAGCAGCGCCAGCGTGTCCTCTGCAGGCGGCAGCAGCAACACAGGAGGAGCGGGTCGGCAGGCGGGTGACTCCTTGTTTCAGTGTTTTAGCGTTTCTGCTGGAGTGTTTTGCGGTCAATCCTTCGGAAATGAGTTCAATAAGACCGAACTGAAGCAAGCAACCGCAAGCGGCAGGCAGTGTAGCAGGAAGCACTGCCTGGCCACGAGGGAGAGACATACACGGTCACACAGCGAATCAGCATATACCGTAACCTGCAGCAGTGCACGCAACACGCCTAGTGAGCGACGCGGACAACGCTCACCTGTCAGCCTGTCCAACACGGCCAGGGAGCTCGCAGGCAGCGGAGGCGCCTCCTGGCCTCCCAGCGACACTAGCACATCGCCGCTGCCGGCCCCGCTGCTGCCGATGTGTGCCCAGGCAGCCAGGTGCTGCTGCAGGCGGCGGGCCAGCAGGCCCTGCCCCTGCTGGACTGCCTTGCCGCCCACCAGCGCTTGTGCCTGCGGTTGCTGCTGCGACTGCTGCGACTGCTGCTGCCTCACATTTTCGGCGCCGTCCGCGCCGCCATTTGCCACGATGCTGAGGGATGAGGCAGCGTTGCTGGCCGCTGCCAGCTGGCGTTCGGGGCTCCAGGCCCCACAAATCACAGCCAGCAGGGAGAGAGTGACTTGTAGGTAGAAAAACTCTGTGACAGCGTCCCCGGCTGCCGCCGCCGCCGCCGCGCCGTCGCACATCCGCCTGACCTCAAACTCCAACCAGTTTGGGGGTTCAGGCCAGGCCTGACCTTTTGCTGCCTCTGCCGCCATATCCAAGCCTGCCAGTGCCAGCGCCTCCAGCAGCAGCGGGGCCAGCTCGCCGCCGCTGCGTCGCCACACGCGCTGCAGGGCGGCTGCACGCAGCAGGGCGCCCGCCAGAGCCTCCTGCTGGCTGCTGGGGCTGAAGCGCAGGGCCGCCAGCTGCCGCTGCGCCGTCGCGGCATCTTCTGCAACGTCTGCTGGGGCAACGGGCCGAAGGGCGTGTAGGCCCATGAGGGCTTGCCCCAGGTCTCTGGCTGCCGCTGCAAAGCGACCCCTCATCTCCTCCGCTTCCAGCACCGCCTGCAGCCTGCCCATGGACCCGCAGGCAGCAACCAGGTCAGCTACGGCAGACAGTGCGCCGCGAACATCTCCTGCAGCCTCTGCCCACGCCACCAGGAGAGCGTCGGGGGGAAGCAGCGGCGGCTGCGCCTGCTGCTTGTCTGCAGGTACGAGGAAGGCCTCGGGCAAGGGAGAGCCAAACGCGACATCGGCATTGATGGGCGGTTGGGCGGTACCGCTGCTGCTGCCTGCTGCAGCCGCCGTTGCGGCTGCTGCTCTGGCTGCGGCCTGCTGCTGCTCCATGGCTGCATGCAGCGCCTCCATCACCAGCATCACCTTGCCCACAAATCGAGACAGCGTCCTGCAGTGCAGCGGCCAGCTGATTCAGGGCAGCGGGTGCGTCCACACCAGCAATAACCCAGACTGCCAGGCGTGCAGGGCAGGCAAGAAGTGTACAACAGCACGCTCGCTGTCCTCCCAGGACACTGGGTAAAGCAGAAGAAACACACCTGCAGTCCCGCCGACAGGTGGGAACCTCCAAGGCAGCAGCACGGATCGAGTCGCAGAGGCGCAGCGAGTCGGCAGCCGCCACCGCCGCTGCCACTGCAGGCGGCAGCCCCCGGCCGCTGCCCCGGGTTGCCAGGGACAGTGCCTCCATGGCTGCAGACTCGATGCAGTGGGAGGCCTGCGTGACAACCAGCAACCACCGGCAGGCGGTGCCGAGTCGGGTGAGGCGGCGGAGGGTGGCGACAGCTGCGGTCGCTGACAGTCTCATTTGCTGTGGACTCAGTGCGTGCATTGTGCACGTGATAGCGGAGCAGCAAAAGGTGCGGCGAGCAACGACCATGCCATCGGAGCCCAGACGCGCACCTGTCGTGCGGATACGTTTGAGACTGACTCACAGTGGCTGTTACGGCGCTGCAAGGACCGTCAAGTGCGTGCGCGGCAGTGACTCCACAGCGAACTCAAGTCGCAATCTGCAGACGGCTCCCGTGATGTCGGGCGATTGCCGAGAAGCACGAACCCGGCGCATCAGCTGCGGATGGAAAAGTGTTCCTTGTTTCTTCTGCATCTTTGATGGGAGGACGGCTTGAGGCCTGCTCTTCCCCTCGCCCAGGCATTGCATCCACTGCCGCTCCCTTCAAGCTAAAATCTCTGCCGGTGTCCTGCGCCCGCCGGCAAAAACCTCGCTGCGTTGCGCGCCCGCAATCCTGCACGCCACTGCGATCGCCTGCACTAGCCGAAACCCGTTCGCCGTCGAACGCGAAGGCGCTGCTAACCCTGTGCCGGCAGCACACGCCTTAACATGGCCGCCGTAGCGGCAAGCAGCACCCCCGAGCTAGGAAGCAGCGGCAGCCAGGCCGGCGACTCGCCGCACCTGGCCTGCCGTCGCCGGTCGGGGCCGGCGGCGTGGCTGCGGCGTGCCTTGCGGGGCGCTCAGGCCGTATCGGAGGAGCGCCCCACAGCACACAGCCCGGATGACGACGAGAACTTTGCAGATGACGCTTCATCGATTGGAGGGACAGAGGCGCTGCTGCACGACTGCTCGTTTGGGTCGCTGCCGGAGCACTTGCTGGAAAAGGTGTTCTCCCACCTCCGCGGCACCAACCGCAAGCACCACTTTGCCATGTGAGGATGTGTGGTGTTGTGGGGCCCTGGGGACTGTGTGCATGCGCTCAACGCGCCATTGAGCGTAGCGGCTTGCCACAGAGCCAGATGCACAGCAGGCGGCAGGCAGCGGACGCCTTATTCCTGGAAAAGAAATGCCGGGATGAGCAGCAGTGCCTTTGCCGTTGTCCCTCTCACGTAAGCAAACCCTATCCCTGCCCGCCTGCAGCTGCGGCGTGAACCGTCAGTGGCGGCGCCTGGGCCAGGGCATGTTCTTCAGTCGTCCCTGGGAGGTCGCCCACCTGATCTGCCATCCAACCCAGCTCTTCTGCCTGGTGAGCCGCAGCTGCAGCCTGCCACCGCAGGGTTCGCCCAACGCCTGGCGCCATTTTTCCAAACGCTGACACAGCACGTCCAGACGGCTGCCTGCATGTGTGTTGTCTGGTCCCCATGGCACGAGTGTGCGTGCTGTGACCTTACCAATGCCTGCATTCTGCCGCTTCTTTCGTCCCACTTTCGCCTTCACCTCGTCCCGACCCGGCATGTCCAACCGCCCTGCAGAGCCCCCGCAACGTTACTGGCTCCCGCTCCGGCCTACTCAAGTGTTTTGTGAGGCGCGAGAGCGGCACGGGCGGCAAGCGGTTCACTTTCCACATCGGCAAGGACGCCACGCAGCCGCAGCGCTCGCGGTTTCTGATGGCGGCCAAGCCGGTGGGTGGAGCTTGGGTTCGGCTTGCGGCGGCTGCCTCGCGCTTGCTTGTCTCGCGGCAGTATCTTAAGGCATGCTGTTTTGCCAGCATGGCTGGCCGGTATCTTTGCCTGCCATGTTGTGCTGCTCAGCTGTCGCGTGATGCCGGGTTTGAGAATTGCACTGTGCAGTGGGCTGCGTGTTCAACTCAGCTGCCGTTGCTGGGTCTGAGGCTGCAGGGGGGCCGGGACGAAATGCATCTCTACCTCAACAGCCGCTGTGAGGGCCAGCCGTGTGCCCGCCTGCGCTGCAACATGTTTGCCACCCAGGTGAGGGGCGGGGCCAGGTTCAAGTGAGGCTTGAGGCTGGGGCTGAGAATGCTGTGAGCTTAATGTCTTGTGGCCTCAAGGAGGCTTGGTGGAGGGGCAGCTCACTGGGCAGATGCCAGGGAAGCGTGGTTGCAGCAATGCGCAGCTGCTTGGCGCTGCTTGGAGAAAGAAAGGAAGCAGCTGTCAGCGATCTGGCCACCGCAAATGATGCACCGTGCCGCCCTTCCCTCCCGTACCGCCTCCATGCTGCTGCAGTACAAGTTGACGCTGTCCGAAGATCTGCAGCTGGAGCCCACAGGCACCAGCCGAACCAGGCGCCAGGCAGCTGCCGATGCTGACTCAGCGGCCGCCGCCCGCCGCGGCCAGTTCAGCCGCCTATCCAGCTGGGGCCCCGAGGCGGCGGCAGAGGCAGCGGAAGCTGTGGCTGCGGTCGCAGCCCAGCGGCGGCGGTGGCAGCAGCAGCAGCAGGAGGAGCAGCAGCTGCGGGAGGGCGAGGGCCGGCCGCAGACGAGGCTTGACCAGCTGGGCGTGGACTGCTTTGCAGACCTTCACTACCAAGCTCGGGTCAAGGGCTTCATGCAGCCTCGCCGCATGCGAGTGCTGCTGCCCCACCCCAGCTTGCTGTTCTACGATCAGCAGCTGCCGCACCTCTCCCGCCGCTGCTCCGAAAGCGACGCAATGGCGGCGGCGATCGCGGGCATGTCTGTCACGGGCCGCAGCGAAACCGGTGCTAGCACCGCTGCCAGTTCTTGCGCCTCCCCAGAGGCAAGCCCACAGCCGGCAGCTGTTGTGGGGCTCAGCAGCGCAACCGCAGGCACGCATGCAGTAGAAGAGACTGCGGTCGGGTTTGTGGGGCCGTGCCGTGCCAGCAGCGGCCGCCTGGCGCGGCTGCTGTCGAGCTCGCGGCCGAGGCGGGGGCAGCTTCTACGCCAACAGAAGACCGTACCTGCAGACGAGGGCCTGCAGCCGGTGGTGCTGCAGAACAAGGCGCCGCACTGGAACGAGGGCTTGCGCTGCTGGTGCCTCAACTTCCGCGGCCGCGTCAAGCTTGCCAGCGTGAAGAACTTCCAGGTGCGGCATTGGGCCTGCTGCAGTGCGACGCCCCTGAAGGTGTCACTTCAGCTGATGCAGCATGCACCGCAAGCAAAGGCGTTTGCCAAGCTTGCTGCACACATCTCTGCGCGCTGCGTGTGTCCATTGCTGCACCTGATCCATCCTGCATGCTGCACCTGCTGACGTTTCGCCCTCCTTTTTACCGCCTGCTTGCCTGCAGCTGGTGCGAGGCAACGACCCAGCTGAGCGAGTGGTGATGCAGTTTGGCAAGGCGGAGCAGGATGCATTCATTCTTGACTTCAACCCCACAGGTCAGCCTGGTTTCTGGGTTTTAGGGTTTAGGCTGTCAACCCCGCAGCATCTCGTGCATCGGCAGGCACGCAGCGGGCAGCAAGAGGCCTGCAGGCTGTAGGGTGTATTAAAACGTCTGGACTGACAGGGCGGCAGCGTGCTCTGCCAGTGCGCTGTGTGCAATGCCACGCGGACCGCTTGTGTGACGACTGACCGCTTGATTTGCGTTGCGTGCTGCAGTGCTGACGGCCCTCACAGCATTTGGCCTGGTGCTCTCCACATTCGATTCCAAGTTTCTCCTCTGATGCCTACTCTTGACTCTGATGCCGGTTTTAACTTCCTTCGGATGGCGGCACGTTGCATCGATTGATTGATTCACTTGCTGCGCCTGCCCTGTTTTCTGCCTGCTCTGCCCACTCTGTTTCTCTGCGTGCTGTGTGCACAGTTGTAATTGTACTATACAGATTCCAAGTGGGATGGTTTCATTCCCCTCGGTAGCTGCACGTCAGCGCCACGCTGGCATAGATGCCAACCCTGCCTGCCCCAATTCGCCGGCATTCTTTTCATCTTTCCAACTTTGGAGCGCTGCCGTGAGAGCCGGGCCGCCACCATGCCAGCATCCCCTGCCTTGGACGAGATCCTGGCCGCCAACAGGGTTTACCAGCAGAGTGGGCAGCACACTCCCAACATGCAGCTGGGCGTGTCTCGCAAACTGGTCGTGCTGACATGCATGGACTCCAGGTAAAAACTTCAGGGCTTGGCTTGGGCCCCCGAGCATTAGAACGAGGTCGACCGTCCTCGTGACGCCAGCCTTGTCATCAGCTCAGCAGCACAACATATCAGGTGCCCCTCCGGCCAACTCGTTTGAGCCCGCAGGCTTCTCCCGGAGCACTTCCTTGGGCTGAAGCAGGGCGAGGCGGAGGTGATTCGGAACGGAGGCGGGCGAGTGACTGAAGACGTCATCAGGTTGGGGCTGAGACAGCGCTGCTCGCTGCTGCGCTCGGGATGAAACACCGTTCTGGCAGCAATGTGCAGCCCACTCCGGTCGCCGCAATGGCACACGAGCCGCTGGCGCCCTGCAGCCCAGCTTGTGCCAGCTGCCAGGCAATGCTGTGTGGCCTTGGTGACCGCCTCACCGCAGGTCGCTGATAGTGTGCCAGCATGTCCTGGACTGCAACGTGATCCTTGTGATCCATCACACCGACTGCGGGGCGCACGCCGCCCTCTACAACCCAACGGCAGTGGCCGAGCATGCCAAGGCAAAGGCTGATGAGCTGTTGGGCACACACCTGGGCGGTGAGCATGCTGCTGGCCACTGCCTGCTGGGGCTGAGGCTGGGGCTGGAGATGCCGCCAGGGGCAAGCATCAGCCGCTCTGGCAGAGAGGCAAGGGTGCCTGTTGCACTGCATCGCCACACAAGGGCAGGAGGGCCAAAGCCTGCGCACTTTCAGAATTGCCATGTGCATCCACACTGCACTGTTCGTATTGCCGTGCCTGGCTGCCCATGCAGGAACAAACATGCAGCCCATATATGAGCTGGACAAGTCTGTGCGTGACGATGTGGAAATGCTCAGGCACTGCGGCAAGATCAATGCGTCCACAGCGCTGTACGGCTTGGTGTTTGAGACCGCCAGTGGGGCATTGAGGGAGGTGTGCAGGGATGAGGGTGGAGCTTGAGCTGGCCAATGCGACATCGGTTTGGCTTTGTTGTTGACGTTCAAATGTAGCTGTTGAATGTCACACAGGGTTGTTGTGATTTCAGTTCTTGGTTCCAATTGGCAAACATGCTGCAAGGCAAAGCAGGGATATTCACGTCGTACTTCATGTACAGCCCTGAAAATCGAGGTGCTGCTTCGCGGGAAGGATCGCCGGCAACAGCGTGTTGCTGCTGTTGAGTGCACAGGTAACGCGGGAGTCGCTGGTTTAGACGTCGACTTTGCGCTTGGCCGCAGTGACTCTGCTCTTGGGGCTTAGAGACCACGCATTGGGTGACGCATGCAGCAGCCAGCGCTGTCACCCGGTGGGCTGACAGCCACCAGCGCCGCCGCTCTCACTTGACGCAGGTCGCCGCAGCTCAACAGCATCATGAGCCTGCCCATGGATGAGCAGACAGACAGCTGGCCTGGACGTGTTGGTGCAGGGTTGGGTGTCGGCTTTGCCGCTGGTGAGTGTCGGCCGCTGGCGGCGCTTGCTGGCAGCCGATTCGTGGTGCCGGTGTGCATTGTGCACATGCACGTTGCCCCATGCTGCTGAATGCGCGCTGCGTGGTGCAGGCGCTCTCATGGGAGCTGTTGCCTCAAACTGGGGCGACGTGCCGGTGGTGCTGCGAGACAAGCCTTGGCCGGCGCTGGTGCGCACCGGAGCGCAGATGGCGCAGTACGGCGGAACCCTTGCGCTAGTCGGCGGCACCTTTGCAGTTGTGGACGTAAGCTGCTGCTGCTTCTACTGCTGCTGGAGGGGGAGTTGGTGCACCTGTGCTATGGATCTCTGCTGTCGCTTGAGCGCTGGCACGGTTTGCTGCTGTTGTACGGGGTTCAGCCTGCAAAGCAGTTCAATGTCCAGACTGGCACATCGGCGAGCCGCACGGTCATGCTGTCCAGGCAAGCATGGAATGCTCATTGCAAGTTTCTGGGCTCGGCTGGCCGGCCCTCTCTTGCTTGCTTGCAGTGCTTTGCGGAGAGCGTGCGTGGCAAGACGGATTGGGTCAACGGCTCTTTGGCGGGCGGTGCTGCTGGCTTGGCGCTGGGACTGCGGCGTGAGTCGCCTGATGCACCACTGCGGCTGGTAGTGCAGCCACACCTGTTGCTGCTGTTGGCCAATCGAATTGCCGCTGTGATGACTTCTGTTGGAGGGCTGATGCTATTGTGGTGACTGACTGAGACTGCACAGTGACTCAAGCTGAGTGCCCGCTGGTTCCTTCTGGGGGCTCGCTGCTTTGCCTGCAGTCGGCTCCCTCCCCTCGGCGATCAAGGCGGCAGCTGCCCTTGCGTTTGTTTCTGCGATGGTGAGTGCCGGTGAAGGCATTGTAGCGCTGCACCTGCGTTTGCACATGCTCTGCTGTGCTTGACAAGGAAGTCGAGGCAGGATGGTTGAGCGAAGTTGGCTGTGGTGGTTGTTGGTGCTCAAATGGAACAGTATGTGTATCTTGTTCACACACCACAACTTGCCCGCTGCTTTGCCTGCAGGTGGACTTGTCTGGGCGGCGCTTGGTGGGCACCGGCTTTGTGGATGATGGGGCCACGCCTCCTCGCCGCATCTATCCGTATGCAGGGAACAACTCGTGATTGTTTGATCGCGCAAATCGCTGGCGTGGTGCCAGCCTCTTGTGCTGCGGGGTTTAAGTCCCTGGCGACTGGCATGCTGCCAGTCGTCACTTTGGAACTGCCTGCGCCTGATCGTGCTGTAAGAGCAGTGGTGATGACTTGCAGCTGTGATTTCACGTAGATGTCGGGCACAGCGTAGCGCGGCGCCTGCGGGTTCTGGTCGGGCGGCGGTGCGACTTAATATGCACCTTCATCGCTGGCAACCAACGGCGCATTCTATTTGTATACTGTGACGGTCTTAGAGGCAGGGTGTGCGACTCAGTTTGCTGGAGGCCAACTCGCCATGGGGCTGCAGGCTGCCGCGGCTGGGGCAGCGGCGCTGCATCGCCCGAGGCTGATTCCGGCACGGGGCGGTGGTTGGCTAGGCAGGCAAGTGAATATGATGCATGGCGGCTGGCCCAGCCACCGCAGCGGCTTTCGGATGCACGTAACTTGTAGCCAGGCGTGCACAGGGCCCACCGCAAACACGCTGTATTGCAGGCGCCGTCTTGCTCGAGCCCCGTTGCCGGCCGCTCAAGCGCGGCGCAGCAAGGAGGAGTCAGGTGCCGAGGGGCTGGCGGCTGAGTGGAAGAACTTGGAGGTGTCGCCCGCGCTGGCGGCACAGACCGACGACTTGGTGCAGATGCTGCCCGACCCCGCCAACCCGCCTGAAAGCCTGCTGGACGATGGATTCGACAGCGGTAAGCCAAGCCGCCTTCCTGGGGAGAGAGGTGGTGCCACCAGCAGGCGTGCCATGCATCTGCAAATGTCCCGGCAATGCCGGTCGCTGCGGCTGGTTGGTTGCATGCTGGATCCTGCATTCTTCTCACATCTATCGCCAGCGGTTAGTCAGGTCTCTCAGCCGCTACCATGCTGAATGTACCGTTACATCGCTGGCATAGCCACGGCACGCGTCAGTCACTGTGGCACGCCGTCATGGCGTGCGACCGGCCGACGCGCTTGCCAGTTGTGCAGCCGTGCTTCCTTGGGCAGCCGCTGCCAAGTTTTATACAGCAGCAGCTGCCCTGCCGGCCTCACAAACATCCTCCTCCGTCTTTCCCAGCACCCAATGGCACAAGTGCATTGTTCAGCACACTTGGCTGTCACCGATGCATCAGTTTCAACTTTGCACATGCTTCCGGCTTGGGTTGCTTGCCTCGCCTGACCTACCTTTGTTTCCTGCCTCCGCACGCTATGCATGCTGTGCAGCCTACCTCTCCGGCAGCTACTTGGCGTCTGCATCAGGCAGCGACCCGGACTGGCAAGCGCCTGGCGGCAACGACTGGCTCATGTCAGACTTTTTCGATGGAGCGAGTGGGCCGGGCAGTGGCCCAGCAGGCAGCAGCGGCCAGCAGGGCGACGGCGGCGGGGGTGCGGCTGACAACGATTTTTTCGCGCTGCGCAGCACAGACTGGGCAGAGTCGATAGCCAACGAGGTGGGTCGTGCGGGAGGCAGGTTGCCGCCTGCCCAGCGACAGCGTTCGTTGCGTGTGGCCTTGGCATGAGCTTGTGGCACGTGCTTGTGGCAGGTGGTGTTTGAGTCGTGGAGTTATACGAAGCAGAGCGGATTCATGCTGCCTCTGTGGCTGTGGCTGTGCACCGACAGCGCTGTATTAATGCGTGCCTGTGCGTGTGCAGGTGGGCGAGGGGAACAGCTTCAGGCAGCAGCAGCGGGAGCGGTACGCACCCCCAATCGTCAACATGACGAATCTAGCCCATGCAACCGAGGAAGACCTCCTGCTGAGTGCTGAGCAGCAGGTGTGGCAGCCAACCAACCAGCACGCGCAAGCAGCAGTGACAGCCACGTTTCGCACTGCTTGCTGCGTTCGTCAGACAGCTGCAGCATGTGCAGCCTGTGACGGCTGGCTGCCGCTGTGACGCATGCACATAGCTCGCTTGTCTAGCTCGCCGTCACCGTCCTCCTGGAGGTTGAAACTCGTGCGCCTGCTGTCTCAGCTCACCTGTACTGCCTGAGGCGCCATGATGTATTGCCGTGCTTGCCGGGCCGCTCCGCAGGCGTACCAGGAGTATGTTGTTGACACTGCGATGGACGAGGCTATGACCCTGCACCACGGGTTCATGGACCAGGGGGCAAATCGGTGAGTGCAGTACACCTGTTGTACTCATGTTGTACACTTGTGACGATTTAAATGGACCATATTGACTGGTGGCGTCTGTTTCAGTCCTGCTTTGCGCGTTGTTACCTGCCAGCTGTGTGCTTGGCCACAGCTCGCAGCGCCCTAGGCTTTTGCTTGCGGTGTGCTTGGCCCGCTTGCCGCCCGCAAGCATGCACTCAAACCGGCAGGGCCCTCCCTGCACACCCGCCTCGTGGTGCATGTGTACCGCAACGAAGACCTCGTACTGCTGCGGACTGATGTGTTCTGCAGGTATGCCGTGTCCATGCGCATCAGTGACCTGATGGAGGAGATAGAGCTGGATGACTCGGTGTCCCCCCTGGGCCAGACAGAGGAACAGGTGGGACAAGTTTGTTTCAGTGAAGGGAGCCCCCCCGCCCCGCCCTCCCCCCCCACCCTCTCCCCAGCCTCGCCTGCTCCCGGGCCTGATGCCCGCACACCGTCAAACCAGCTACCCCTGCATGTTCATGGCAGCATAACTGAGCACGCCTTGCAACTCGCCGCTCACCCCTCCTGATTTGAGCTGCTGCAGGTTGTTCCCAGCTGGTGCCGTGCAAACTTCAGGCTCAGGGATGAGTGGGACGCATTTACTGAGGGTGAGAAAGGGCAAAGAGGCAAAGAGGAGGTGGGGGTTGGGTGGCGCCACAGTCTGACAAGTTATGTGGAGTGGCCGAGTGCTACGGCCGGCCTTTGCTGACTTTGGAACCAGGCAGGCAGCCCGTCTGCCTGTCACAACGTGCACCTGCCTGCACCTGCCTGCAATTGATGTGATTGGTTTCTCCCCTTTGCTGTGATGTGCAGCTGCACAGCTTGCTGAGCAGGAGGTTGAGGATGAGGAGAACGAGCGGTTCCAGGATCAAATCAACGACTACTTGCGGCGAGACCGTGAGTGTCGACCAGCCAGCCGGCAGCAGGCACCTGCCAGCGTCCTGCCCTGCCTCCTTGCGCCGTCGCTGTCCCTCTTTCTGTCCGGCCTCCTTGCCTACTCACTTGTGCTGCATGCTGTGCGTGACCCGCATGTGCTTACTGGCCCCAGCAGTGGTGCCCTTTGCATGGTGCCCTTTGCATGCTGAGCGTGGGACACAGAAGCAAGCGCTTCCAACCTGCCTGCCTTCTTACCCCATGCCTGCCTGCTTGCTTGCCTGCCTTTGCGGCTGTCCCTGCAGGCCGCTTGGAGCTGCTGATGCAAGGCGACTTTGAGGCGGCTCACCAGCTCTTACACGGCACAGACTCCCTGCAGATGCAGGACATGCTGGATCTCAAACTACCGGGCCTGGGTGCGCTGCTGCTGCCCTTGCACTCTCTCGCACACTCTGCCTGCCGTGCACTTTGCTTCCCCTGCACTTCCCATCACCTGCACCAGGGCTGGCCTGGCAGTCTGCTTGCCCTGCACTTTGCGTCCCCTACAGTTTGCTTCCCCTGCACTGTGCCACTGCCCCCACACTCCGCTCGCTGCGTGAGTGCCTAGTGCCCAATTGGTCTGTTGCAATCCTCATGAACAAGCTCATGCTGCGGCAGCAAGCAATCTGACGCCTGCCTGTGCACCTGTCTTGTCCGTGCGCTCCGCCCTCTGGCATGTGCAGAAGTGGATGAGCTGACGTATGCGGGCGATGCCAGCAAGCTGCCCAACATGACGTCTCAGGATTTGGCAGAGGGCTTGCTAAGCCAGGCAGGCATTGTGGATGATGTGCTGGCCCAGGCGGGGCCTGCTGCAGATCGAGACTTCTTGGCAGTGCTCTCCGGCGCTGCATTTGAAGACGAGGAGGACGAAGAGGACGGAGGGGACGAGGAGTTGTTGCGAGGCAAGTTTAGGCGGCCGCGCTCCTCGCCATCACTCTCTGCAGCCGCGCCAGCCCTTGGATCTCAGGATGAGGAGGATGAGGATGAGGAGGATGAGGATGAGACTGGGGAGAGGGGGGGCCAGCTGGTGTATGATGAAGGAGTGTTCCCCGGGGCGGAAGAAAGCGAGGCGGAGGACGAGGAGGACGAGGAAGGCCTCTTTGCTGGGGTGGAGGCAGGCCAGCTGCGCTCTCGCAGGCCGCCGTCCGCCGACCTGCTCGGCGAACCTTACCAGGAGCCTGGCGGCCAGGCAGGCCAGCAGCAGCAGCAGCAGCAGCAGCAGGCAAGCCCGCGGCCAGCGCAGTCGTGGGCGGCTGCCGGCGACGATGAATACGGGCCGGAGCTGCTGCTGGACCCTCTGCTGGATTTGTTGGACGACTCAACGCTGGGCATGTGAGCCCTGCTGGCACACGCTGGTGCAGCACTCACTCATCACAGCTGATCTGCAGCCTGCGCCTCGCTGCTGGCTGCCCGTTCCTGCGGCTCCTTAGTCCTTGTTCTATGCTCCTCCTCCTTTCTCTCTCCACTCTACGCGCGCTTTTTTTCGGCCACCCCAATTTTCACCCTTTGCTTCTTGCTGCTGCTGCTGCTGCCTCTGCCAGTCTGCTGGCATCCCTGCTTGACGGATGCCTCGTGCGCTGCGCACCTCCGCGTTTCCTACTTCTGACGCATCACAACCAGCTCCCATTGCCTCTGTCGAGCGCTCCCCAGGACCCCATACGTTGCGCACAAAGTTGCCATGACGCCGACGCTGTAACACACAGACAGGCTCACAACCAATGCTCAAGCGCAGTCCTTTGGCAGCAAAGTGAGTGGGGAACCCCTGGCACCATCGCACCGCACTCCTGGTATCTCCCTGCTACTTTTGAGTTAAAAAGCAACCTCTACAATTGCTTTCCAATGTGGCGATTCAGAGTGCTGAGCAAACAAACGCTTTCTTGTTTCCGCGCCGCGGGCAGCCCGGCACCGCCCGCCAGCCGCGTGGCAGAAAAGGAACAGGAGCCGCGTCGTGCTACTTGGCTGCTCTCAAGTGCTCATGAAGCTCACAGCTGGCGCTGCATTCGTCCAAACTCGTCCTCAGTCATCTCAAACGCCCTACAGGCAGCCAGAAACAAGCCATGCTGAGCAAGATGGTCGTTTGAATGACATACCCCTGCGGTGTGCAGCGTTTGGTGGGCCTGCAGCGGCGCAGCTGCCGGCAACCCAGCCTCACAACGTACGTCTACAGCGCAACTTCCTTTGCGACTGCACAGACTGTGACCACAGTCAGGCAAGCACAACAACGCCCGCAGCGCACCAGTGCAACAGAGTCTGGCGAATGACGGGGCTGACTGTCGCATCGTCCCAGCGCTTGTTGCTGCGCACAACCTTGTTTGCCAGGGCCCGCATCCAGCGCCCCTTGTCACCAACCACGCCACGCCAGCGGGAGATTTGCCGGGCGTCATCGTCGGAGCGGCGGCCCGTGTAGAAGCGGCAATACCACTGCAAGGTGGAAGGCAGGCATGAACTTCAGTTCAACGTGCGCCAGGGCAGAGCAGAATGGCTTCATGGCGATAACAACCAAGCAGGGCAGCAGCATGAGAAGGCGGCCGGGTTTAGGCGAGGCGAGGCAGGCCTGCAAAGGGCTGACAACAAGTGCTACGCATTCACTTTGGCTTTGCTCCACACCGTGTGCAGTGCATCCCATAAGCCCTCGCTCACACCTGAAACCAGCCCCGAGGGTCTTGTGGCTGGATCCACCCCTTTCCCTCCCAAAACGCCTGGTCCTGGCCAGCCTTCACCTGCCCCACACACAGCAGGCGGGCAGCAGTGAAGCGAGAGGTGCACAGGCTGGCAGCATGCCCAGCCAAGAGTACAGAGTATGATGAGCCAGGCACATGCCGATGGGCACAGGCACATTTGGGTGGAAACTTGGACTGTGATCCCGAGCAGCAGCGCTGTGCCGGAAGCAACGAGACGAGGCAGTCACAAGCCGGGTGCTTACCCCATACTTGTTGGTACCTTTGGTGTAGGTGCGAGCGACGTACGCTTTCTTGGGCAAGCCCTGCAGCCATGGCAGCCAGTCAGGCAAGGCTGTCCACCTCAGCTCTTTGTTGCTGCCTGTCAGTTGCGTGTATAGCGCCGCAGCACACTGAGGGCGGCAGCAAGCCCAGCTCAGCGACTGCCTGCCTCGAGCTGCCCAACAACCGCTGTGTTGTGCCAAGCGCTGCCATGCTTGCTAGCAGCTTGGTGCACCGAGTTGCGCGAATGCTGCTGCTGCCCATGACAAGGAGATGGCGCGGACAATGAGGCCATGCGCTACCTTCTCACACCTGAAACCAGTCTGCTGGGAATTCTCGATGATCAATGGCCACCTCTTTGCCCCGGATGCCAGGCTTGCCACCGCGCGGATTGAAGTAAATGCTGCGGGCAAGGCAGGCAGGCAGGCGACCAGGGGCGGGCGCCGCTGTTGAACCAACCGCAAAGTCAACAAGGGGATAAGAGAGCGCAAAAGCAAGCCCCCAGGTGCGTCTGGATTGGCAAAACAAGGCCAGCAGGTAGTCCTGCGGTGCAGGCAGCCACACAGCAAGCGGCTCCCATGAGCAGCATTTGTGTGTCACAACCCGTGCTCTAGCCAGAGCCACTCACCCGCCAAAGCTGCCCGCCTGGATGACCTGTTTGGGGGTGAGGTTGGGTCTGAACTCCGGATGATCATGAAACATCAAGCGGCCCTGGCGGTCCCGCCGACCCTCGGTCTCATCAAACGAAGGCTCCACGGGAACTGCAGCGGCGGCAGGTGGGTCATACGCCACGGCAGGCTCGCCAGCCTGCAGTGCAGGCTTGGGTAAGCGATGCCAGTGTTAGTGTTGAGGGATCACCGCTCCCAGGTGCGGCTGCCGGCACCGCATCAGCAGACTGCTGGATAACACCCTGGGAGCTGTTGGTTGAACAAAAACGCAAAACAGAGTGGGTGCCTGCTGGCCTCCTCCGTCCCCCATGCTCTGGTGCATGCAGACAACGGCGGCAGCATGTGCATAGCTTGCGCATGCCTTGACGCAGCTGCACAACAAAGGCACGCACCGGGTCACGGCCAGCTGATCCAGACTGGGCTCCTGCCGCCGCCTGCCGCTCGCCCTGCTCCAGCAGTTGCTTCATAGTCGGTTCCGCATAGTCGACTGTTGGACGCTGCCGACCAGTACGCCTGCAAGCCCCGCAAGCACATGCCCGCGTTTGGAACCAATGATGGGTGATAAATCCGGCGTCCCAGCTTGCAAACAGCACCGCTATGAGCCAATGCAACAGGCCGGGACGAGAGCATCAATCAGGCACACACCTGTGCGCTGCTAGATCGTTCCCTTGAACTGCATCATCCGTCTCTGGCTTGGCTCCAACCGCGCTGCAAGAGAGAGCAGCCACCAGGACCGTCAGCGGAAATGCCTTCAGTGGGCGGGATGCAGCTGCTGCCGCCAGGCACCTGCCGCTGCCTCGTGCCTTTTGCGCTTGGCGCCCGACTCCTTTGCCCTTCCGCGCCTCTCCTGCACGCTGGAGTCCTCTAGTTTGCGCTTCTTGCTGGCGGCCCGTGGTGCCATTGGCGCCAGCAGCACGTTTGTAAGGCGACGCAAGTGGGGTGCCGAACTGATAGCCCAGACACAACACGTGGGTCGACGGCGCTTTCAGATGGCTGGTTGAAAAACCAATGATGCGCCCAAAAGTGCCGCCCCGAAATGCCGCTCGTCGCAGATGGATGTCACATGGACACACTGGCTGACACAACAACTTCACATCGACGCAGTGTGGGGGCACACACTGTGCGTCCTGACGTAAGAGGGTGTGGCACGCCACGCCGCATTTATCCTTCCGCCGCCAGGTCTTCCAGCAGGCAGCGTCGCATGTGACCAAGCCGCCACCTCCAACTCACGTGCACGTGCTGCAGGCACGGCAGCGACACCACCAGCAGCTGTGCTGCCTCACGGCCTATCTGCAGGAGGGGGTTGTCGGCCAGCGACAGCTCCTGAAGGCTGCAAAAAGAATGGGCAGCAGGGGCCAAGGGGCGTAAGGGGAGGTGTTCATCAAAGAGGCGAGCAGGGAGCAGGTGCGCTGAGGGCATTGATGCTTGACGCTTCTCAAGAGAAACACCACCCATCACACAAGCGTACACCCGACGCAGCACAGCTATGGCACTGCCGGCACTGCGTCCGGCTACAGCACATTGCAACAGCATGCGTCCAGCCCGCTCGCTGCTCTCCCAATCTCATTCCAACACCTCCCCCAGCATCCCAATCCCATTCCAACACCCCCACCCTAGTAAACCAATCCCATCCAACACCCCAAACCTGTCCCGTGAACCCCATTCCAACCCTCCACTCTGCCCACCTGCTGCATCCAGACAGACCGTGCGGCATCTCTGTGCATGCATTGTTCGCGAGGATCAAGCGGACCAGTCCTGCAGGGGCAGGGCAGCAGGGTAGGCTTCAGCCAGCAGCCGCAGCAGGTCTGTGACGCCGCATGTGGGTGCCTTGCAAGGAGGCTGCCGTCAAAGCAGGCCACCTGCAAATCATGTGCAGGTGCTGCAGGCATGGCGGCGACATGACCAGCAAACGTGCAGCAGCAGTGGCAGTGGCTGGCCGGATAGACTGACCGGAGAGGTAGGGTCCCTGGGGCAGCGATGTGATGCGGTTACCCTCCAAGGACAGGCTGGTGAGTTGGGTCAAGGCCTGCAGATCGCCGCCGACGGCAGGTGCAGCCAGCAGGATGACACTGCTTGGGCAGTCAACATCGCAAGTTTCTTTGTGCAGACAAACAGACTGTAAGCACTTGAACAACCACCAGCGCACTCACACTGCTCTCTGACCCTGCAACGAGCAGGCCAGTGCGTGCCATATCCGGTTGTCAGGCACGGGGCTGTCTAGCAGCGCAGTACTGTACCTGTACCGCAGGCGGAACCGCATCCAGCTGGCAGTACTCTAGCCGCAGAGCTCGCAGCCGCTGCAGCAGCGCCAGCTCGGGGGGCACCGCCGCCGCCAGCATCAGCTGCTGCAGCGAGCCTTCTTCCCCTTCAGCCACTTCGGCAGGCCCAGGCTGACGCGTGATGCTGTGCCACGTCAGCTCCGTCAGCCCGGGTGCCAGCAGGGACCACAGCAGCGGCGGCACCGGGCGCACCAGGCGCAGCGATCCCAGATGCAACGCTTGCAGGCGACCCAAGCATCCGCCGCTGCTGGCCGCTGCAAGCGCATGCGAGCACACGAGGAGGGCATGTCAAGTGCGCAAGTCAAGGAGGAGGACAGTGAGATCAAAGGAGGCTGGGACTGCGACCAAGGCTTGCCACCTGTGGCAATGTTCTTTTAGCAACAGCAGCAGCAGCAGCAAGAGTCGGCTGGGATTGAGCCTAATGCTGTCCCAGAGCCCGGCAGCAGCAGCAGCAGCGCCAGATGTCACCGTGTGATTGGAGCGACAGCGGCCAGGTGTTGAGCTGGCAGGAGATGAGCGAGAGGCGTGTGAGCCCTGAGCACGCCAGCGCGTTTTCGGGCATGCCCACGCCAGTTTGGTTCTCCAGGCGCAGCTCTTGCAGGGACGGCAGGTGGCGCAGGCCCTGCCACAGCTGTATGCCCGCTCGCCGCCGTGGCTGCGCAGCCAAGACGTCTGCACGCCGCAAGGCAAGCGTACACAGCGCACTTACACAGCGCATGGTGCCAGATCTATAGGTGAAAGCAAGTATACCAGACTGCAGAAAGGCCACACAAGCCAGCCCAGCCAATCGACCACCACCATCGACAGCCAGCTACTGCAATGCACGAGCCGCCCAGCGCAGCACCTGAGCAGGCCAAGTGGGTGAGGCGTCCCAGCGCCCGCGCCAGCAGTGGAGAGAACTGTGCGAGCCTGACCGTGCCCAGCTCCAGGTGCCGCAGCTGCAGGCATGCAGGGGGCACTGTTCCTTGAAGAGGTCTAGCCCCGAACAAGACAGCCAGGCAGCCATTGCAACAGCGCTCAAGTGGTTTTGACAGTGTGCTGAGGCGCCACAACCGCAAGCGCCGGCAGGAGGAGCAAGGAGCAGGGACACAGTGCTGCAGGCGCAGCCAGCCAAGCCTCTGTATCGCAGCGCGATAGGTTTGTTGCAGACAGGCGGACTGCAGATGGTCAGAAACTGCATGCAGGTCACAAAACAACCAGCCAGCCACCTGGCTAAGACCTTCCAGGAACCCGGGAGCTAGGGCGGCCGATTCGATGCGACAGCGAAGCGACAGGCGCGTGAGCCCAACCAGCGCCGCTGACAGGTCACACGTGCTGCCAATGATCTGCAAGGGGAGCAGACGCGGAGCGAGCGACAAGTGTCATGGGTCTGTGGAGGCTCACATCCCGGTCAGTGCGGAGCGGGCAAGGCTGCAGCGCAACAAGAAGGTAGGCAGGCAGGATGCCAGCAATTTCTTCCCAGGGTGATGACACAGCCAGCTGGGAGATGTGCGCAGCACGCCTCCCAGGCCTGGCAAGGGTGCTGGCTGCGCGTTTGAGCGCTGCTTGCCTTGTCAACGTGAAGCTCCAGCGACTGTAGTGCTGGCACCTCTGAGAGGCCCGCCAGTGCATGCCCCGGCAGGCAGAGCAAGTTGTCGGTGCCTGCAGCGGCAGGGGTGAGCCGCTTGGCATCAGTTTGTGACAAGGGGCTTTATGCACACCCTGCCGCCTTCATCCAGACGCCACAAAACGGGCAGGGGTTCATCCACTCAGCAGCAACTGTGTGCGTCCGTGCTGGTAAGAGCTGCCCAGCGCACCGGTTGCTCGAGGGGGGCACGTGACTGCCAGCGTGTGCACGCTTGTGCAGCCTCGCAGCAGCGCCAGCTCAGCAGACAAGGTGCCCAGGGCGCCCAAGAATTCCATGTGCTGCAGTCTTGGGCTGCGCAGGCCCCCAGGAAAAGCCTGCAAACAGGGACGGGCAGCGTGCTGTCCCGTGTGATGCCTGCTAAAAAATGCAGGCCTCCAATGCTGAGCAGCTGGACGCGTCTCAACTGCTATGCCCATTTTCTATGCACATTTCCAGCGCTGCACCTGGCTCAGGTCCCATCCAGGCTGCGCCGCACAGCCCAGCAAGGTCAGCCGCCGCATTACTGGGATCCGTGCAGCCAGCCATGCTGCTGCTGCATGGAAAGGCGCGAGGTCAGGGACCCCGGTGCTGTCTACTGCCGCCTGCTGCCGCACGACTGACCAGTCCAGCCGAACATCCCTCCACAAAACTGTGCTCTGCAGGGTGTAGCGACGCAACCGCAGGAATGTTACACGAGCAAGAAGTGACGACCGTTGCCACAGTAGCCGCAACAGTGCCGCCCTACAGCAATGCAATACCTTTATCACCCTCAGCGACCAATCAGAACGCCTGCGCTTACCTCAGCATACAGTTGCGCCCATTGTTTGCAGACTTGGGGAATGGAGGCGCGGTGCCGGTAGGCAGGTGCTGCACCCGCCGCTCCTCGCACGCTGCAAGCATGCACGAATATCATCTCCAGCACAGCTGCCTCCAGGTCATCTGCCGTGATGCGTGCCTCCTGGCTGCCCATGGTTGCCCGCAGAGCAGCACTGCAGCGCCGCTTTCGCTGCTGCCGTCACCGCCGCCGCAAGCGTTGGGTCGAGGTCGGCTGGATGGATTGGCGTTTTCAGCAGATTGTGTGCTTGTGTGGCAGCGTATCGACCCGAAACAGAGAATCATGAAAGCCTCCTCGCTGCAATCGATCTGGAGTGTGTCGCAGCAGCGGGTGGTTGCGGGCTGTGCAATTTATACCTCGCAGGGAGGGTGGATGGGCTTTCAATTCCGATGCATCGTCGTCATCCGTGCTGGGCGCACTTGAAACTCATTCATCGTGGTGCTCCATTGATTGCCGGCCTTCTCTGATGTGACACACCCGCAAAAGATGACAAACGGGTGAGAGTGCGAGTTGGTCGCTGAGAGTTTGTTGTGGCCCGCAGCGGCGGCCTCGCCTTAGCACAGCGTTGGCCCTCAAGTGCGCTGCCGTCCCCAAACATGCAGAGCGCTGCTGCGCAGCCGCCTGGGCCTGCATGGCGGCGCAAGAGCAGTGCCGGCGGCGGCCGCACCTCTCAACTGCGCCTTGCTCGACATCACAGGAGCCGCCAGCAACCAGCACCAAGCAAAGAATACGGTATGGGAGGGAGACTGGGAGAAGCAGCACAGCCAGGGACCTTCAAGCTCGGATGCCGCTCCTCTGCTTCCAGTCTGCGCCATTCACGCCAGCAGCTTTGGAAAAGTGGAGGATGAAGGTCCTACTTGGGACTTGCTGGGCGATCTGGCAGCAACACAGCACCAACAGTGCCAGCCCCAGCAGCACCAGCAGCACAAGGCCCATGAGCAGCAGGCGCCGACCGCACAGGATCAGCAGCCAGCAGCCAGCGGAGTGGTGGCTGCACCGCGTTTTGGGCGGCCAGACGCCGAGCAGCACAGCTGCTCGGCCACTCCAGGGGCCCCTCCACAGCCACTAGCAGAAGAAACAGACGCCTCCATGACTGATTGGCGGCAGCCGCATGCCACCAGCATCGGCAGGGGGCGCACCGACGGCTCCGGCAGCAGTGGCAAGCGGCCAGGGACGCTGCCAACGACGCGCCGCAAGCGGCTGCGCTCGATTTTCGCCGAAGAGGAGCAGCAGCAGCAGGCGCTTGCGGAAGGCGGGTCGCTGTTGGCAGGCGCAGCAGGCGGCTCATTAACTCCAGCAGGGGCTCTGGAAGGCAGTACTGCCGCCAATGATGCCGACCTGTATGCACCTCTAAGCAGCGCCGGCAGAAGCAACGGCAAAGGCAAGCCACCGCCAGGCGCCCAGCCTGAGCAGCAGGCTGCAGGGGTGACGGCACGCATGGCTTCAGCAAAGCCGCACGGCAACCCTTTTGCTCGCACCGGTGCTGCCGCTAAAGGCTCGGTGAGTGGCGGCTGTGCTGTGCTGCGCTGCCTGTGCAGGCTCTAAGCAGCCAGCTCTTCTCTGCCCACTATTGACCAATAAAGTATTGGCAGGCCGCATGCTACATTCCTTGACAATAACATACTGCTGAAGCATTTGTACTATACAATGGTGCAGCACACAGCAAACATAAGTTCATGTCCCCCTGCCTTCCCCTACCTGCAGCGCATCACCCTGGCCGCCAACACGACAGCCCTGCAGCCACCATCCGCGGCGGCAGCGGAGGCAGCTGGGGCTGTGGCCAGGTTTGCTGGCCTGCCATGGGGCGGCAGCGTGGCAGCGGCAGGCAAGCCGGGCCAGCAGCAGCAGCACATCCAGCCACAGCAGCAGCAGCAGCCCCGTAATCCCTTCAAGCCACAGCAGTTAGACCCGATGCAGCAGCAGCGCCTGGCCAGGGCTGAGGCTGCACTAGCTAGCAGCAGCAGCGATGACGACGATGAGTTCCAGCTGGGAAGTGGTGGTACTTTCCACCCGCTCACCGGGTGCCATCCGCCCACCTCACAACAACAAGAGCAGCAGGCACAGCAGAAGGAGTTGCAGGGCAGGCAGCAGCAACTGCAGCAGCACTCACGGCTGCAGGTTAGGCCCCAGGCCAAGGCTGGTGCAGGGACTGTGCTGCAGCGGCGGCAGGAGGCAGAAGTAGTGGATTTGATTGGTGGAGATGTCGTGAAAGCGGAACCGCTGCTGCAACCAGCCAACCAGGAGCACCATCAGGCGCCCCCGCCTCAGATTGGGGGACAACAGTGCGCAGCCCAGGATTCAGCGGCAGGCCAGCATCAGCAAGCGGCATGGGAGGCTGATCCTGGCTGGTCGGCACAGCAAAATGGGGCGGAAGCGGCCCTTGCAGGCCCTGCACAGCCCTTCTGGCAGGCTGCTGGTGACGACTGGCAAGAACCACAGCAGCGGCAGCAGCAGAGCCATGAGCCTTGGCAGCGGGGAGGGAAGCAGCAACAGTGGCCGCCTCCCAACCAACAGCAGCAGCAGCAGCAGCAGCAGCACTGGCAGGCCCAGGAGCACCAACAGCAGCACCAACAGCAGCAACCACAGCTGTTCTGGCAAGCACCCGATTACGAGGAAGGGTTGGACGAAGTTGGAGAGCCAGGCTATGCAGCCGGTGCTGGTGCTGGTGGCAAAAACGGCGTCGAACCGCATGCACAGCACTGGGCTGGCGATCAGCAGGGAGCTGCTGGCGGCAGCGCAGAGTGGCAGCAGGCGCAGCACGCTGGAGGAGGGCTGGCCCACCAGGCTGGGGGTGCAGGAGGTGGTGCAGGAGGAGATGCCCCCTGGTGGACCCGCTTCCCCGACTTTGTGCCCGTGGCAGCACTGCATGGCGGCACGGACCCCAGGTGCTGGAACCAAACACTTCGCCTTGATCTTGGATCATAGTGTATGAAGCTGCTCCGCTGCTGCCCTGCCGCACTGTTGTTGTTGTCGTTGTTGGCGCAAAGACATGGCTGTACACTTTCCTTGAAGCGATCCAGCTTGCATACTGCACCTTGCTTCTTGCACCTTGCTGCTTCCCGATTGATGGGGAACAACATTCCTCTACCTATCGACTGACGTGTGCCTCTTCCTCTCCCTGCCCCTTGCCTCGCGTGTGTTTGCTTGCTGTGTGCAGGGATGGAGCGGCTGTGTATGTGAACTACAGACAGCAGTTCACAGGAGTCACAAGCGGCGGCGCCACCACAGCCTCCAGAGCAGTTGCCGGCAGAGGGCCCTTTGAAGCAGTGGGCGGCGGCCGCACTAGCGGCGGCAAGCGGCAGCGAAATGGCGGCGGCGGCGGCCAAGGAGGGGGCCGCGGCAGCAGCGGACAAGGAGGGGCAGGCAGCGGCGGCGGCGGCAAGACTGGCTACTGGCTGGCTGAGGGTGGGAAGAACGTGAGACATGGACAGGCCTGCTGCCCTGCCCGCCTGCGTGCACTGCTGCTTACCTGCATATCAGGACCTTCTGCATCTGCACGTGTCGCTGGCTGCCACAGAGGCTGTTGCCTGGGCATCGCGGCCCCGACAACCACCTGCCAGCAGTTGCTCTGCCATCATCAAATATCACCAAACTGCACACTGTGCCTTCAGTCATCACCTGATGTACTGCATGAACTACATGTACGCACCGTTCTGTGCCGCAGGTCTACATTGATGCCAGGGGTCAGAAGCTGTGGGGCCAGATGGCCTACCGGACAGCCAAAAAAGAGCAAGGGGAGCCGCTCACTGCAAAGGGCGGCAGCGGGCGCAAACGCAAGGCGGCGAGCGCCGCCGGCACGCCCCGACGCAAAGGCAAGAAGGGCGGTAAGGCAGCTGGGGGCGGCAAACGGGGCAAGAAGTAGCAGGTGGCACACCCCCCAGTACTGGCTGCGGTCACCAACTGTACCACTTGTACTTACCACTTTCTATGTCTTTTTGTTTGCATGTTTGGCACAGCTCATTCAGTATTTGAATATAACACTTTAATCACTGGAATGCTATGCAATTAGCAGTCTCGTTGCCAGGGCTCGCGATACGGCAAGCAAAGCAGCTCGAAAATGTCTCGCTGGCTGCGCACCGTTCTACTGCCGCCACTGCTGTTTTCCTGTGGCGGCGCCGTCTTGTCTTCACCTCTTGCCTCTAACGCCGCCGCTGCTGCTGCTGCCTGCTCTGCTGCTGCTGGCGCTGCCGCCTGGCACTGCCCAGCCAGGGCGTGCGCCGCACATTCTGGAGAATTTGGAGCAGCGGCACCTGCAGGGCCTGCCGCTCGTTCTGGGCCTGCCCCATCTTCTGCTTGGCAGCTGCCGGGTCCCCAGCCTGGCGGCCAGCGTGGCAGCTTGTGCCGGTCCAGCGGCGGCGCATCCTCTGGGACTCTGGCGAGGCCGCCGTCAACAAGGCGGTACAGCCTGCAGTACCATGTGGAATAAATCTGAGCAGTACATCTGGGCGGTGCATTTACAACACTGCTTGAGCTGCAGCCCGTCGTGCAAGCCATGCCACACGCCACATGCCACCGAGCGGTAGCTCAACACCAAGAGAATTTAATTGATTTCATCACGCACGGTGCATGTGAGGTGACAGGGAAGCACCCCATGCACCCAGCATGAGTGATGTGAGCCAGCCAGCCAGCCTGCGCACCCGTGGTTGTTGAGGTGCATGCCCCGGCGTTTGGCCAGCCGCCGCATGAAACGACAGAACTGCGTACTGCCTGCGGTACACGCGAGAAGCCAGGGAGGCAGTCAGGGAAGCGCAGAGGAGGGAAGCGAAAGGCAAGATGCAGCAGGGTCGGCACCAGCCGAAGGCAGGCGTTGAAGCGCCACAGCCGCAGCCAACCGTGCACGGCTAGCGGTTTGCAGCCGGGACGCTGCAGTACGCACATCAGCGCAGCTGCTATCTGCTGAAACCAAGCACTCAAGCACCGAACAACACAGCATGTCGTCTTGGACTCTGCCCGACACGGCCCGCATCCAGCCCTGGGCGACTGCGCACCAATCCAGCCGATGAGCGCAAAAGGCAACTGCGCGGGAGTGGCCAGTATGATGTCGATGCGCCTGAGCTTACCAGCGCAGGTACGGAACACGCCAAAGACGTGGTCCAGCCTGAGGGCGGTCGGGGCAGCGGCAGTGAAGGGCAGGGAGCAAGCGGCAGCACCCAGTCAAGAAAGACGCCAGCTGGCAGAACTGCCAGCCGCAAGGTGCGGAGATGCAGGGCGCAGGTGCAGGTGGAGTCAGCAGTCGAGGAGGGTAGACCCAACGAGTGCCACCCAACATGCACGGCTTCCCAGACAACACCGCAGCACAGCATGCACTGCCGCACACACGCCTGCACCACAGCGCAGCACACAGGCATGTCTTGCAGCGGGCACAGCGCTGACTGTGTGTTACCGATCTGACTGTATGTTGTTGTGCGGTCCAAGTCCAGTCATCTCCTCAAGCACATGTGCCTCGAGGTGCTGTGTGCGGTTGCGCTGCAGAAAGAGGGCACAGGTTACAGGCTGTGTGTGCAGCCATGTGAGCAGGCGACGCCCTGTAGCATCGAACCGACCAGCACCCAAGCTGGAGATGCCAACAGGCAAGTGCCCTAGCAAGCTGCCTGTCCGCCTCCCTGCCTCCTTGCCTCCCAGCCAACATCTGCTTGCACGGCCGCCGGGCCGGTGCCTGCCAGACCATTACCCAAGCAGCGCTGCAGGCAAGCAGACGAGCACACTTGCCCTCACACGCTCACTGCCTCACTGTGTGAACTCCGAACTCTCTCGATCCCTCACTCCCCCCGCTCTCCCACGTACCTGCAGCATACACATAGCTCCTGTATCTGGTGCCAGCATGTGCCGCCGGCTAATCAGCTCATCACGAATCTGAGTGATCAGCGCCTCGCCCCACTCGAAGGTGGGGTGAGACACGATGAAATCTGCGTCGTGGTGTACAGGCCGCGCCAAACCCCCACCCCCGCCAGCGGCACCGGCACCAGCAGCAGCAACAGCAGCCTGCTGGGTGCCGCTGTGGGGAGCGGCATCAGAACTTCCAGGCGCAGCTGGCAGCAAGTGTCCATTCGTCTCTCCGGCGCTCTGAATTGGCTGCGGCTGTGCTGCCTCCTGCCGTGCCCCTTGCCGTGTACCTCCAGGCTGCTCCTGCTCCGGCTGCTGCTCCTGCTGCATATCCTGCTGGCTCTCCTGCACCTGCTGCTGCTGCCCCCGCACCCCCCGCTCTTGCTGAGCCAGGTCCGCCCGCCGCTTCCTGCTGCTGCCGCCAACGTTCGTGACCTGCCAGCCGGTCACACCGCTGATTTCTTCCAGTACTGCCACCACTGCATCATGCATTTCTCGGACGTCCGATGAGCCTGGCAATGGATGTAAACGTGGGCGTTGAGGGTTATGTAAATATAGAGGGCATAGGCTGCACATTCTTGCATGTGAGCAGTGCCCGCCTGGCCTGGCAGGTCCCTCCTGCCGCTGCCGACACGACATAAAGCAGGCAGACATGTCCTGCCTGCCTGCATCCTGCCCCTGCTGCAACACCGGGACCCCCAGTTCCAGTGCCTTCAAGCTCAGCCTGCCAGCCTGCACTGTTGTAGCCCACCCACGCCCCACCCCCTCAACACAAAACCCACCACCCTACCGCTTTCAGCTCACTTGCCCCCTCCAACAGGTCCGCACGGTGCAGCAGCCCAAAGCGCTGCACAGGCGTCAGCTTCAGCAGGGGCTGGTTGCCGGGGCCGCCGCCGGCCGCCGCCGCTTCCACGTCTTCGTAAGACCTGCCAGCATGCATGCGGGGCGGATGAATCAAGCAGCGCTGCAGAAACGCGGTATATTTAATAGGAAGGGAATGGAAACAAAGTCGCCCGTAAGAGCTGTCGAAAGTGAATGAAAAAAAGCAAGCAGCGCAAGCGTGACGGCCAGGCACAGCAACCTGTTCAGCCACGCTCAGCCAAGATGGGCCAGCTGCCCTACCTCATCCCCAGGTCCCACCACTTGTGCGCAGTGCCCGCCCCCACCCCCAGCAGCTTCACAAACTTGCGGCGGGTGGCGGCACCAGCACTGTCGGGGCGCAGCACGCCATTGGAGTGGCACACCGGCTGGTCGTGCCTGCAAAGAGAATGGGGGAACACACTCCAAAAATGAAACACGCCAGTCTGCGTCCATGAGCCCCAAAGGCCAACAGCCCATTGGGCCGATGCACGCCGCACATAACAAGCAGATAGCTTGCCCAGCCAGCAACGACAACGGTGGGGCAGCCAGCTGGAAACCGCCACTGGTACTGCTACACCGATCCCTCCCACCTGAACAGTTCCAGCTTCTGGCAGGTGCCGGTACCGCTCAGAAGTATCTCGTTCAGTTCTGCCGCCGTGGATTCCGCCAGGTACGGCAGCGTGCCCGCCTCCACTGGCGGTACCAGTCGGTACGCACAGGTTCGCACCACCGCCGCAGCGTGAGCGTATGCCAGAGACTGCGGGCGTCAATTGAGGATGAGGCCAAATGCAGGCTCAACCAGACGACGCAGCCACAGCATGGCTGCGGTGTGGGCAGCCTTGCAGCCCGTCTTGCCAACAAACCTTCCTGCAGCGATCCTGCAGCGAAGCCCTGCCAGATGCCCAACCCCACTGTTGCGACACACAAGTAAACCTCTACATGCGGCGCACACAGCACACACGGCACACACCCAGAACGGCACACACTCAGAACATACACAATACACAGCACAGCAGCACTCATCCCCACCTTGTGGTTCAAGACTTGCTGCCCGGTGGAGGGATCAGTCAGGAACTGGCCATTCAGGGCCACCTCATAATGCTTCATCTCAATCAATGCCTGCACCACCTGCACCAGGCAACAGCGGCGGCAGAGCAGGACGGGCTTTGGCATGGGGTCAAATGCACAAGGTGGCAGCAGGACACGCTTGGCTGCACATGGGTCGAATTGGAAAGGTGGAACCAGGACAGGGTCGGTGCCTTGGAAGGGGCATGGGATGAGGTACGCGGTGGCGGGCCAGGCAAAGCAGCAGCGATGAACAGGCAGGGACGGGGAGGGGGAGGGAGGCAAGCGGGGCCAGGCCAGCACATGCGAGGCCTGCCAAGCAGCGGGCACGACCGCGTGGAAGCATGCGCTGAAGACTGTCAAAGGGAATGTTCAAGGGAAGCAACGAAGCGTGAGAAATGGCTTACGCCTACAGTCCTCACCTGTTCGTTGCCGACGCTCCTGCACCGCTCCTCGTCGAAGTCCCCCTGATGCAGAGGCGGGGCGGGTGAGTGTGTGTGAGGGAGGTGGGAGCGAGGGAGGGTGGGAGGCAAGGCGCAGTGCGTGAGCCAAGCGCATGCAAGGCAGAGTTTGTGAGCGATGGAGGGGTGTATGACGGGCAAATGTCGGGAAGCAGGTGCGTGCGGGGCCGATGGAGGCAGAGCACGGGGCACCTGGGCAGCGAGCAACAGCATAGCATCAACTCTGCGCTGGTCGAGGCACTGCCTGCACCTCACCTGCAGCAGCAGTTCTGTGTTGTCCATCTCAGCATGCTCCGGGGGCCACAGGGAAGGGCCCAGCCAAGCCGCCAGCGCGGCAGTTGTTGAGCTGCTGTGCCCATCCTGGCCCGATTTTGACGGTGAAGGCTGCTGCTGCTGCTGCAGCTCGGCGGATGACGGCTGGTACTTGTCCTCCGGCAGCCAGCGCTGACTGCGCATGCAGTCTGCAACCCACTGCTGGGTGACGTAGTGCAGTCCAGGAGGCACACGGGTGCTGCCAGGATGCAGGCTGGAGGGGATGGATGGCCAGCCTCCGCCGGGCTGCGGCACTACACAGTGTGTGATTGCAGCAAGGCTTGCAGCTTCTTGTGCGTCCTGGATGATGGATCCTCCCAGTGCTGGCACGTGTGCCTGCCAGGCCTTGAGCACGCTGCCGCTGTGTGGCACGCCCACTGGCGGCACAAACAGCAGCACGCTCGGGGTTGTCGGTGGGTCGGCCGCGGGGGTCCCAAGACGTGGACGCTTGGCGGCTGGTGTCGACATCGTAAGTCGATACGCTGCAATTGTGTGTGCTGGTCAGCAGAAGCAAATGCAGAGGGGAGTGCCCATTTTGCAGCTCAAGCCGATGTAAAGCTCAATTGGACACAGGTCAATGCCGCAAAGGCTATGAGCGATGTCCCGTGGGCAGCAGGAGCCTCCATTTGTTTTTCATTGCCGTGCTGTGCGAGCTGCGCGTTGGATACTGCAAAACTGCGCAAATTTGGCCCGTGCTCACAACCAGCAATCGCAACAACTGGTCGACCGCCATCAAGCTACAAAGTGCCCAGCATTGCTTGTAGTTTTGCCATCCCCGCCATTCATTTCCGCCCTGCACAATGCTGAAACGCCTGGGTGGCGCTGCGCTGCTCGGTGCGCTCGCCTACACCACCGCCGACGCAGCGGCAGACTCGGCGCTGTATTGGCGGGCCCGCGGCCTGGTCATGGAACAAGCTGTGGCGCATGAGCGGCTGTGCCGTGAGCTGGGCGGGCCCCCGCTGCAGGCTGGCCCTTGGTACAACAGCAGCGTAGCCATCAGCCACGACGGGCACATCGCCACAGTGACGATGCCGCTGCGGGGCAACCGGCGCTCATCTGATGTGACGGTTCGGGTGAGCACCATGCTCGTCCTCCTGCTCCTCTTGCTGCCACCAGCAGACGACCTCACTGCTTGTTGCTGGCAGGATCCCAGCTATTCCTTCCTCGATACACCTACTCTTGGACAGCTGCGGGCACTGCCCGCCTGCTGCTGACAGCACACGTGGACAGCTGGGACTTCAGTGTGTGCTTTGTATGGTGCAAAACCATCTCCCTACTCCGCTTCCTACACCCCTGCACCATCGGCCTCCCTGCTGCGCAGGTGGTGCGCCAGGGCGGTCTCCGTTCCACGCTGCTGTACAACCTTGTTGGCGGCGGCCACTGGGATGTGCTGGTGATGAACGCACTGGTGGGCATGGGACCGGGAGGCACACCTATATCCCTGAGCCTGATGCAGCAAGCTCCCCCAAATGCAGCTGCAGCGTCGCCGGCAGCCGTCAGCCATGCAGAGGCGCTCGCGGCGGCGCATCAGGCGCGCTTGCTAGCAGCGGAGCAGCACGCAGCCGACGCGGTAGCGGCGCGGCAGTCTACCCGTCGAGAGCAGTGACTGCTGTGTACTTGAAGTGTGTTTGCTGTCGCGTTGCCTGTGGCTGCTTCGACCAATAGCTGTGTGACCAACCGACCTGCCCCTAAGTGCAATCACAATATGGGATCAGCGCCGGCGAGTTACAAGCCAGCCTCGTTCAAGGCTCAAATCACCAGAACTGCTCTGTTTCCACCGGCTGGGCCTGCTCCTCCTTGTCCTGCTCAAATCGCTGCTTGCTCTGCATCAGGTACGAAAACGCTGGGCGGCGCCCCAGCCATCCCAGGCTAGCAGCTGCTGTCAGGCCTCCCACCGCCACAGCAACGCACAGCAACGCCGCAATAATGATGCCGACTAGCGGGTTTGCAGCTGCCGCTGCGGCGAGGCTGGTAACCGCGCTGCATGCTGCATCGCCAGCCAGTCCGATGCAGGCTGATAGCGTGGGTGCTACAGTGAAGGCTGCATGACCAGTGACTGCATGCTGCTGGCCACGTGCTGCATGTGGCGGTGCCAAACGGGACCCGACTTTGGAGGGCCATGGAGCCAAGACGTGCCGGTCAACGCCGCCGCCATGTTGCCGCCGCCAAAGCTGTCCACACCGCAGTGATGTCGGCAGCGATGCGAGGGTGAGGTTGTGTGCTTTGCTGACGTCTGGGTGCAGTAATGGCGCAGCCCGAGCTGCAAGCCGCTGGATTCTGTTCACCTGGGCGTGGCAAGATGCGCATGCCATCATATACTGCCGATGGACGCGGTAGGAGTAATGATGCGGAGGGTGGGACTGAATAATGCAGAAATGCCCGCCCGCATGCGCATCATATGCCGCTGCCAAGCCGCCAGTCACTGGGTCTCACATGGCCTAAAGAATCCCGATCACTCATGGGACGCATAAGCCATATCATCCTGCACCATCAGGCGCACGCTGCAGCTCAATGCACCGCGCCACGCACTGCCGTGGCCACGCTTCCGCCGTGAGCCGCTGAGCCAGGGCCTGCCAGGGCGCTATGCGCTGCTCTCGTGTCATAGGAGCCGCGCCGCTGGTGCTGGTCAGAACCCAGACCTGAACAGGCAGGCACGTCAGTGCGGGCAGAGTGTAGGAGGTCAGCACCAGGTCTGGGTGGGTAAAGTCAAGACTAGTTGATAAGCTACATCACGATGGCAAGTCACACACACGACGCCCAGCCCACCTCTGTATGCAGCGGCAGTGGCCAGCCTGCAGGAAGGATCCACTGCCGGCCGGTGTCCATGCGACTCGGGCGCCGTTCCTGCAAAACAGGCAGCCTCGTCTGGCAGCCAGCTGATTCCACTGCCGCCACTGGTGCTAGTGCTGGCGGCAAAACTGCCTGAGCGTTCCTGCTCTTTGTGGCAGCGCGAGCAAACAGCTCCTGGAACTGCCTCTTGCCGCTGAATGCCACCACGACAGGCGCGCCGCAGCTGCTGCATGTGCACCCGGGGATGGCGGCACTGGCACGCTCGGCCTGCTTTGCTAGGCGGGAGTAGAAGCCTGGCCGCCACTGCTCGAAGTCCTGGGAGGTGAACTGGGAGCTGTCCGTGCCAGGATGGCCGCTGCCGACGTCAGTGAAGCCCACGCCTGCCACCTGCAACAGCGCGGCGGTGATCAAGGAGGTTGCTCAGCGGCAGTTGGATGGGTGGATAGAGTGCAACACAGGCTGCCCCTCAGGAGCAGCAGCGCCCAGACTCAAGTCCTCACACAAAAGCCCGCTGCAACTACCTTTGGCATTTTGTCATCATCTTGCGCCCCTGCTATTTCATCTGGAGGTGCGATGCCTGTCTCTCGCAGGATGGGCCACAGCCTATTGGTAGGGTTGCTGTAGCAGGAGGCAGGCGGGGCTTGTGATGATACAGGGTGAAGATGGGATCCCGTTTGAGGGGATGTTAGGCACGATCATGGCTAGTTCCCGTGATAGCTTCAAGTTACTGGCCTTCAATCACCTGTAACAGTGGCCAGAAGCCCAGGCATGATCACTGCAGGGCAAACACAAGCCAGAGCGACGGGTGGGGTATGCAGGGTTCGGCAAATCGGCGATACCAGCGCCAAGAGGCGTGCAGCATTGCTGCCTTGACACTGACCTGGGGTTGTGCCCAACAATGATGCAACGCAGAGGCGCATCTCCCAGTTTCTCAAGCGGGAGTCCGCGCGGAGCGGGAGGAACCGCCGCTTGGGGGCTCCCTGCTCCTGCCTGATGCTGGACGCTGCTGCTACTGCGGCGCCGCTTGCTGGGTGACGGCTGCTCGGGGGAAGTCGCACTTTGTGACGAAGAGAAAGCTGCCGGAAGTGGGTTGCACAAACGAAAGGCGTCAAACATTGTGATCAGTGTCGCCCGATTTGGCTGATGGTTGATAGTGTTGCGGGCGTATGCCTGGAATACGCCGGTACAGTCAAGATGGTACGATTGAAAACATAACCGATGCCCCGATCCTCGATCCGATATTGTTTTGCCAGGGCGGGGCGCTGTTGCTGCTGTGCCGGCACGGTTGGTCTCGGCACCACAGCGCATGAGCGACGAAATGGAGCACGGCAGTGGCTTCTTCGTGGCAGCATACGCTCTGCAAGGAGCAGGCGAAGATCAGCACAGCAGCGCAGGCCTGGATAGCTTCCACAGCCCTGCAGGCGCCGTGCACAGCGGTGCAACCGGCTCCTCCCGTTTCAGCCACTCGGCTCCCCACCACGAGGCGGCACGCACATCCTCACACCACAGCATCCCACGATCCATACCGTCCACCACAGCCTCCATGGCGGCTTCTGACAGAGGTGAGCAGCCAGGGTTGCGTTCACCGTCCGCAGACAATGCGATGTGTGGCTACCGGCCTCCCAACTGCCGCCTGAAGTGGTGACCGCACCACTTCTCGCTCACCATTCCTAAACTGCCATGCTGCTGTGCAGGCAGCCCCTCCCTGTCGCCTCTGGGAAGCCTTTCACCACCTCCCAGCCCCACCCACCACCTCACACCCCGCGGCAGCCAGCACGACAGCCGGAGCACCAGCCAGGCTGCAGCGCAGCTGGCTGCCCCTGCAGCAGCATGTATGGAGGGGGCTATAAGTGGCAGGGGAGCGGGGTGGGAAATCGAGGGAGAGCCAAGCCCGCACTCACAGCCCAGCCTCACGTTTGCTACCCTGCAGCGGCCTCAGCAGTGCCCACAGTCGCCTGTGCTGGGGGGCACACCCCTGCCTGGCAGCCCCAGCCCGCTTCCGCAGCTCTCAATGCCCCAGCAGCAGGGGCAGCAGCAGCACCCACACCGCACTTTATCTCCAGACTCTGTCGCGCTGCTCGCGTGCGTGGCAGCTGCTGATGCCAGCCAGCGTGCCAGCGTACAGAGCGGCAGCGCCGCCAGCTTCCATCACCTTCCACACATGCTGTCGTATGGCTACGGTGCCCCCTCAGCTTCTGAAATGCAGCGCCGCGTGACTTCTAGTACTGTTCTGTCCCACCAGCCGCTCCACAATGCAGCGGCGGCGGGGCTGGCGGCGGCAGGCGCCGCCGCTGCGGAGGTGACTCGTCTGCAGCTTGCTGCGGGGGACAGGCAGCGGCGGCAAGCTGCTGACCTGAAAGATGAGCAGCAGGCAGCGGAGGAGTTGGCAGGCGCAGGTGCTGCTGGGGGGGGGGCGCATGAGGAAGGGCAGGAGGGAGAGGAGGGAGAGGGTGGCAAGCTTTTGAGCGCTGAGCCCAGCGGTAGCCAGAGGCTGACCAGTGACGGCGACGAGGTGTGTGGCTGTGGCTGCTGTGCCTGCTGTGCCTGCTGCCCGCATGCTGTGAAGCAGCATGCCGCCGCTGCTGTGCCGGTACACGAGCAACCTGGCCCTGTTGAGCGCCAAAGCGAATTGAGAACCTTATAGTCAGAGGAGCTGCTGCTGGCTTGTATGGCATGGCTGCAGCTTGGTCTGGTTGAGATGGCAGAGGGTCGCCAGGTCCCTTGGTACAAGCGGCTGGGATTTTGGGGCCGCGCGGTTTCCCTTGGTGTCAGCCTCACTTTCTTCCTGGCAGGCATTGTGGCGCTGGTGGTGTGGCCCGACGTGGTGAGTTGGTGCGGCTGACTTGCTGCGCTGTGCTGTGCAGAACTTGCAACTTGCTACGTCTTTCCAAGCCACTGCGCTTTCTTCGTGTGTGCTGCATGCTGTGTGTCACACAACTGCCCAATCACCACGCAAGCTACGGGATGTCGTGCACACAGCTGATAAGCCCACCCTGCTTGCTGGCTGCAGAAGCTCGCGGGCTTTAACCTGTGGCGCTGGTTCTTCTTCCTTGGCTGCTGGCCAATCATTTACTGGGGCAGCGTTTGGACGATGTGGGCCCTCACCAAGTTTTGCGAGTGCCGCCTCTTCTCGGCCCGCACCGCCGTGTACTTCCTCGTCGGTGGGTCGCTGCTACGGCCTGGCTGGGTGGCGGTGCGGGCAACGCCGAGTGTGGCGTGTCAGTGACACCAACGTTGGTGCAGGCCTCCAGCGGCTTTCTTTCTTGGCACTGCCAGGCAGCATCTGCCTGTGTGTGCAGCCCTGAGACCACCCCTTCACAACTTCCACCCCAGCTGTTCCACTTATGGCTGGCTCCTCCTCGTTGGCTCCGCCTCACAAACCGCTGCTGTGTGTCATGTTGTATTGCCTTAAACTATATGACTGTCATGTTGTACCGCCTGTACCGCAGGCACCAGAGGGGCTCTCATGCTGGTCATGCGCTCGTGCCTGGTGCTGGCGGCCTTCGCCGCCCTGTTTCAGACGCAGCCAGACCTGGACAATGATGCGACCGTGCAGAAGGTCTTCCAGTTTCTCATCAAGCTGCTGGGTGCGCAGGCTGGGAGCTTGCTGGCGGGATGCTTGCTGGGCAGTGAAGTGCCGTGATAGTAGTGCAGTGACAGTAGTGGCCAGCAGTGCAAGGATCAGCAGTCCTGTGCTGTGCTGCGATGCTCAGACAGCAGCGCTCCTCAAACGGTTATGTTGTGGTGTGCTTGGCGCCCAACTCGCTCACCGCAGGCTGCGCGGCGCTGATGACTGTGGGCAACCTGATCAAGAAGGTGGTGATCAAGCTGCTGGCGGCGCACTTCCACAAAGAGGCTCACTTCCAGCGCATGCAGGAGGCCCTGCGGAAGGTGAGCGGTACCGCGTGCCTGTATGTGGTACTGCATACTTTTTCTGTGGGTTGTTCACTGGCAAGGAGCACCAGTCTCTATTCCGATTGTCATCACAGAGGCATTCTGGATAATGCAGACTCCGTGCCAGCCCACACACCGTCTGCCTGCAACCTCAGATGCCTCTCTGTGCTATCTTCCCGCCACGCAGGAGTACTTCCTCTCAATCCTGTCCCAACCCCGGGAGCATCGTGATAGTATGAACAGCCAGGCGCAAGGCGCGGCCATGCCAAGCGCCAAGTCGTTTGCCAAGCGCTGGCTGTCCCGCCAGCTGATCAGCAAGGCATGCAGCTTGCTTGCCTGTTTGCTCGCTTGCGTGCTTGCTCGCTAGCTTCATTGATTGCATTCTGCGTATTCTGCATTCCACACGCTTGGCTGACCTGATGCATGCAATGCAGCGTGGTCCCCTGCCATGACATGCTGCCATGATAGTAGAGAGCATAACTCCTGTCTGTGCCCGCTCGCCTCCCCGCCTCCCCGTGTGTGCCTGCAGAGCGCGGCAGCCATGCACTCCCTCCCCACCATGGTCCGCTCCTTCAGCCGCCACCACCGCAAGCGAAGTCAGTCGGACTCGCTGCTGGTGGACGGCCGACAGCTGTCTGACGGGGCCATGGCGGGCCTGGTTGGCGAGCATGCAAGCATGGTCCGGATGTCTGCCGCCAAGGCGGCAGGCAGCCAGGCAGTTGAGAAGTCCAACCAGTCGGCCACTGCTGCACTGACGAGCATCAACGTGGTGGCGAGTGCGGGTGTGGAGGCGTCATTTCGAAGCATGCCCAACTTGGAGAGGGTGAGCAGGATGGTCGGGCACAGCCATGGTTCCATTCACGGCCCCAGCCACCTGGCGCCTCATGCCCAGCACCAGCCCCAGCCTCAGCACCTGCTGCAGCACCTGCAGAGGCAGAGCGGAGGACCGGAGGCAGCGCACACCGCAGGCAATGTAGCAGGCAGCGCTGGCAGCCAGCAGGCCCCCCGCCGCTCGGACCTGCAGTCACGGCTTGCTACGGGGGCTGCTGCTGCTGTTACGGATCACAGCCCGCTGCGGCCAGCAAGCAGGCTCTCTCGGTCAGTAGTTGCGGGCTTTCAGGGGGGCGGCGGCACCAGCATCGACGGCGATGAAGACTTGACGCCTGCTGCCGGCGGCTGCCCCTTGCCCCCTGGCCAGCAGCAGCCTGCCCGGCCCCATCTGGCGCGCCAGCTGGGGTTGCTGCCACTGACCCGCGGCTCGGCTCACGGCGGCGAAGGTCAAGGCGGCGACGCAGGCGCTAGCGAAGCAGCGGCGCTGCGCCAGCTGCGATTCTCGCTGGCCTCCCGGCAGCACTCTGGCGTTTCTTCGTCTTTGGCGGCTGCCAGGCAGAGCTATGCGTTCCGGGTAAGGGACTGTGGTGTGGCGCTGGCAACCCAGACTGCGGCTGGCTTGGCTGCGGCCCTGCTGGCATTCACGCTTTATAGCTTTATTGGAACATATGTGTGCATGTTAGTGCGTGCAGGGAAAGCAGTCAACTTTGTGCCGTATGCCCCAAAGTCCTGCCCTGCTGCTGCCTGCACTGCTCCCTCCGCCTGGCGTGCAGGCGCGAGACGCCTCGCGCCAGGGGTCTCTGGCCTCACTCCACTCTCTAAGGGGAGACGGCGGCAAGACCGCGCCGCCGCTGCAGCAGCTGCTGGACCTGGAGCAGACGCGGGAGCAGCTGCGGGCGCGGCATCGCCGCACCAGCATCGTGCAGGTGAGTTTGCCGGCAGGCCGAGGGAGCGGCAGAGCTGCGCTGCTTGCGAGGCGTCAGGGGATGTGCAGCGGTCACGCCTGACTGGTCGAAATCCCTGCTCTCTCCCGTGACTGCCCCCAGTTTGCCTGGTCTCACCTCAGCAGCTTGCATGCCTCGCTGCCGCACCGTGCCGCTCGCCTCATCCAGCCTCCTCAGGCCTCACCCAGGGCCTCATTTGGTCTTGGCTTGATTTCGCCTTGCCGCTCATCTGATCCGTGCCATCAATGTGCTGCCTCAGCTTCACCTTGCCTCATCCTGTGCCACCTGTGCTGCTGGCCTCACCTCAGATGCCGCCTGAGGAGCTGGAAAAGATGCACCATATAGAGAAGCACATCCGCAAGAACCAGCTCAAGGTGGGTGCCTAGATGCGGCAGCGCGGTAGCTCAGCTGGCCAGCCTGGGCTGTGAACCACCTTGTTGCCACGTGCAGCTGCAAGTGTCAGTGTGCGTATCACCGGGCAGCCAGGCCTTTGACTGCAGGAAGCCGAAGGGTGTGCGATAACATCGTCCCTTCCGGGTCACACTTCCTGCCATGCGTGTGCCGTGCCTTGCAGTTCACGCTCACAGACCAACTGGGCAAGGGGCAGGCCGGCGTCGATGATAATGAGCTGGTGGGCATGAGCGTTGGCTGCAGGGCACTACTGTCCGCTCGTCTCCCTCGGCCATGTTGCTGGCTTGGCTATGGTTCTTGCATTAGTTGCATCGCTGTTGACGCTGCACATGTGGTGTTTGATAACAGAGCAAACGCTGCCTCTGCAACCTTGCCAGCAGCACCAACAACAGCGGTATGCGCTTGCTGCCTGGAAGCTGACCGTTTTGCCGCCGGCTGCCGCCGCCCTGCTGCCGGCCTGCAGGAGGCAAAGCGCGTGGCTTTCTACCTGTACCACAACCTGCGTGCCTCTCGCAAGCGCAAGTGGATCCAGCAATCAGGTGAGGGCTCTCTTCACGCATTACTTGTGCTCTCAGCGCCCTCCGGCCTCCTCCGGCCTGCGGCCCTCCTACATGCCTGCCCCCGCTTCCTGCTCCCTCTTCCTCCGTCCACTCCACCCTGTGCATCAACCCTCTTTGCAGTGTGCGTGCCATGTGCGTGCCATTCCTCCAAGACAATCTTCCTCTGCCCTGTTGCTCTGCACCGGCCCCTCGCACCGTTCGAGCTCCCCTGAATCGATGGATGCCGCCCCTTCCTCTCCCCAAGCCCTGCAGACCTCGAAGACTTCCTCCCTCCGCAGCAGGCAGCAGAGGCTTTCCTGTATCTGGACATTGACGGCAACGGGCGCATCTCAGCAAGGGAGGTCAGGGAGTCGGTTGTCAACATCTTCCAGGTGGGTGTTCCCAGCTCCTGGCTGGCTGCGGATCTGTTTGGTCGCTGGTGCTGGCCAGGCTGGCGGAAGTGCAGCGGGCCGTATGGTTTATGCTAATGGGTGGCAAGCTGGTTTACACGACTGACTGGTCTGCTTGCAGTAGTGTGCCAAGCGCTCCCCCATTATCGCTGCATCACATGTGTTGATTGCAAAACAGCGACAGCGTGTTTCCTGAGGCTGCCACTGCCCCGCCTCAATTTCTCGCGTCAATTTCTGAATGCACAGGAGCGTGCGCACTTGGCGCTGACCCTGCGCGACACCAAGAGCGTCATCTCCAAGCTGGAGCGGCTGCTGGGAGCCATCATCCACACCCTCTTCATCTTTTTCTACCTCGCAATTTTCAAGGTGGGGCCCGGCTCACGCCTCAGCATCTGCCGCCTGCTTTAGTCAACCCAACGGCAACGCAGGCAGCCGCCGACAGCGGAAACACCCTGTGCCTGCCTGCCTGGGCCTTCTCCTGCTGCAGATCGACGTCACACAGGCCTGGCTCACCTTTTCTTCCATCATGCTCGCCTTCACCTTCATCTTTGGAAACTCCATTCGCACCATTTTCGAGTGAGTGGGGCAGGGAGTAGGCAGCCCAGGGGTAGGCTGTACGCTCATGCAGCAAGGCTGTAGTGAGTAATGGTGACAGGTTCGCTTTTGGTCCCATCCATGGCGTTGGCTGCTGCACAGAGGCAGCAGGCAGTGCTGGTGAAGCCGAGCTGCCGCTACTGTCGCATCCACCCCGCTGCCTGTGCTGCATCGCTGCAGGTGTGTGGTTTGGCTGTTTGTGGTGCATCCCTACGACGTTGGAGACACACTGGTGATCACTGGAGAGAACCACAAGGTGTGCTGCCAGCTCTCGGTGGACCGAGGAGGTTTTGACCCCGCCAGGCGTTGCTGGCTGCTGGGTGCTGCCACTGCCGCTGCCTGCGCTGCCTGCCAGTGCTGTGGCTGCCACTGCGGCCCAAAACACTCCGCCGGCAAGGAAGCATTGATGGTTAAGTGCTGCTAGTAGCAGCGCCTCCTGTTGTATCTGACGAAGCAAGCTGAGTGTGTGCGCCTTGTCAAGGCTGAGATGGGGAATGGGGCCACTGCCGCTGCAAGCTGCCAACACAGCCGTGTCTCACAACCGCCGCAGGTGGAGGAGATCACGCTGCTCAACACCGTGCTGTCTCGCTGGGACGGAGGCCGCATCTACTTCCCCAACTCCCGCCTCAACACGGAGCAGCTGTTGAATCTGAGCCGTTCATCAAACAAGGGAGAGACGCTCAAGGTGGGCTGGAAGTCTGCTGGCTGCAGCTTGCGCTGGAAGTCATGCTGGGCAGCCACACTTCCGCCTGGCAAATGCGGCATGCTATTGGGCTGCGGCAGGCCCAAGGGACTGTGCGAGAGGAGGACTACTGTGCCAAAACTACGAATCGCGTACTGCACTGTACTGCCTGGCCTTTTGTACTGCAGCTGTCCCTGGACTTGTCCACCTCCCTGGAGATAGTGGAGATGCTGCGGGCCTCAGTTGAGGATCACGTGAAGGGCAACCCTACAGACTTCAGCGGGGCCAGCTCAGGTGAGAACGCTGCCGCTGCCTGCAGCTGCCACTGCAGGCGCCTGCCAGGGGCTGGGAGCGGGATGGGAAAGAAGGGGTTTCAACGGCTGTCGGCGCGTGCGCTTGTCAGCGGCAGAGAGGGTCGGGGGGAGCATACAAAGCAAAAATGGGCTGGGATGCGGTGCTTGGGGTCAGCGCCACGTTCTGCTGGACTGTTGTGTGACAGGCAGACGAGTCGGGTGCTCGACTTCAGCCATGCTTACTGATTCGCATCTGCTGCCTCACCCCTCAATCGTCCGCCTTTCACCTCCCACCTGCCTTGCACCTTCGCTTGCCTGTCGCTTACCTGTCTACCGGCTGCTGCAGTCAATGTGAGAGCCCTGGGGGACCCAATGAAACTGGCCATAGGAATCTACTACGAATACTCACACAATGGAGTAGACGCAGGGCGCTGCTCACGAGCCAGGTCAGCTGTGCTGGCCGTAGCAGTACCGGAGGTCGCGCTGGCAGCATCCGAGGCTGACGTTTGCTGCTTTGAGCGCAACCGCCTCGCGCGCTGTCGTGGAAAACGGCTGCATTCACTGTGACCCTGCTCAATCGTCACCGTCTTGGCCTGGCCTTGTGACCAGCCATATCCTGCCCTGCTGCCGTGCCCCTTGCTGCAGGTCGGCGCTCTACATGGTGGTTGCGGCTGCGCTAAATGCGGCACATGTCCAATTCACGTTGCCTCCATTCCAAGGAGACCCATCCACTGCTCGAGCGCACACCGCCCTGGAGGCGCAAGCAGAGCTGACGGCCGGCATGGGCCTGACCCCAATCCTGACGGCAGCTGCGTAGCGTTCAAAGCTGTGTCGGGGAACAGAACAAAGCCAGTTTAGCAGATGGTTGTGGCAGCAGCCACCCATGGTACATTCTCTTTGAGCTGGAACCACCCTGTGGCGGCTCTGGTGGAGCTGGCGGGGCGCACTTGCACACTCCAATGCGGCGGCAGTCGGTGCCACGCTGGCCGCCCTCCCGCCCGCCGCCGCCGCTCGCCATATCGCTCTGCAGCACCGCCCATTCACATAGACATCTCTACCTGCCTTGTCCTGTCCTGTACGCTACTTACTTCCCGTTGCGCGCGATGGTCGCTGCCGCCTACCATTATTCTGCACCAGCTTCATGTAATCTACGTGCGGCAGGCAACTGTAGTGCGGCTGGCGCCCGCCGTTGGCCGCAAACAAGCAACGCCTCGCATTCACCGCCCCGCTGCCGCCGCCGCCACCGGCAGCCTGCGGTCAGCCTGTTTGGCTTTGGCAGCAAGTCGTCGCCGGGCAGTGAGCAGGCCGCAGCTACTCCTCCTCAGGACGGGCCACTGCTCATCCCTTTCACGCCCATCCAGAAAACAGCAGACTACTCGCTGCGGCTCTTCAACCCATACCCCGTCGCCGAGGCGAGTCGCTGCCCTCCCCCTCCGACGCCTTGTCCCACCTTCCCAGCGGCCTCTTATCTCGAGTGACTTACCTGCTCCCTTGGACCTTATCCTGCGGTACAGGTGGAGTACTTCAGGCGGGATGAGGGCTTCCTGGTGCTGGGCTCCTACATGAGCGGCAACAATGCGGCTTCAGCTCGTTGTCGAGAGACACAGCCGATGGTCATGAGCTACTCCCCTGACGTGCGTTGATGGGTGACCAGCTGGCTGGGGCTGGGGCTGGGCCTTGGGCTGGATTTAGTGTACGGCTGTGCTGGGGCTGAGGCTGGCGTTGTGCCGGTGCTGGCACTGGCTGTGGGAGCAGCGGTTGGGAGCATGCGCTGCGTTTTTTGCCTGCCTGCCTGCCTGCCTGCCTTGCCTGCCTGCCTGCCTGCCTGCCTGCCTGCCTGCCTGCCTGGCGATGAGCCGCCTCGGCAAAGTGTGCATGCTCCCATTGCTTCTTCTTGCCTTGGGTCACGCACCACCGAGCTGACTTTGCTCAACCACTCTACCAGTTCCTTACTACTCGCCCTTCTTTCCGGCCCTGCAGGGCTCGAAGAAGATGGCGGTGGCCATTGTGCTGCGCGGCAACGAGGGCGACAGCGCCCTGCCGCCAGCACCCGGCAACAGCGACGTCCAGCTGGGCATCGCGGGCGGTGAGGTGGTGGCCGCTCGCCAGTTTGAGGGAAACGCCACGCAAGAGGCCTGCGAGCGATGCCGCAAGCAGCTGCTGGCGGTCCTGCAGCGCGATGGCCTGTCGCTGGCTGAGGCGGAGGCTGGCGGCTACTTCAGGCTGGCGCAGTATGGCCCGCTGCACTCCCTCAGCACCCGGGTCAACGAGATTTGGCTGGCGGTCAAACTGGGGTGACGGCTCTGCCTGCTGACGCAATTCTTGGTGTCTGCGGTGGCTTGCAAGGCTTGTTGCGCTGCTGCCACGGATCTGGTTTGCAGAATGTAAAAATGCCAGCTGCTGTGTCAGAAGCAAGACAGAGATGCTTCGATGCAGGGGAGTATCAAGCGGCGCCGCTGCAGGCGGTACGATTCTGCACGGTCAATGCTGTCCCGCTTCGTCTATTTCGACTCGACAAGCGTCAACACTGCATGGTTCAAGCTGGCAATGCTGCTAAAGAGCGTTGCTGCTACCCTCAAAGTGCTGCTGCACGCCCCTTCCCTCCTTCGAAAACGTTTATTTCCGGCTCCTGACGTGCGCCACGGGGAAGCGGTGAGCATCTGATTGCGTTCCGGGACGATGCGTTGAGGTGAAGGGCGATAGGTGACTACCCGCCTCCTGCCGCCGTGCGCTGCAGACGGCCAACGTATTCTCCCTTTGGAAGTCGCAGCATCGCATGCCCCTTGACACTGTGTTTCCAAGCCTAATCTGCAGCTTGCCCCTCACTCTCCAAACTGCACCTGTGCCTCAGCCTGCCACCCCTCCCAAACAGCAAGGCGGCGACAATGCCGGCAGCAGCGCATCTCAGCACTCACGATGCGGCCGACACACGCCGTCGGGTCACAAAACGAGGCACAGCTCGTTTTGTAGCGCGCAACAGGAGCCCACTGCAGCCATCACTGTCACCAGCACCGCTCCAAGCACTACCAGCAAGGCACCAAGCGACTGTGTGGTAAGGACGCACTCCGAAAAGGCAGCCCGGCGGCGGTCGTCTCTGCAGGCGGCACACGCAGCACAAAGGAGGCACTGCCTGCACCCCGCCACACGCCTGGCACTGCACATCTTTGCTGCTGGCATGGTGCATGTGGTGGTGGCAACAGCAGCTGGTGCCAGCAACAGTGCTGCAGTGCGACTCGCATTGGGCCCCAAGCCAGTGCCTTCTACCAGGTGCCGGCAGCAGATGCCGCCAGCTGCGTGCAGGCACGCTGCCGCAGCCCTTGATGTGTATGGCAGGCCGCAGCTGCGAGAGGCCAGCCAGCAGGGATGCTTTCAGCCTCGACTAGTGCCATTCAGGGACCCCAAGCCAGGGGCATTCTTGGCAGACTGATGTTTGCGTCACATGAAGCCATTTGCACGCTGCTCTAGCCTTTCCCTCCTCTTGATTTTTGCCCCTTTCTCTTCTCTTGACTTTTGCCTGCATTTGAGGTGACCGCCATGCCAAGGCTGTTCGTTGTTTCACGACGGTGCAATTGTCAAAGGGGGCAAGTGTGGCCACAGCAAGCGACGCAAGGGAAGGAAATGGGTGGAACAAGGAAGGACACAGACGGAAGACAATGAAAGGGCACGGGCCGGTATCGGCTGCCAATGATGAGGAGCATGCGGTGACCAACAACAGCCGGCCAGAGGTGGCACTCAGCCCCTGCAACCGCGCAGCGCTCGCCGCCACACTCTCCGCCGCCGCAGGCCAGCTGCTGGCTGCTGCACCGCTGCTTGCTGCTTGCCGGGACCTGGTGCCGAGTGCTCGGCAGCTTAGCGTACCGCACAGCTCACAGCGCACCGCACCGCTCACGCCACAGTGGCTGCCACCGAGCGGAAGTCGGTGCGTGCTGCACCCGCACCCACACCGGTGTTGTCGTTGTCTCCGCCCACCGAGATGTCCACAGAGGGGCGCATGGCGGCGCAGGCAGCCAGGGCAGAGTGCACGGGGTGGCTCTTGAAGGCCTGCGGGAGCGGACAGTAAGAACAAGCTAGCATGAATGACGTGATTTACAAGATGGAAATAGAATCAAAAAGGGGTCGGTTGCAGGCTGGTTAGCGGGGTTTGTAGGCCAGCAAGCCGTGAGGCAACGCATGGCATGCTTTGATTGCAAGCTGTCTGGTGTGTAGTGTCAGTTGCACGCCATGCAGATGCCACCACGCCCCGCAACCAGGCAGCAGCCACAAGCCACGAGGCACCAGCGTCAGGCACCAGGCATTGCACCACCAGGCAGGCGTTGTATACCGCCTGCAGCCTGCAGCATCAGCCGTGGCCCCCACCCCACCCATGTCCCCCACTTCCCCCCCTCTTCACACCACACCTCCACCACCACCCTGCACCTACACCCACCTGGATGACCTCAGCGTCTGTCTGCTTGCCGGCATCCACAGCCACATACGCCTGCTGGTCCAGCACGTAGTCAAACCTGTGTGTGGGGGGGGGGAATTGGGAGAGGGAGAGGAGCAGACAGGTTGAGAGAAAGAGGAGGCGGGGAGTAGCAGCCATGCAAAACTGGAGGCAAGAAGAGGCGGCGGGAAAACGGGCACATGCTGGTAGCTGCACTCTGCTTTGCGGGCTGTATGGTGGCCCTGCAGCTTGCCCTTCTGCTCCCCCAGGCCACCACCATAACCCCCACAACAAGCGTCCACAGCAGCCCCATCCCCATCCCCGTCTTAAGCCCCAGCCCTGCTCCTAGCTCTGGCCCCTCCTTCCAATCGTGGCCAACCTCCACTTCCAGCCTCCACTCCAACCTCCACTCCTCCCTCTCCACCCCAACTCACCGCGGCGCCCACTTGCGCGAGCCCAGGCGTGCTGTGTACGAGCAGTTGTCAACCATGAAGGCAACGCCGCGTGCATGCATGTAGGGGTTGAGGGAGTCCACGGCCTCAATGATGGACTGAGGGGTCATTAGGGGGGGGGCAAGGAGAGGAAGAACACGGTGGGTAGGATTCAAAATGTGTGGATGGTGGTTTTTTTGTGGTGGCTGGTTCAAAGCGAGGGGCCAGCAGCAGTGGACTTGCAAGTGCTTCTGGATCCGTGTGCAAAGACATGTGCCAGCAGGGCCAGGCGTCACAGCCGGATCACCCAGCCTTCCACCCACCCACAGCACACAAATCAAAAGCAAGCCCTCATGCATAGCATACTCACAGCGCCAAAAGCACCGCCCCCCCACCCCCCACACACACTCACCTCATTGCAGATCTCGGAGTAGGGGTGGCCCTTCTCCTGCAGGGTCTGCACGGTGGCCATCATGGTGGCGATGTACACGCCTGCGGTACGGTGAATGTCACAGGCAGTACAGGAGTGCGGTGCAGCTCGGGACAACAGCACGACAGAAGCGCTGGTTGGGAGTCAAACACGCGCGATGGAGCGAGACAGCAGTCACCGCCACAGAGTGACAGGCAGCGAGCAGGGAAGGAATGGGAAGGGATGGGAAGCTTGCACAGCAGCGTTGCCTGCACAGCTGCACTCACCATGGGCACCGCACACCGCAAGCACTGCACACCCTGCACCACCAATACAAGTACCAAGCACAGCCGCGCCTGCCAGCCGCCTCACCGGCTGTGAAGGGGTTGATGGGGATGTCCTCCTCCTTGCGCTCGGCACGCACCTTCTGGCCCACCTGCACGTGGATCAAAGGGAGGGGGCAACTGGTGGGAGGGAGGCAGGCGCACATGAGACACGAGGCACCTCAGCTGTGTGCTTGCTGCATATGAAGGCACACACACGTCCAGGAAAACCAAGGTGGAGCAAGGCAAAATGCCATACCAACCAGGGCTTCAAGCCAGCGCTGCCACCACCAGCGCCCCCAGCTTGTGCTGGCCCCACCTGCCACATGTGTGTCTGGTCGATCTTGCCCATCGGCCACCGGCCAAAGCGCTCCACGGCGTTCACCACGCTCTTGATCTCGTTGCCGCATGCAACGTCCTCGTAGATCTGTGAGTAAAGACGCACGTTGGTGAAGCAAGTCAGGAAGAGGAAGGAAGGAAGCAAGAAGCGAAACACATGCTGACGTGCACAACTTGGTGCTGCTGCCATCTTGGTGCAGTTGCGGCCGGCTGGCTGGCATGCAGCGTGCTGGCCGGTGCCAGGTTTCGGCCCCGCGGCAACTATGCTCAATGGAGCCTGCAAGCTCATCTGCCAAGTGAATGCTGTACTGCAGCACAGCGGTACACACACCTCGTAGCAGATGTCCATGGCGGGCCCGAAGGAGGCTGAGTAGGCCTGCTCAAAGATCTTCTTGTCTGCATGTGCAGGAAAGAAAGAAAGACAGGAGCAGTGAGGGTAGGTAGGAGGGGAATGAGTTGTGAGAGTCGCAAGTCTCAAGCACCCGCACCACTACAGCACCGCAGCACACAACCAAACCACATCATCGCACCCCGGCCCTCCGCCAGCCAGCCAGCCAGTCAGCCAATCATCCATACAACTCCCACCTGCATCGTTGAACTGCGCATACACGCCCAGCATGCCGTCACGAGAGATGATGCGGGTGATGGGTCCTGTGATGGACTCCACACTCTGCCTGAAAGCCTCCTCATCGCTACAGAGAGAGAGGACAGAAAGGCAGGGGCAGGTAAGAAAAAGGCGAGGGGAGGGTGGAGGACAGCAAAAGACGAGATTGAGCTTGCCCCCGAAGCCCATTGCAAGCTGCCAGAACGGTGAACTGGCAGGCACACTCTGCTGCACAGCTTGTAGAATGCTCCGGCCCATTGCGCCACCCATTGCGGAGGAGCCCAGCAGATGCCGCTCTGCCCTGCCCCAGCCGGCGCCGCTGACCTCATGCCCTGGCGAGTGAAGCGGCGGAACAGCGACTCAACCACGCCGTGCACGCCGCCCAGAATCACGCAGCGCTCGCCGTAAATGTCGCTGCAACGTGATTTCGGCAGGCAGGCGGGCAGGCAGCAGGCAGGCAGCGGTCAGCGGGTGGTGAGGACTGACCTCATGCCCTGGCGGGTGTATCGGCGGTACAGCGACTCAACAATTCCGTGCACGGCACCCAGCAGCACCGCCCGCTCCCCGTAAATGTCACTGCAGCATGCCAGGGCTCACAGGTACACGGCCCAGCAGGGATTGGCCAATAGCAGGCGGCAAGCATGCAAGGGTACGGGTGCGGGGTTTGGGAAAGGGACTGGCAGCAGGCTTGTACGTCAGCAGTACAAGACAGTACTGTACCTCTTGTACTCGCTCTCCAGGGTGGTGGCAAAGGCAAAGGGAGCACCCACGGCCACAGCCCAGCCCACAGCGATGTCAGCAGCGGTACCGGTGGCATCCTGCGGCAATACATCACGGCGGTACGGCGTGTGGAATATTCAGCTGCTGCTGCTGCTGCACTGCTCCACTGCAAGCTGTTCTCATCCCCACACAAGGGCGCACGCAAGCCAGTGAGGGCACATTCACAGACCCTGCGCCGCTCCCCACACCCTAAACCCGAGGCCTGTATCGCAAGTTCTTGCTGACGCACGGACTGCAGATACACCCTCCCAGCCAGCCAGCCTCCTGCCATACCATCGCACACACCTCAGCTGGTATACCGGGCGCGGGACATTCACACCCCCTCCACATCCACCCCTCCACTGCCACCATCAAGCCCACGCCGACCTCACCGCCTTGATTAAGTGATGAATGCATTCACCTGGTGCACCGCATAACAAGCTTCCGTACCCCCTCCAAATTCAGCTCTCCACGCCCACCACCGGACACACGCCACCTCCTTGGTTGATTCACCTGGTGCACCGCGTAGGAGGCGTTGATGCCCGCTCCGTTCACCTCCTTGCCCTGCTCATACAGGCGGCGCACCGAGGGGCCCATGCCCTTGGGGGCTACCAGCACAACATTGATGTCCTTGCGGAAGTCGACGCCGTCATTCTGCAGCGGCAGAAGGGCAGTTGCTGGCTAGAGTGAAACGCCTGTTTGGTCTAAAACAGTAACTTCAAAAGCCTGCCAATGCTTTGAGTACGGTGGGAGAGGCAAGATTGGGTGGGTGGATGGGAGAATGCGTGGGTGCATAGGTGTGAGGGTGCACAAGTTGCAGTGCAAGGTGGAGGTAGGCGGTCAACTGCAGGCTGCGGCAGCGAGCGGCTGTTGGCTGCACCCCGCCCCGGGTCACTGCATTAGAAAACGACACACACCACGCACAAACAGCTCACACCACACACCACACACCAGGCACCATGTGCCAGATGCACACGCACACCCACCACACCTGCAGCACACCCAGCAGGAAGCCGTGGGACAGACCCAGGGTGGAACCGGGCTTCATGGCGGCCAGGATGCGGGGGTACAGCTTGGCCTGCGGTACAAAAGGTATAGCGGTACAAACAAACAGGCGGTACAATGATGTCAGCGCAGGCACCAATGCTGCAAGCCTCTGACACCACTTCGCTTCCAACACCTGCCACACCCGTCCAATCTCGCCAGCACTATAAGCGCCAGCACTAAAAGCTCGCTGCACCACCCACAGCCTGTGCTGGGGATGAGATGCTGCCTCCCGTCGCTGCCCTCTCCATCGTGCTCTCTGCTGCCACCAGCAGCCCTCGCCTCCCTTTTCAATACCACACCCAGCCCTTGCACTCTTTGCAGCCTCTCCGCGCTCCTCGCTCCTCGCTCCACCCGATGCGCTCTGCACCACCGCTGCTCATCCCACTGACACACTGCGCGCTTCACCACCGCTGCTCAGCCCACTTGAACCGCTGCGCTCTTCACCATCCCGTGCATTTCACCTGTGCGGCATCCGAGATGAGCAGCACCACCATGTCGACCTTTGAGATCACGTCAAACACCTCTCCCAGCGTGCCGTCAGCCTCGGTGAAGCCCACAGCGCGCGCCTCATCGCAGGAGGGAGAGTCAGGGCGCAGGCCGATGATGACCTGAAAGCGGGGTAGCGAGAAGGACAGCGGGATGGGTGAGCGGGACATGGGAGTGGATGGATGAGCGAGGTAGCTATGAAGGTGACAAGAAGAAAAGAAAGAATAAACTTGACAGAGGAGTACCAGCACACACGGCCGCATCCCCCAAGCTGCCTGTGACCCTGCTATGCTGTTGCAGCAGGCTTGCTCGAGCTGCACGTGCTGGCAAGACAATCGCCGCCACTACGCCACGGCTGCCATGGTTCACGGTGACGACTGTTGGAGGCTGCTCTTTTCTGCGCTGCAACCACCATCAGGGGCCCCATCCAAGGGCCGCCTGCTCAGGCCCGTTCCGTCGGCAAGCACAGCTGCCGTTGCCTCCTGCTGCCCAGCCCACTGGCCTGCCTGCCAGTTGCTGCTGCTGCCCTGGATCTGTACTCCTGACATTCTCACTTGGCGCTCAACCCACCAGCAACACAGCAGTTGCAAGCACCAGGCCACGGCAACGCAGCGATCGCAACAGCAACGGCTGCCATGAACCCACCACCAGCCACAGCGACCAACTACAGCAGACAGCAAGCAGCCCACCTTGGTGTCCATGCCAGCCTCCGCAAAAGAGTCCTTCATGTTCTGCGCCTGGGCGGGTGCCTGCGACCCCCAGCCAATCACGCCCACGCTCTTGATGCCCGCAAAGGCGGCTGGCAGCTTGGAGAACTTGTCACGGCCACCGCTGCACAGAGCAGAGAGCACGGCGAGAGCAGAGTGCGGTGCGACTCAGCATGTGGGCATGAGAGGTGGAACTAGGGTTTGCGAACACACCACAGCGAAGGCAGCAACCCTCGACTGCAGCTACTGTCGATGCAGCCCTGATGTTCACCGGATGATGTACTCCTCCTTCTCCGCGAAAGACACCTGCAGAGGTAAGACAGGATGGATATTTGACAGCGGCATCGGGACACACGTTCCTGCTGGCGGCGCGAGCGGCGGCAGGGGATTCGCAGCGGCCGGCGGCTGGATCTGCTGCCCAGGATGACGCAGCAAAGCGGAGAAGCAACGCGAAAATGTGCTGTGGACAGGGTGAGAGGCTAAGGCGCATGCAAGTGTGCTGCCGGCTTCTGCGAGAGCTCTGGGGGTGTTCATTGGATGCATGACATATCCAGGGGTGCGTACTATGCGTAGCGGGGCTCACCAGCTCCTTATCGAACACCTTGACATCGTAGTCGAGCTCCACAGCGCTCTGCACGTTCACTGAGCGGCGCCCAGTGCGGCTGGCCCTTGGTGCAGCGGCCCGCAGTGCGCTGGAAGGGCGGGAGACGCTGCTGAGCGCCACCGCCGACCGGCAGGCCATCGAGGTGACTGCAGCCATGTTGAATAACCTCTAGGCGTGGTATAGAGGGCCAGCTGACAGTCGAAAGAGGGCGACAAGGGCTTTGCTGCGCGCCATACATGCGCTGTCCTGCCATCGTGCAACTGCGCCGCATCGCCATGCACTGCATCCCTATATTGCGAACATTGCCCGGCCCACTTTTGCCTATCAATCACCGCCACTTCAGGTCGAGCGGCCATGCCTCCCCAAGTCCTCACAGCCTTCCAGGCGTGGATGGACAGCGTGGGCATTGAACACAACCGCAATGCCATCCGGCTCGTGGACGCCGCCGCAGGCTGCAGCGGCCTGGCGCTCGGCGTTCAGGTCGGCCGCCATACCGCACCGCACACTTGCGCCTGTCCCAGTGCTGAGGCCATTGTCTGGCTGGCCCAGCCACCAGTCACCAACACGCTACCGCCGTTCTCCGCTTCTGCAGGCAGTGCGTGATGTGGCAGAGGGGGAGCGGCTGTGCACCATCCCCAAAGCCGCATGCATTTCCATCCGCACAACGGAGCTGGCTGACGTGATTGAGGCAGAGGAGCTGGGTGGCGGGCTGGGCCTGGTGCTGACTGTGATGCACGAGAGGAGCCTGGGCTCGCAGTCCAAGTGGTGAGGCGGCTGGCGGCCAGGCAGGCAGCAACGGAGTCACGAGCTTAAGTCTTCTTGCCTGTGAGATGACAACAGCTGCTGATGGCCTGTACATACATGGTGTGCAGGCTACTTAGCTTGCTTGTTTTGTGCTTGACTTTCTTGCAGGCACGGATACTTTGCATCGCTGCCACCCAGGGAGTACCTCCCCATTTTCTGGGACCCCAAACAGCTGCTGCTGCTGCGCGGCACCGAGCTGGAGCAAGTGGTGGCTAACGACAGGCACGTTTCTCAAGCCGAGGGGCACCGCGCGCACTGTTTGCCCCGGGGAATGGGCTCGCCTTCAGCAGCTGCCATGTGTGCACATCCACGACGGGAGCAGCGTCAAACCTGCGCCACGCCAGCGCAACGTGTTCGACACGCTGCAACGTTCAGCCTGCTGTGTTGGCTTGTCCACCACTTCCTCTGCCACCCCTTCTCCTGCAGCGAGGCTGCCAGAGAAGACTTTGAAGAACATGTGCTGCCGCTGCTAGCAAAGTACCCAGGCCGCCTGCGCAAAAAGGCGTGCACCCTCTCCAACTTCCAAATAGCTGCTGCCTTTGTTGCATCGCGCGCGTTTGGCATTGACGAGTGGCACGGTGCGCTTGTGGCTCAGGCTGGTGGGCTGTTGGCGGGCCGTCGGGCTGTTGGCAAGCTGTTGCCACTGCCAGCAGGTGTTGAGTTGCACCTGCGGCTTGGCTGGGACACCAATAGGAAGCCTAGGCTTGAAGCCTGCACGCCATTGCAGTGCAGCAAACTGCTGCGGCACTTTTGCTGAAAGACTTCATATGATGGTACCGTACATTGTTCCTGCAGGTGATGCCATGGTCCCGCTGGCCGATATCTTCAACCACAAGGCATCGGTGGTGGAGCTGGGTGCAGAGTACCAGGTGCATGGCGCACAGAGTGATGATGGGGAGGGTGACTTAGGGTCTGAATTAGAGGAGGGAGGCTCAGAAGAGCAGGCAGGCCCGGAGGAGGACAACGAAGAGGAGGAGGAGCAGGCACGGCCCAGCAGCAGCCACAGCAGCGACAGCGAAGGCAGCGCTCGCAATGTAGCGCAGCAAACCAACCGTGGCGCCGCCGCCGGCGGCGGAAACCAGCAGCAGCATGCAGGCGCACAAGGCGGGCAGGCCCAAGGGGCTGGGCGCAATGGCAGCGATGGCGCTCTGCCCTCGGTGATGGGCACCGCAGCTGCCGCCATTTATGGCCTCACCTCAGGTGCCTGGCAGATTTGGGCAGTAGGGTCAAGTTTTCAGTTAGTCAAGCTTAGGGGACTTGATTGGGGCTGCGCTGCGGTCATTGCAACCACCCCGCCTTGAGAGCTGGAACTCGCAGTTTCGGTTGCCGTGCTTGCATGGCCAGGCCGCGGCAATTTGCCACCTGCACATCGCTGTGCACGCCGCTTTGGCAGCACTCTGGGTCTGCTTGTGAGCACAGCACACGTAGCGCGGTCCGTCCTTGCCCTTGCTTGCACTCTGCAGCGAACGGCCTGCACCTGAGGCTGGAGATGGGTATTGTTGACCGTGATGAAGAGACGCTGGAGATAGTGGCGGGGTCAGCAGTGCCAGCTGGCGCAGAGGTGCACAACACGTGAGCGCCGAGTTTGAGCTGACGGGCTGATGCGTGGCGCCTGCGTCCACCTGTTTTTCCTCTCAGGCTGTGCTGGCTGGCTCTGTATGTCACTAGTAGCCATGCATTGGAAGCTGAAGTGTTTGTCTTCAAAAATCTACCCGGCCGCCCTGCTTCTTCCCTCTGCCTCTACTGCAGGTATGGCGAGCTGGGCAATGCCGAACTCGTGAAAAAGTACGGCTTCGCCTTGCGCCAAAACCCCTTTACTTCTGTCACTCTAGACAAGCCCAAGCTGCTTGCGGCGGCCCGGGCGGCGCTGGGTGCGGCTCGCTGGCGGCGGCGTAGCCGTTTGCTGTTGAGGGACACCTCAGTGCTAGATGAGGACGAGGAGCCTTTTGAGGTAATGTGGTTGTGGGGTGGGAGGGCGCAATGATCGCTGCCGTGAGATGGCAGGGCAAATATGATGCGTCATGAGCACGCTTGGTGTTCGCGTTTAGCAGAACAGCCTGCCCCTCCCTCCCTGCTGCAGGCACTACCAAACGGCCACATAAGCCCCGCGCTGTTTGTGGCGCTGCGCGTGCTGTGTGCGCCCGAAACCGAGGCGGCAGCCTGGAGCAGCATTGAAGACGCTCTGCAGCTGCCGAGCCTGACAGAGGCGGCCAGCTGTGATGAGTTGCTCGAAGGCACGCTGCAGGGGCAGGAGTCTGAGCTAGGGGCTGTGCAGGTCTGGAGAGTGCTTGGCAGTGACGGCCAGCAGCTGGAAGCGCAGACTGAGGCAGCCGTGGCGGCAGCCGGCTCCAGCGAGCAACAGCAGCAGCTGGGCTACTCTGCGTGTTTGAATGCAGAGATGTGCAAGCTGGTGCAGCAGGCGGTGCAGCAGCGGCAGGAGGCCTACTCAGATACGCTGGAGCATGATCTACAGCAGCTGCAGGAGTGCCAGCAGGGTGCTTCAGGCAACCCTGATGCGGCGGGCGAGCAGCATGTGGCGGAGTCCGCAGCGCTGCTGCTGAAGATCACAGAAAAAGAGGTGCTTCGAGACCTGCAGAATGCTTTGGAGCGCAAGCTGGCGGCCCTTGCTGCCGTGGCAGCGCAACGTGAGCCACAGCAGCAAGGCGGAAAGCAGGGCAAGCGGAAGGCGGCTGCGGGCAAGCAGCCGAGTGGCGGCACTAAACGGCTGGTGTCCAAACAGAAGCAGTGACTTGCTGTCATCACGCTGGTTGGTTAATGTCGACATGTTGTTTGCTGGTGTAAGGCAGTGCCCAGACGCAGTTGTAATGCAGTGCAACCATCGAATGCATGTGTCCCGCTGCCAGCACATGCTGCGCCGATTGTTGCCGCCATGACACAAGCTGCACGGGCATCAATCACGTTCGCTTTCGCTGGATAGCTAAGGACCCTCACTGCTACTGTCAGCGGCCTTGCGTGCGACAACGGAGACACAAACGCTGGCGATGAGCGCAGCCGTTCTTATGGGCAGCAGCATTGCGGGCGGCATGGCAAGGAGAGCAGCGGTGATGCGCTCGGGAGTGCCGTTGCGCGCCGCCACCCCTTGCCGCTCGACCGCCCTCTCGCTCGGCGGGCACCGTCAGTCCCGGCTCACCCCCCAGGCACGTTTGTGCATTAGCTTAGCTTAAAAACATATACTTGCGCGACCGTCACTCTAACACATCGCTGCCACCCTCTGCAGGCCGCCGCCGGTGACGCATCAGGCGCCGCCGCCTCCGACGGCCCACTGCAAGGCGACAGCTCACCAGGCAAGGCGCCGCGTGTGGTGTCGATCCCAGCGGGTCTGCCCACCGCGGGAGCTGTGTTCTTCCTGGCAGGCGCCCTTAAAGTCATTATCATGTGCTTCCCATACTCGGGTGGGTGCTGATGGTGATTGTGATGCTGTGACTAACGTTCTACCAGGTGGTTGTGGTGTGATGGCGGTGTTCCGCGCCTGCACCGTGCATTCTTACCGAGCTTGAAAGCAAGCCTCGACAGCATCGAGTTGTTGAGACCTGCTGTTGCTGTGCAAGCAGCAGCAGCTGGCCTACCTGCAGCATACATGGCCGCTGGTGTTGTGGGTCGCCGCCGTGCAATGGTCTTGACCAACCACAGTGTGTTGCAGTCGTAGTGTATCGATGGTACTGCAAACTGTGCTGACGACATACCGCCGTAATCGTCGAATGTACTGCATGCAGAGATGGCGATCATGATGTTCCTGCAAGGCAGAGCAGACCTCGGCCTGACGGCGGCGCTTAAAGCCATCCCCATTGCGCTGGGCATCGCGGCGCTGGCCAAGGCGATCGTCGACCGGGAGCTGCAGGGCAGGTGAGGCCGTGGGCTGGGGTGTATGCCTGGGCACGTGCCGCTTGCTCCGGCTTGCACTGATTGCTTGTGCCTCGGTCTGGATGCACCAGGCAGCTCCAAATTGTGCCCTGCTGCCCATATGCAATTAAGACACACGCAAACACGGCCAGCAGCCACTGAATGCACCACCCCCACTGCCTGCCTGCCTGCCTGCCTCCCTGCAACAGGCGCTGGGTGCAGGTCGCAATCGTGACCGGCGCAATCGGTGCCCTCTGCCTCAGTCGCTTCTTCTTTGCCAGGCCCAGGCCCAGCCCCCTGGATCCCATGATCCGCCAAGCGGTAGCCGAGCGCGCCACCGGCGCGGCAGAGCAGCAGCGCGCGGCGGCGACCCAGCGGCGGCACCTGCTGCAGCAGCCGGATGCCGAGGTCGGGCGGACAATGATGCGGCAGCAGCAGGAGCAGGCAGAGGCGGCAGGGAAGGGGCGCTGAGGGGTGTGAGCGAGTGTGTGACTCACAACCTTCCCCTCCTTCCCGCTCTTCAACCTGCACAACACCGCTCTTCACTCCCCAATCAGACTGGCAAAATGCCTTCCTTCTCCGACTTCCAACACCACCCAATCACTCCCCTCAACCTTTCTACCGGTCACACTGCTCGCAATGCTGCCAGAGTGTGTTACAATGGACCTGGCCGCTGGCGGGAAAAAAAGTGACAGGGAAGCAGCGTGGCAGGAGGGCCGCAACCGCAGCGCAAAAGGGAAATGCAGCAGGGGTGAGGGTTTCTTTTACTTAAAGGAGGAGAGGAGAGGAGAGGGAAGGGAAAACAGAGCGATGAAAGAGATCCGACAGCAAGCCGGGCCCAAACGAGCGATGTTGTATGCAGCAACAATACCAACAACCCCCGCCACAACGAGACCCGCCAGCTTGCATGAGATGAGACAGCTGCTCTGCCACGCACTCTCCCTCCCTCACTCGCGGCGCTGGCGCACGCGGCGCAGCTGGCCGTCGGTAGAGCTCTCGTCAGGGGCGCGAGCCTGGCCCCCTGCCGGGTGGTGAGGCACGATGTGCACCTGCCTGCTGCGCTGCGGAGGCGCTGTGGCAATGACTTGCAGCAGCTCCGCCTGCAGCTGGGGGCACGTGTCCACCATGTAGTGGTAGCCCTCGCTGGCCATCACCGCCTGCAGGTGCTTGCTCACAAACTCCAGGCACACACGCTTGAGCTCGCGAGCGTTGTTCTGCTCTGCCAGCGCCAGTGTGGTCGCCACCGTCTCAATCTGCACTTGGCCAGCGGGGTGGGCAGGCGGCAGGCAGGCCCATGCAGACAGCGTCAGCTGTGGGGGAGCAAAGAGCAGCACACGCCATGCAGGCCGCCACCTGGCAGGCACAACGCAGCGCACCAGCGCAAGCGCAGCGCCTGCACCCCGCCCTGCTAGCAGCTGCCGCAGCAGGCGGCAGCAAGGGCTACAGGCATGGAAGGTCACAGACAGCAGGTGCTCAAGGCAGGCAGTGCCCCACACACACACATTTCGCCAGTGCTACACGCACACACTTCGCACCTCCACTGTCTCACACAGCCGCTGCTCGCAGATGCAGCGCAGGCGGATGAGCTGGAAGCGATCGGCGGCGGCCAGCAGGTGCTGCGCCATCGTCACCTCCAGCTTGGGGCCCTGGAGGGGGGTGAAGGGAGGTGTGAGTGAGTGAGTGTGTGTGTGTGTGTGTGTGTGTGTGTGTGTGTTTGGGGGGGGGGGTGTATGGGGGGGGGTAGAGGGGCACGAAGAAGGGGTGAAAGGTGATGGAGGAGAGGAGAGTATAAAGGGGCAGGGACGAGGTGGCGAAGGGCACAGGCATAGGCGAAAAACTGCAGCCCCAAGCAGCACGCATCGCTGCCGTCAGTCATGGTGCGGCTTCATGGCGCTGGCCAGCCGCTCCAGGGCCCAAAACAGCAGGCAGCAGGCAGGCAACAGGCAGGCAGCAGGCAGCAGCAGGCACAAGAGACTCTCGCCAGCAAGTCAATCACCACAAGCCACCAACGGCCACATACCGCCACTGGACCCGGACCCACCATAAGCCCGCTACAAACACCGGCGCTCATCTCCACACTCACCCCCCCACACCACAAGCCACCCTCTCTCCCCGCCATCGCATGTTTGGTAGCTAGCTACGGACAAATCTGTAACAAGGAAAGGTTTCAGCTGGAGCAGCCCACCTGCAAGTCCTCTGGCAGCGAATCGGTGTAGGCAAAGTAGAGGAGGGCCCTGAACACCGGCGCCCGAATGTCCTGAATGTCGATGTTGCTCTCGTGGCCTTCGCGCATGGGGCCTGTCAGCAGCGCTCGGAACACGGGGGAGCGGGCCTGTGTGTGTGGGTGGTGGGGATGGAGGGGGAGCAGGGTGGGAAGGGGAGGTGTCGGGTGGGCAGGGGCGGTGAAAGGGAGGGGAGGGGAGGTGTGGGGTGGCGTGGGCAGGGGCAATGAAAGGGAGGGCAGAGGTAGCAGAGCAGAGGGCAGAGGAAGCATTGGCAGAGCAATGCCCCAAGCCCCAAGCAGACGCGGGGGGGAGCAAGCCGAGGGACGCCGCTGGACGCTGCCGCCCCTGCCACCCACCCACCGGCAACATGATCGTGTAGGGTTGCACCCTGCTACACCTCAACCCTACACCACCCACCTGCAGTATGATCTTGTGCGCCGCCATCGGCTCCGCCTCAACCTCAAACGTCACGTCAGAGCCCATGCCGCTCTGCAGCAGGCTGGCCAGGTCCAGTCCAAGGTTGGGCGGCGGCACGTGGATCAGCGGCGCGGGCGGCTTGGTGCCGGTGCGGGATAGCGCGCCACCGCTGGACACCACCAGCTCAATCTGGTAGCGAATCACGATGGTGTCGTTTACGAGCAGGCCACGCTGCAGATCGGGAGTGGCATGGAAAGATAGGAGGGGTTGGAGGGTGGAGGGGTGAGCGGCGGCAGGGTCCGAAAGGGAGAGAGAGGGCCGCCGGGGAAGCCCAAGGTGCGGCAGCTGGTCGCTTGTGAATGGGTGTGTGTGCGGTTGGGGCAACAAGCTGCTGAGCACGAAAGGCAGCCACCTCACCACACCACACCACACCACACCATCACACACACAGCACACAGCACACACCTGCGCATCCTCCAGCAGGCTCTTCTTCACAAACTTGCGGTACCCGTGGCAGTTGCGTGCGTTTGGGTCCTGGCGGGCACACGAGATCTTGACTGCCCCCTGGTCCCGCCTCCGCCCCTTGGAGATGTCCTGCGCCCGGCCTACAGCAGGCGATGGTACGGCATGCAGCTGGTTGTGGTACGACATGCTATGCGGCCGGTCTCTCGGAAGGCGCAGGGTTGTCACGGAAGGAGTACCGACATAAGCGGTCATGTGAGCAATGTGAAGATGGATTAAGAGGTGCTGAGTTGTCACAGTCAAGTGAGAGCCACGTGTGCCGTGCGAATCGGGTGCTGCTGCTGGCGGGGCTGGGTGGGTGGGTGCGGTGCAACAGGAGCCGCAGCAGCCGCAGCTGGGGCCGGAAATGCAGCAGCAGCAGCAGGTGATGCCTGCAGCAGAAGCGGTGAGCTAACACACCTGACTGGTCTACCAGCGTGAAGCGATGGAAGGCGCGCACCACCCGCCCCTCGCTGGTGTTCACCACGCCCTGAGGGTGGTCCGTCTCTCCTATCAACGCCACAAAGAGAGCACAGTACTCGTTGTTCGCGGCGGCAGCCGCCTGCTGCTGCGCCTGCTGCTGCGCCTGCGCGTGCGCTTGCTGCTGCTGGTGGTGGCCCGCTGCCGCCGCCATCTGCGCCGCTGCTGGGTTCAGCATCAGCTGCTGCTGCGGTGGCGGCGGTGGCGGCGGCATGCCTGCTGCTGGAGGCGCCTGCTGGCCGCCTCGCTGCGGTGCGGGGCCGCCGCCGCCGTTGGCCGCGGCACCCCCGCCGTTGCCGCCGCCACCGTTGCCGTTACCGCCGCCAGGGGCGCGTGGCGGCAGTGCTGGGGGGCCGCCGCCAGCCTGCTGGCCGCCTGGCGGGGCTGGCAGTGCGAGCTGGCCCGGGGCCCCCCCGCCGCCAGCTGCATGTTGCTGCAAGTGTGCATTGTGCGGCGGTACCTGCTGCGGCTGAATGTTGTGCATTTCAGAGGAGCTCCGTTTGCCGTCTGGGTAAAACAGCAGCACCCATTCGTGGCCACCGACGACAAACCGCTCGCTGCACGGCACGAAAACGACGCGCAGCACAGAGCAGTGGCGGGCGTCAATACCTTGGCTCTCGGTGCCTGATGCCAGACAGGCCCCGCGGCACAGCCTGAAAACAGGACGAGAGCCGAGCGAAAAGCACGGGGCAGGAAGGCGCAACTGGAGGCAACACGGCAGGGGCGGGTAGGCAGCGGCGGCCCTGTAACTCGCCTGGCGATCGGTTCTCCGTCTCCGATGCCCTTCACAAGACTGTACCCCACGATGGTGTGCTCGTGTTCGCCTGCAGGAAGCGAGGGGAGGCTGTTCTCGGTGCGGTCGGCAAGCCGGCTCGTGCAGGGCCCGCTGCCGCCTATGTTGCGTGACCCACACCCCAGGAAGCACTCACCTATCACGGTGTCCGTCACGGTCTTGCTGCTGGACTTCTTGGTGGAGCCGGGAGTCCCATCGGCCGCTTGAGGCTGAACCACGGCAGCGGGTGCGGCCATGGTGCTGCGGCTGTATAATTCAGGGCCCACAGACCGTGCAAGAGGCGGCGCGCCAGCGTTTGCGGAGCGATTGCGCGCTGTAGGGGCGTGTAGCGGAGGGCAGTGGGTCGTGCAGGGATTGTAACAACAGAACAGGCTGGATCTGTGCTGAAATCGAGAGTCTGGCCACGTGCTGGGCAAACTCGGCAGCAAACTCGCGATCTGGCCTCGCTGGATTGTTTCGACTGCTGCATTGCTGTTCTTGTGACCAGCAGTGCCGAGCAGGACAGCACCAAGCGGCGGTGGCGTCACAACAACCCTGGCCAGAACACCGGGAGGCCGCGGTGCAAGGCGGCAGCAAATGTCAATTCACAGTCTCGGTGCTGCAGGCAATGCAATATGAATGAGGACTTTTGACAGCAGGTCACTGGGTCGACATGCAGTGCAGGGCACTCTGCTGCGGAGTTGCAAATGGCTGTGCCCGCCTGCCTACCGCCAAACGGCATCGCCTTGGCGTTGCAACAGCTCCTAGTACTCCTCTTCGGAGTATGCAGAGGCGAACTCGTCGCTGCCAGGACCCCTATCGTCCTCACTCGCCTCAGTCTCCTCCTCATCCTCCACCTCCTCCTCTTCCTCCTCATCCTTAACCTCCGATCCAGCACCCTGGGCTTGGACCACCTGCACCTCCTGTTCCTCCTCCACCTGCATTTCCTCCTCCACAAACTTCGCCTCCTCCCTTTCGTCTCCGACAATCGCCTGAACCTCCTCCGCGATTTCGACCTCCGCGTCCTCGTCCTCCTCTGCTGCAAGGTCAGACGCCTGATCCTGGTCCATCGCGGCTGGCGGGGCAGGCGCCACCGCAGTCGGCTCAGCCAACTGCTGCTGCTGTCGCTGCTGCTTAGGCTTCGCCTTCGCCTTGGCCTTGGGCGCTGCGCGGCGCTTGCCAGTGGCTGGGGCTGCATCCTCCTCCTCTCCCTCCTCGTCGCAGTTCACAGTCTCAGAGACGTCGGAGCCCTCCTGCAGCATGGCAATCACCATGTGTGACATGTGGATCATCAGCATGTGAGCAATGTGATGAAGTGCCATCATCAAACATAACCCAAAGCACCAACAGTGAGGATGCCTTGGCCACCACCCTCTAGTCGCCTCCGCCTTTTAGCTCAACCACCTCAAGCCATGTATCTCGCTGCGGTGATACTACAAGCAGTACCATACGTGGAACGGCATGCCTGCAGTACCATGTGCGGTACCGCTCACCTTGAGGAACTGCACGAAGTTGTCCAGCCACTTCAAGCGGGCCATACCGTACTCCTCAGCGTAAAAGCCAGACGGCAGCCCTGGCTGCTCAATCATTTCCACCGTCCAATCATCCACAAGCTGCATAAGCACGCGCACACACACACGCACGGAAAGGATGAACGATCGGACTCGCATGCAGACATAAACACACGCAGGCACAATAAAGTATGCAGAGCGAGGCACAAAGAGGCCTGGCGCCTGCTTCACACTCCCAAATCCCATCGGCCGGCAGCGTGGCGTGTGGGCGGCGACGGGAGCCTCAAGCAGTTTGCGCTGCGCTGCGCTTGGTCCAGATCGAACAAGCAAGGAGTGCAGGGCAAGGACGGGTGGGCTGCAATACCAGGGAGAATCGCAGGATCCTCTGCGACACAAGGACCCTAACCACATGCTACAGGCAGGCAAGCCAACACTGGTAACACACCGCTTGATACTCTGGGTCAGGCACAGAGACCAGCATTGCTCCAGATGGGGTCTGGTGCAGCGATGCAAGCGCCAGGCAGCGCCCCAGGGCGGCAGCCACCTGTGGGCACACCGCGTTGCCCATTTGCTGCAGGCAGGGGGCGGAGGGTGCAGGGCGGGGTGCCAGGCGCATGCAAAGTGAGGACCGGCCCGGCCAACCACGGGCAAAGCGCCAGCAGCATTGCGCAGCTGAAGCTCAACCCTTGCTACCGCAGCACAAGCACGTGCAGTGGGCACTGCACACACCTTGGGGGATGCGCACCCATACAAGAGCTGGCCAGTGGGAAGAACCCAAATTCTCAGCCATGCTCCGCACACCGCCCAAACCCTAGCACAAGCCAGCCACTGCCTCAGCCACCACCCTCCACCCATCCACCTGGAACCGCTGCGTGAGGTTAGGGTTGCGGATGAAGCGGCTGGTGCTGGTTTTGGGCTTGGCAAGGAGCACATGGTAGTCTGGGAAGCCCTGCAGGAGGCAGTGCAGGTGGCAGTACGTGCATGCAGTGTGGTGGGGTGTAGGAAAGGTGCAGGTACTGCAGAATAGTTCGCCTCAACGCAGCAGCACCGACCAGCCTGGCAACACAGCAGTGCGCCACGAGCTGCTGCTTAGCGCACTCCATGCCCAGCAGCAGCCAACAGCACCCCCTCTTATTGATTCACTCCCTTGGCGCGTGTTCACACACACTCCGCTGCAAACTGCAAACAAGGTCAGTCGCCAACCCAACATGCACGCACCTCTCGTCCACCTCCTCCTAGCTCTTACACCTGCTGGCCCTCTGTATCACGTGCGTCTTTGCAAACACAGAATATTCTAAACACAGCACAGACCAGCACACACCAGCCCTGACCAGGCTGTGTGTGGACCCACCTGCATCCTCGCATTCTCCCTGATTGTGGTGGTTCGTGCCTGAGTGGGGTGGCCCACTTTCAGGTTGTGAGGCTCCGAGCGGCCCACCACCTGAGACGAGCAGCACACACATAGACGGTGCAGCACACACAGTCACGCGTGCAGTCAGCCAGCAGAGACGTCAGCAAGAAGGAAGGAAGCGGCCTATACGAGCCATTGTCTCCTTGTTGTTGCACGACCGTTCTGGCAACCACAGCCAGCCAAGCCATACGCGCACACAAGTCACCGCTTACAACTCTCTCCCTCCTCCTCCTTCCCTCCTCCCTGCACCTCACCGTTGCCACGATCTCGTGCAGCCCCTGACGCCCGTAGCAGCCGCCCCTGCCATCTGAGTGTCCGCCCTTGAAAGTGATACACCACTGTGGCACAAGCACATCGCCCGTGGGCATGAACACGGTGGCAGCGCTGCAGCCTGCAGCAAGCAGGGCACAACGGCAGCAGCTCAGCAGCTGCAACCGCCGCACGGCGGATGGGCGAGCGGCGTAGAGGCGTCAGCTCAAGCTTGCAGTGCCTCAACCCGCAGGCTCTCAAGACACTGCATGCGCCTGCTGCTGCAGCGCGTGGCAAGAGCAGACGATCATCGCGACTGTTGAAGGCATCTTCCTGGCAGGGAAGGTGCAAGGAAGCTACGCGAGGCCGCCGAGGAGGCCAGCAGGCACCCAGACGTGCCTTCCAGTGCGCCCCCTCGCCAGCCCCCCTTGTTGTGCTGGTCCACCCGGTACTCCTTCCGGGCCCCCTTCTGCTCCCGCGCGGGCGGCTCGTACACGCCTCCCGCAGAGCAGTCAGACTTGCCGTTGATGCGTGGTGCGTGGCTGTGACCGGAGCAGCAGGTGCCTGCAGGCAGTAAGCGAGGGGAAGGGCAGGCTCGGCACCGACGTCTGCTGTTGCAAGCACACAAGCTGCCAGAGAGTGTCCACAGCTCGACTTGGCCATGCAGGTTACGGACCCAGAGCCAGTCCCAGCACAAGAGCTCGCTGGGCAGTGATGCGCGTCCTGGCCTCAACCCATCAGCGTGACAGTCAGCGGCGATGCGAGCAACTGAATTGACTCAGCTGCCGCCTTGTCCTCACAACACACCAAACCTTTAATTCTTGCTTGCTTGCAAGCACATGGACTATCAATACAGGAATCATACAGCCCCCACCCCCCACACCCACACACACACACCGTCGGCACCCTCGGCAGACCAGCCACCACGCAGCTCCCAATCACGGCCATAACCCGCCACACACTGAACACACAGCCACACAGCTCCCACCCACAGCTCCCACCCACCATTGGGTCCCACCACGATGCCCTCCAGCGAACGGAAGTTGCGCTCCCCCACAGCCCCAGGCTCACGCTGCGGCACGCTGAGCATACGAAGGTGGTCATCTGCATGCATGAAACAAAACAGAGAAGAAATCAATGATTGAGAACAAAAACAATAAAAGAAAACACCGGTGCAGGTGGTCAGGTGCACGCTTAAACGCAAACGAAGAAGAAACTGTTTAATTCCGTGTTTGTTGTCTTTTGCAACAAAAAAGCATGGTGTGCAGCGACAGCGAGAGCAAGGAGGAGGAACAGGAGTGTGGGCAGGTGCCCAGCGTGGGTGCAGGAGGCAGCGGTGGCGGGTGCGTGCATCGTTTGTGACAGTGGGGCGCCCTGTGCAGCACGCACCCGCACACTCGTGGTGCAGTGATGCGTGGCAGGGCCTGTGGCTGTGAGCAGTGCACACGCGTGTCACGCGGCACAACCAGCGCAAGTAGGCGGCACGAGAACCGCCAGCAGCAGCAGCAACGCGCACCAGCGTTGCAGAAATACGGGCGGTGGTCGCACAGAGTGGCCTCCGGGTTGCTGCGCAGCACGGGATCGAGCTCCAAGTACTGCCGCAGGCGTTGCATGTACTGCAGAAGAAGAAACAAGCGGTACAATTAGGCGAAGACGGCGGCACAGTATAGCTTTGGTGTCTATGCAGGCAGGCAAAGCTGAAGCTGCACCACACCATGAAACACTGCCCAGCAGGCCCAGTCGCTGCCGTCTCAGGCAGCCGTGCGGCAATGGAGTGCACCAGACAGCCCACAGCCATCGCCACAGCCACAGCCACAGCCACAGCCACAGCCACAGCTGCAGCCACAGCCAGAGGCCCTGCCGCCACTTACCATGGTGCCCAGAGTGTGAGCGTAGCCTGCCCGAGAGGCCTCCGCTTGCAGCCACAGCACCGCCTGTATCTTGCTGTCACGCACGTGCCGAACTGAGGCAGCCCAGGTCTCAAACGCATGGTTGCCTGCACCGCGCAAAGGGAGCCTTGGGCTTGAAACCAATGCAGGAGGCAGCGAGAGCGGAAATGCACCAGAAAGGGGCAGACCGCTTATCACAGCTGCAACATGACGCATAGAGGGGTTTGGCAGTGTGCGGTGGTGAGTGCAACAGCACAGTGTGGTGTGGTGTGGGGCAAGCGTGCTCACCTGCCGCAGTGTCATCCAAGGCCCGCTTGGCACCAGATATCAGGGGCGCCAGCGGGTTCTTTTGGCAGAACAGAATCTTGGTGCCCATCTGCAGCCGTGGGAAGCAGGGTTAGGCAGCATTTGGGGTGTGGGCAGACCACCAGGGACACCTTCTCGTCTATGGAACAGAGCAGCACAGCTCAGCAATGGGAGCAGAGGGAGCTAGGCAGGCAGCAAGGCAGACCGCGAGGCTGGGCAGAGGCACAAACGGCACAGCAGCCGCGGCTGTAGGTGTATGCTATGCGTCTTGCAGGCTGACTGCAGAGCGGTGTTGGACAGGTGCAGCTTGCTGCACGCAGGCAGGTGCTACTGACCACAGTTGCACCCTGCTCCTCAGCCATCTGCAGAGCAGACCGGACCAGCTCGTTCTGCGAGCAGCAGGGATAGAAGGCTGGGCATGAGCGTAGCATGAGTGCGGTCAGAAGAGGGCGATGAATGCGGCTGTGATGACCGGCGCAGGATGGCGGTCGCACATTCGGCAGCATTATTACTCAACAGCATTGGCTCAAAGCAACGTAGATCAGATATCAGGAACAGGCAAAGTAGATGTGAGGCACCAACACAAGCGGGGAGCGGCAGGCTGGCAAGGTGGCAGCCAGGGAGAAGGGAGAAGCAGCCAGCCAGCCATGTAGGAAGGCAAGAGGCAGGCATTGACAGGCGAGGAACGGGAACCGTACTGGCAAGCAGTGTGTTGACACCAAATTGTGAATTCCATCACACCAAACAGCACGCCCTACACGCACATGCCCTTTGTGCATGCACTTTTCGTGTGCCTGAAAACGATCCTCTCGGGAAGTCATCCACGGCTGCGGGTCACGCCTCAGCCAGGCCTGCAGCCCGGCAAACGCAAGCACTTAGTATGCCAGCCAGCCAGCAGCCGCTCCAGTGCACAGAGGCACCTTTGAAGCTTGGAAGAACACACAATGCGTGTAGGCTTTATTTCTTATCAAAAGTTGCGCAGCCCACAATCAGCCTCTTGTCCATCAAGCAATTTCACTGCTAAACGGACCGAAACACAGTCTGTGCATCAATACACACAAACTGTTTTGACACGGTCATCAGACACGGGCAATCAACCAGGCAACCCAGCAAGAGCCGTGCTTGGCACCGCCGCCGCGGCGCCGCCATTGCGCACCTGGGTGACTCTCTGGGGCCAGCTCTTGTACAGCTGGCGCTCGTGCAGCTCGAAGTTGTCCACCTCAGGCAGGTCTGAGAAGATGTCGCCCAGCAGTACCTGCAGGCAGGCAAGCAGTACAACTTTGGTGCAAGCAGCGCACACAAGGGGCACTACCCACATTGTACCTCAGCACAGGGTGCCATCCAAGGCGGCCAGTCAATCGATGCTCCGATTGGCACGGCAGCAAATACACCTGGGCACATGCGATTTGGTCTCTCTAGTGTGCGGGCAAGGGAAAGGCCAGCCAGCATCTCACCGGCATGCATCCCAGCTCTGCAGCCTCGGCGTCATTTTCAAACCCAGAGGTGATGCGCTTGGCGTTGGCAGCGATCGGGCACTGCATACATAAGTGGCATCGTAAGGAGGCGGAATTTTAGCACTGCAGGGGCCACGACCCTGCAACCCATCTCAGCGCGACACCGTCCGAGCCAGCTTGCCTGGAAGTCTACGCAATTGTGCGTGGGTTTGGGGATGGCAGGCAGCTGCTGGCCGGGCGCTGCCGCCCACATGAAGCAGCGCCACCGGCCCTGAGGCACCCCAAAGTTCCCGGCAGCCAACATGCCGACGCGAACCTGTTCAACCAAACAAGGATGTACGAGCAGCAGCGCAGTCACACAGTGAAGCAACTAGGTTAGCTTGCAAGGACTGCCGATTGAGGCTTCATGGCAAGGCAACACCCAGAAGCAGTGACAGTGCGACAACCGTGGCACTGCAGTGGTACTGCAGTGGTACTGCATACACTGGCCACGCACGCACCTGGTACCGCATATTGAGCATGGATCCCATGGCGTACTTGATGTACAGCCCATCTTCCTTCTTAAGGATGTCCTGCAGCGCGATCAAGAGTCTGAGGCGTAAGAGCATCAGCCGGGTGAGCAGAGCCTGAGGCTGCCCGCAACTTGCTCGCTCAACAATTTCTCCGCACTTTGCGCCAACTGCATTACATGCTGGCAATTGAAGCAGTGCCGTACCTGCACATTCTCCATGAGCACATACTTGGGCTTGAACCACTCAGCGTATGCAATGAACACCGGCAGCTGGCGGTTCCTGCACAAAAATCCAGCAGCCAGCAGGGCACTGTGAGATGGCGGCGGCAACCTACAGGCTCAGCGCCCGGCACAATTGAAAGCTGCTAGCTAGCCAGCGCTCACGCGTCCAGCCAGGGTGTTTCCAGAAGGGTCATAACTGACAGAAAGCACAAGGGTAAGCTGAGAGCACACAAGCATGTGTCCATGCAGCTTTTCTGTCGCACAGAGAGTGCTGCAAGTAAACACAAACCAACACAACTGCTGGAGCAAGCGCACACCGTGGGTCCTGCAGGATGTCTTCAGTGATTGCGTGGCGGTTGTTGCCACTGATGCCCTGGCAGGGCGGCCCACCGCAGATGAAATCCACTTCAGCGGGGAATGGTATGCACTGGCGCCTGTCAGGGGGCAGGCAGCGGAGCAGGCACGCAGGAAGCAGAGCAGGCACATAAACGTGACGCTCCAAGGGCGGTGGCAAAAAGTGGCATGACAACACCGTACAATCATACAGTCCGGTCACCGGGCCCGACTGCGTGCCCGCTCCTGCCATTGCAGCGCGATGGCAGCATGACAGCACAGCAGCAGCGGTGAGCTAGCCAGCGTCATTCCGTAGGAGGGCAGGGGGGTCAAGGGACACAGAGGCCACAGGAAGGAAGTCAGGCAGAAGCACTCACTCCCTCAGCCTGCGCACAAAGCCGGTCAGCAGCTTCTCGCGGCCCTTGAGCTGCTTGCGTGACAGCCACACCTCCTCCTGCTGCCCTTCGCCGCCTTCCATCACCACCTGCGATCAGGGGCAGCGTCCAGCCAGCTGACTCAGCAGAGATATAAAAGGAAAGGTAGACAACACTATCCTCCCTTGCACCTGCAGATGTGCAAACGCTTTGTGCCGAGCAGAACAAACACACAACCAACCTTGAACTCCAGCCATCGCTCATCCCTGCGAATGAAGCGCTCGAGGAGGCCGCAAGACACGTTCGAAGTGCGCTGGCGCGGCGCCCGCTCGCCCAAACGCATCTGCTTGATCTCCAGCACCTTCCCAATCTTGCCGCTGCAGCCAGGGGCGCATAGAGATGTTGCCATGGGATGTGCACAATGTGAGGCAGGCAGGGCAGTTGCAGCAAGCGAGAAGCAAGTCGCATGCACAGATGCTGGAGCAACGGGGCCGGCTGCAGCTGCAATCGCAGCAGCGGCGGCAGCAGGTACGGTGAAATCAGGAGCAGCAGCAGCAGGAGCAGCAGCAGCAGGCAGGCAGGCAACTCACTGGTATGGGAGGCAGTCAGCCTCTGTCAGGTGCAGCTCATCCTTACCCTTGCTCCTGCCCTTTGCTGCGGGGCCACTTGCTGCGCAGCAGGCAGTGGGCAGCGGTTTGCTGTTTGAGGCAAAGGGAGCTGCAGCCACACTGCTGCTTGGTGGGAGAAACAGAATAGCCGTCTCTTGCCACACGCATGCAGCATGCCACAGGCGGCAGTACTGTGCATGCAGACAGGCCGAAGCACGTGCTGCTTGGCTGGCATTGCCCTGTTGAAGCAGCTCACATGGGCCAGCCGCCAGTGTTTCGTCATCCTCAAACCCATCCATCTCTTCGTCCAACTCCCCGCTACCTCCCTCCTCCTCGCCGCCCTCCAGAATCGCCGCCGCTGCGGCCGCCGCGGCGCCGTTGCCAAGTTTGCGGCGCTTGGCTGCTGCGGCAAGCGTGGCTGCGCGCCTGCCGTCGACTCTGCGCTTGGCACTGCCAGGAGGAGGGACGGAAGTGCATGCATGGCAACAGCTTGGATAAACAGGCAGGCGATGCAGCCCAGGCCTGCCCTGCCCTTTACAATTAATGCAGGTAAAAGGTGAAAGGCTGTAGCTAGTGCAGCTTCCCAGTGGCCTGAGGAAAACCGCACCACATGGCTCGTGCAGTAGCAGGAGCCAGGTATCCACGCTCACATAACGTCTGCCTCAACGCTTCGAGGCCAAGCAAGCAGCTGGTCGTCATCGCAGGCCTGGTATGGGTCTCGCCCGTTCCAAGGCTGCACGTGGCAGCAGACAGTGAGAAACGGAACCAGAGTCGGGTGCATGCAGGTCACAGCGGCAGCGAGCAGAGGGGCAGGGAGATACTGATTGCAGTGGCAGTACGAAAAAGGGTGGCGCACCAAGGCAGGCTGCCCGTCGCATTGCATCTTCAGCTCCTGGGCAAGCTCATACGTGGCCTTGCACAGCTCCAAGTGCTCGTCAGTGCCCGAAATGAAGACCTGCACCGCATCAAAACAAGACGGCAACATTCAATACAGCATGTCAGTACAAAAATACCAGTGCATCACACCACAATACAATTTCAGAGCAGTGCAACGTCAGTTTTGGTTCGATTGCGGCATGAGAACAGGCCACATCGCTGCTGCAACGACAACAGGCAGCGCTGCACTTTCAGCCTGGCAACGACAGCAGGCAACAGTGCACTTTCAGCCTGGCCAGCAGCCTGCGATCTGCGCGCCAGGAGCCAGGCGGCTGCAACTCACGTGGCAGTGCTGGTTGTTGGCCTTGAAAGTCTGGCCCATGTCTTCTTCATAGTCACACGCCCAGTCTGTGCGCAGCTGCACCCTGCAACCACACACAGAACGGGCGGCACACAAAACGATGGAACTGGTGGATCAACCATTGCCTGATCGCTGATGGTGCCTCATCGCACACGCCACACGGATAAGGTGGTGCGCCGCAGTGGCAGGCAGAGACAAGCGAGTGCACAGCAAGATGGACAATGTGGCAGGCAGGGAAGTCGAGGGGGCACCCACCCGTTTACATCAGGCGTGCTGTCCTCATTGAGTGACACGTGGTCCAGGTATCCCAGGCCACCCGCGCCAACGTAAAGGTCCATGCCCCGCAGGACCTGCAACGTTGAAGGTACAGCAATGGGGTGCAGGCTTGTCAGGAGCGCTGCTAGCAGAGATGGCACGGTGCATGACGCATGTTGCCCGTGCCGGCGCCTGTGCGTGTCAAGCCATGCAGCAGCGGCAGCGACCGGTCGCTGGAGGCAGTGCCATGTACTGCCATGTACCGCACTGTTCTGGGGCGTGTACTGCTCGGTTCGCTCACCAGTGGACCCTTGCCCGCACGATCTGCCAGAAACTCAGCCAGCTGCTCCCTAGCGATGTGAGGCGGCACCTCAAACGTCAGATACCGGCGATCAAACTCTGCAGACACCATATATGAAAAGCAGCTAAGGCAGCAGATATCAGCACTCGCAGCACGCTCGAGCCCAGTACAGCAAGGCGGAACAGGAGCGGGCTCAGAGCAGCGCCATCACGAGTCTGGCACAGCGGCAACAAACGCAGCAGGTGTATTGCCACCTTGCTGCGAGCTGGTGCATGTAGTATTTCAGCTGCCTGTGCCAGCTGCCTGTGCCAGACAGAGGCCTGGCTACCAGCTCACCAAAGGTCCACCAGAACTGGCAGTCTGCGGGGGGCTGCTCTCCCGGCCTCACATACAACACGTCCACCTTGCTGCGGAACCGTGGGAAACAACAGCACACACTAGCATTAGTTTGCGCATGGTGGAATCCAGTTCGGTGGAACAGACCGTATCAGGCCCTCACGCAGGCACGCTGCAGCAGGCATCGGTGTGTGCCGGCACAGCGCTTCACTGCTGGCGGTCTGCCACAGAAGGCTCTGCAGCTCAAACCTGGCGGACGGAGCCCAAAGCGCCGCAACACACATCACAGCAACCATCCACCATCCACCATCCACCACCCGCTCAGCAGCATGGAGGAACTGTCAGTTTGGCGGCCGCTCACCACTCCAGAGCCCCGATCTCGTACTCATGTGGGTACAGGATGTTGTCGCGTGCACAAAACAGCTGTCGCTCATCGAAATCGTCCACAGCTGCACAGAGGACATGGAAGAGGGAGCACGGTGAGGGCACAGGTAAGTGTCGAGGTACAGGGTTGCGAGAAATGGGAAACCTGCAGGTGTGACCATGCCACGCAGCTGCGCAATGCCTGGAGCACGCAGGCGTGAAGCGAGGCAGCCAAGCAGGCAAGCAACCGGGAGGCAAGCATGACAACCGACTCGCCCATCTTGTACACCACGTTCTCAGCAGCAGCTTTCTTCTTCTTCTGGCCCCCTGCAGCCTTGCTGTCACTTCCCTCGGCCTCGTCATCGCCTGCAGCAACAAGGCAAGGTGCAGCAAGTCACGGCCCCTCCAGCAACCCACTACGTTCCGCAGGACAGACACATCCTAGGCCGTGGAATAGCACCTGCGGACTGCCACAGACCTGCGGCAGTTCCGGCGCCCCGCTTCTTTGCATACACCAGGGAGGTGTCAGTGTCATGTGCGGCGTAAAACCAGAGCAGCCGCATCATGCGCTTGCCCTGCACGACACGAATGGGCCCAGGAGCCACTGCCATGAGCGGGCGGTGCTGCACCAAACCAAACCCCTGCTACTGTTATGAGCAAGCGGTGCTGCCCCAATTCGAAATTCTGCCCCCTGAGTCAAAACCCTGCACCTCTCAGGAGCGGGCGGTGCTGGAGAGCAAAGAGTGGGGATGGCACAGATCCCGTGCATGCAACAGCAGGCAGCTGAACTCAAACTGAAGATGTTGCAGCCAGCAACAGGACAGCAGACAGAGACAGAGATAGAGAGCTGTCGCCCAGAACACCAGCAGCAGCTGCCATGACACCAGCAAAGCAAGGCTCATACACAACGGCTCACATCTCCAGTCTGATAGAGCTCCTCAATTTGGGCCACGCTCCAGCCCTTTGTATTGTCATCGCCAACATCAACCTTGATGAAGTCGCCGACATACACCTGCACAGCCAGCCGCAAGAGCGGGCCTTGGTGCCTTCAGCGGTACCATCGGCGAAACCAACATGTGCCATGCAGTGAGACCCAGCCAAAAACCAGCATCATGCAATGTTTTAGCAGGCACTACACCGTCAGCAGATTTTGTTGATGCATGCAGCGCAGTAGCAGCAGATGAAAGGGCACGCGTTTGAAGCAGCGCCTGCACGACAGCGTAGGGTCTCCTGCCGGCAAGCAAAGCACAGCACGGCCACGCCGCTGATCAAGCTGCATCACTCACATGCTGATGGTCGCCCGCACCATCGGATTCCTCGTCAGCCCAAAAGCCCCAGAAGTGAGCAGCCGCTGGAGGGTGGAAGGTGAACGGTTCCTTGGCCTGCCTGGCCAGCTTCTCGCTGGCAGCGCGGCATCGTGCCACAAGCGTGCGCCTCTGCTCCTCACTCTTGCACCCCACCAAATCAACCTGCTCGCGGCTGGGATACTGTCTCTTTACCTCGGCCTGCACATGAGATAAGATGTTCAGGCAGCTGCCAGCTAAAATGTAGGCCTGCCAGCCAAAAGTGCATTGCCAAGACGCATAGTTACAGCGACGCCATGCAGCGGCGGCTATAGCAGCCTCACACAAGTGCACCCGGCTGTACGGCGAGCTGCAAACCTTGGGTATGGGAGCTCCCAGCCACCTGAAGCCACCGTGATCAGCAGTCAGGCCTCGGCAGTCCTCGACCTCACAAAATGTCGTGGGATGGTGCGGGTCTGCAATGCAAACCGGTGCAAGGCGGCGATGGAGAGCGGCGGGTGGAGCTGTCGCAAGGCGGCCTGGAGGCATTTGTGCGGCTTGTCGCCGTCCCACGTGCTGTAGAAGCTGCTCAGGCTGCGGCAGGCTTGCCCATTTGAGTGGTCGGCCACCTCCCGCCGCTCCGCTTGAGCTGAACGGAGTCTGATTCAATTGCCTCTCACCTGTCATCCTGCCTTGCCGTGAGCGGCCAGAAGTCAGCACATGACAAGACCACCAAAACCGTGACAGCAGATATCGTGAAGCGGCTCAGTCCCAATGCGAGCAGTTATTGGCAGCAGATTAGACGCTCGATGCCGGCGCCAGCCTGCTCGATTTCCCGATTTCTTTGTTCAAAGCAGTTCGACGTCCCTTGCCCGTCCTGCCGCTTCTCATCCCTCCGGGGTTGTGCGTAGGGTTTCCAGATCACTCGCTGGCCTCCGGGATGGACGACAGCGACAGCGATGGCGCCGAGCCGCTGCCGCTGGAAGTGCGGGCCTTCCTGTTGGTGGGACGTATCGTGGACGACGACAGGCGAAAGGGGGTGGTCAGATATTGCTGGACGAAATTCGGCACCGGCCAAAAGCATGGTGCGGCACCGAGATAGGCCTTGGTTGCCTTTGTGATGCACAGGCAGCCTTCAAAGGCCACGGCGGTCCCCAAAGCGTGTTTGTTGACCTGCCGCCGAAGTTCGCCGTCCCCCGCCGCTTGTTGCAGCCGGCTTGCCCGCCTGCTACCCTCTGAGGGAGGGCGCCGACGAGCCCACTCCGATGGACATGCAATTCACCTATACCGTGTTCTGGAATGGTCGGGAGGATGAGCAGGAGGTCATGGGCTTGGAAGGCGTGCAGGCCATTGCCACCAATGAATTCACAGAAGAGGAGTGGCTGCCGGAGGCTATCCGCAGCTTGCAACGGGTACGTGCGGCGCCTGCTGCTGCACTGCCGCATGCACGGCCGCCCTTGAATGTCTTTACGCTGCAGCCACCTGTGCTGAAGCCTTTCGGGGGCAGCCGAGGCAGGCCTTCCCAATCCCAGGCCGATCCATTCTGCGCGTTGCATTAATGCGCTCTGCCGCGCTTTACTCTCATCTTCCTGCACTGCTGTCCGTCTTCCACCCACACCCTGCAGGGCGACTGGGGCAAGGAGTGGGAGGAGCTGGAGGGCGACAATGCGGCGCAGTTCCTGCAAACCATCCGTCTGGAGGCAGCGAGAGCCGCGGCCAGGGCTGCCGTCAAGAGTGTGCCGGGCACTCGCACCGCACCCTCCTCCGGTCCCTCCTCTAAGCCTGCCTCCAAGCGCGCCTCCAAGAAGGTATCATGTTGTTAGCGCCTTCTGTTGGGTTGCAGCGCTCATGTGCACCTGACCAGCCGCCTGTTAACGCAGCACCCCCTGGTTTTGAGCCGCTGCCTACATGCATGCATGCTGCGTTCTATCCACGTACTGCACTGCCTTTGTTATCCTCTCCATCACCCGTCTTTTTCCCCTTAAACAAACACCTCTCCCGGTGCAACCACCCTGCTGCGCTGCAGAAGAAGGAAAGCCAGCCCTTGGGCAAGGCGTTGGAGGGCCCTGGCGGCCTGGCAGCCCAGCTGCAGGCCAAGGTGGAGCAAAGGAAGCGGCAAGCCGAGGCGGCGGTGGCTGGCGAGGTGCCCTCCCCGCGAAAACGCTCAAAGGTGATGGACAAGCTGCTGCGGCAGCCTGCCGAGGCAGCTGCTGGAGCCACAGGCATCTCGCCCTCCGCCGCTCGTGGCCGTGCCGCCGGCGGCACCGCACCACCTGCGGCAGCAAGCCCCCCTGGCGCTCTGGAGGAGGCTGGCAGCAACGCCGAGCTGCTCATGCCTGGCAAGGGCGCCAACAAGCGCGCGGCTACAGGGCAGCAGCGGGCGCAGCAGCAGGCAGAGCTGCAGCGGCAGCAGGCGGAGAGCGAGTCGTGCATTGTGGCTGCTCCCAGCGCCCGCTCCCAGCCGCCCGCTGTTGGCAAGCCAGCCGGTAAGGTGTCTGCGGCAAAGGCCGTGGCAAGCAGCAGTGGAGCCGCCAAAGCCGGCAAGCCACTGCCTGCTGCCACCAAGGCCTCTGCCGCCAAGCTGCCCCCAAAGTCGCCACGGAAGCCCGTCACCAAGGTCAGCAAGCCGGCTGCCTCAGCTGGTAAGGCGCCAACCACCAGCAAGTCGGCCAAGCAGGCAACGGCAGCAGCGCCCTCGCCTGCCAAGAGCTTGCTGAGCGGCGGCAGTGGGCGCAGCTCTGAGGCGCCTGCGCTGAGGCAGCACGAGCAGCCGCCGATGGCACCAGCTGACTCAGGCAAGTGCCATGGTTTGCATTGAGCCCATGCCTGCACCTCAGGCACGGTGCCGCTCGCTGCATTGTGCAGCTGCCGACACCTGGCCGGCTGGCTGATGGGCATTGGCGAATGCGAGTGACTCATGCCGCGTGTCCTTATTCCTGCCCAAGCAGGGCAGAGCATCTGCTGCTCTGCTCACACACATGTGGTGCTGACGCTTTGCTGCGCTTCTGCTGCGCTGGCCCCACTGCTGTGCAGATCGCCTGGCACGGGACAACTGGCAGGGAGACTGTGCCAAAATCCGTGGCGCTCGCCTCAGCGAAGAGGTGTACTGGTGAGCTCGTGGTACTCGCGTACCGCCTGGCTGACATGAGTACTGCCTAGCGCACAGATCCGCCAGCGTCTACTGCAGCGTACATCAGCCTCTTGGTGCATATGCCTAGTGGGTGTGCGTCCTTCTTGTGGGTCTCCTGCATTTTATTTAGAAAACAAGTTCCTTTTTTTGTTCTCAATAGGTTTAAGACATATCTGCCTGTGCCTGCAGGTTTGACCGCGTGCTTGGCAGGGACGGTGTGGTCTACCGAGTATGGTCCAACACTCTCATGTGAGCGTCTCTGGCTCTGACAAGCTGCCCAACTATCCAACCCTGCTATTGACCGTTGAGCAGCTGGTGGCACCTTGACAGCTTAGCCTCGCGTCTCGTCCCTGTCGAACCCCAAGCTGCAGCGCGCAGCCTGCTCCTCACCTGCCCCTTGCCATATTGTGAATTTTCAGAGTTCGGTCAGTCTGATTATCAAATTGTATTGCTTTTCATAGATAGATATGATCCCTGATGGCTTAGATCAGGCCTGCCAGTTGCCCCGTCTCCCATCCATCTCCTTGCTTCCTTCACCTCCCGCAGTGTTCCTGAGCCTCTGTGCTACAAGAGCAAGGCTGACAAGCGACTCGCCAACTGGAAGGCCAGGCCTCAGGCTGCCGACGCGGACTATACTGTTGCCGCTCTGGTGAGACTGGCAGCTTGGCAGTGCGAGGTTTGAAGGGTGGGTGCGACATGTGCTCAGCAAAGCTCGCCACGCCTGTCCGCAGCCTGCCCCACGCAACACACCCTGCATGAGGCCGTCTGTGTGCTGGCGGCGAGCTGCTGTATGCAGTCATATAGCCGCTGCTTGCGGATGTCTTGCGGCGCCTTGCCATGCCAGTATGTTTTCCTTTCCATGGTTGATCAACACGCTGGCCCTCCCTCTCACTTGCCAACCAACCCAACCAACCCGATTCCCCCCTTGGCAGCTGGCTGAGCGCAAGGACGAAAACGGACAGACTGCATACTTTGTGAAGTGGAAGGGATACGAAGTCGACCCAGCAGAGAGCGGCTGGCTGACTGAGGAGGGCATGGATGATGTGCGTGCAAGGCTGGTGGGGCGGGCATGAGTGTGTTGCCGATGTGCACCTGCATGCATGCTTGCTGCATACAGCAATTGGATCGTGTGCTGGCGGGCTGCGCGTGCCACCTTATGACAGTAAGCAAGCATTGCGTGGCAACCAGGGTCGAGGCAAGGCAAGCCGGGGCGTCTCGTCAATGCGCCCTCATCCCTCCCTGCCTCCCTCTAGACCCTGACCCTGATCGTGCCGCTGTGTGTTCCCCTCCTGCTTGCCGCCCTGTCCTGCCGCCTGCCTGTGCAGTGCAAGGTTGTGCTTGATGCTTGGAAGGAAACGGGGCGCAATGCCTGGCTGGATGCTTGCCACTTGCTCCGTGAGCAGGCTGGACTGGCTTAAAGCGAATTGCGCACAATTCGCTTACATCAAAGACAGCACTGCTCAGCGCCCCGCCACAAGCGCTTGAGGCTGAGCATGCGGCCTGGTCGGTGGCAGCAGGCTGCAAATTGCACTTACAGAATATTGCCGTTAGAAGATGGGGAGACACCATGCCCACGCCGAAGCTGTGCCCGCCCTCGCCTCCCTGCCACAACAATCTACAATTTACAGCTCAATGTACAGCTCCCTGCTTTATTTTCACTTGCCATTTCACCACCAAGCACCACAAAGCACACCGCTTTCTTTTACTGCTGCTGCTGCTACACCCAACACATTGCACCCCTGATGCTGCTGAGACAGTGCTGCGGCAACACTTTGACGCTGCGATACACCACCCTGCTCCTGTGTTGCGTGTCAGATAAATTCATGAGCCATTTGTCCGCGCTTTCAGAAAACCAAGCTCACTACACATGGCTGTAACCAACTGACAAACTGCTCCATGTGCACATGTGCAGTGCACATGTGCACGTTGGGCAAAGAAGCACAACCTGCAAGCATCAACTGTGCACTAAGGAGGGTTGCCGATGTATGAGGCGCTGCTGGAACAACGGTTGCAGCCTGCACTTTGCACTTGCAAGTGGCCTGCCTTCACTTGCGCATCTGCCACATGGCGCCACCAGCCGGTTTGGGTGTTGTTGTGGGCAGAGCGCCGCCAAAGCCACCAAAGCCGCTGCCAGCAGCCGGTTGACTGCAAAAGGCGCGTTGGGAGAATAGGGGAGGTAGTCGTGAGGGGCGAAGAGGAGTGCTGATTGGCATGCAGCAGTCCTGCCAGTGAAGGCCTGGTGCTGATAGCATAGAGCAGCTGCAGCAGGCAGCACCGCCAGCAACACCAAGGCTCACCCAAAGCCGCCGCCGCCGCCAAAGGGGCTGCCACCCGCTGCTGGCTGCTGCTGCTGCTGTCCAAAGGCGCCAAAGCCGCCGCCTTGCTGAGCTGCTGCCGCAAAGCCAGGCGACTGCCCAAAAGTGCTCTGCTGACCAAAGGGAGCCTGGCCGGCAGCAGCTTGGCCAAACCCGCCAGCAGACTGAGCTGGTGCGCCAAACACCGATGTGGGCTGGGCAGGGGTTGCGCCAAACACAGTCGGCTGGCCAAACGCTGATTGGCTGGCAGCAGCCCCAAAGCCTGCGGGCGCAGCAGGAGCCAAGCAAGGGGTGCAGAAAGCTGTCATGAAGCATTGATTGACCTCAACCAGTCTGCACCCTGCACCCACAACAGCAGCAACAGCAGGAAGCAGGAAGCACGGCATGCAGAACAGTGGCTGCCAAGGACTCACCTGCGCTTGCAGCCGGCTGGCCAAAGCCAGGTGTTGCTGGCGCCCCAAAAGCCGGCTGCCCAGCAGCTGCGCCAAAGCCTGCAACAGCACGTGGTGGCGGCACGGCCGATCAGACCTCGTAAGCATGATAGGGTGTGTGGGCAGTGACAAGCGGAAGATGGCCACGTTTATCTGCCGGCCAGCTAAGCTTTTGCCAGCACCACAAGCAGGCCCTGCACTGACACACACACACACGAACCCAGACAGCACCGCAAAGAGCCCACTGCACGTACCGGCAGCCTGCTGGCCAAAGCCGACCGCCGCAGGCGCGCCAAAGACGCTGGCGGGCTTGGCGGGTGTGCCAAATGGTGCTGCTGCTGCGCCGGCAGCCGTGGCAGCCTGCCCGAAAGGATTGGCGGCAGCTGCTGGGCTGCCTGAGCTGGCTCCAAAGGCACCAAAGGACGAGGTGGCGGGTGCGCTCTGCAGGAACACAGAGACCACAAGAGATAACTCTTGCGAGATGCCATCACTGGAGGGGAGTGCTGGCACAATGGAGTGAGCAGTATACCGCATGGGCACGGGCAGTGCGGGCAGTACGGAGCTGCCTGCTAATGCAATAGTAGTTTGCCGCCGAGCTGCAAATTGGAAAAAACTCGTACGCTACCCGCTTCGTCAAAGGTAGCAGCTGACTGCAGAGCGTCTGCAACACAGGCACGAGAACTAACCTGCGGTGACGCTCCAAACACACCTCCGCCAAATGGTGACGCGGCAGCAGAGCTGCTGGCCGCCGCCGAAGCGGCTCCAAAAGTGCCGAAGGGGCTGCTGCTGGCTGCTGCTGCTCCAAAAACAGACGTGGGAGCAGCGCTGCTGGCTGCGGCACCAAAGACAGACGTCGGAGCTGCAGCGCTGCTGGCTGCAGCACCAAAGACAGACGTCGGAGCTGTAGCGCTGCTGGCTGCCGCTGCACCAAAGACAGACGTAGGAGCAGAGCTGCTGGCTGCCGCTGCACCAAAGACAGACGTAGGAGCAGCACTGCTGGCTGCCGCTGCACCAAAGACAGACGTGGGAGCTGCAGCGCTGCTGGCTGCTCCGAAGGGACTGGCTGCGGAGGCTGATGTCGCCGCTGCTGCCCCAAATCCAAAGGACGGCGCAGCTGCTGCAGAGCTGCTCGCGCCAAACGTGACTCCTTGACCAAATGGCGAGGGAGCACTGCCGCTAACTGCCGCACTGCTGCTGCTGCTGCCACCAAAGCCAAAGGATCCGAAACTGAGGGATGCAGCAGGGTCGCTGCTGGCTGCTGCAGGTGCTATCGGGGCCACCGCGGGGCTTGCGGCGCCAAACATGCCGCCGCCACTGCTGGCAGCCAGCCCAAAGGCCGGTGCTGCTGTTGCAGCTGCGCTTGAAGCCGCAGCGGCCGCGGCAACGGTGCTGGCTTGGAAGGACGCAAGGCGGTTTTGTGCTGCCTGCGCTGCTGCTGCAGAAGGCGTGGGCGCCTGCCCGCTGCCGCCCGCTGGCTGCACCTTTGCCAGCAGTTTCTGGGATTCCGCTGCTTGGGCCAGGCTGGGCATCGGCGGCTGCGAGGCAGCTGCCTTGGGCTGTGCTGCTGCCAGTGCTGGCTGCACCTTTGCCAGCAATTTCTGGGACGCAGCTGCTTGTGCCAGGGTGGGCATTGGCGGCTGGGCGGATGCAGGCTTGGGCTTGAGCGAGGGCTTGCCTGCAAGCAAGCAGTAGGACATGGACAACAGCAACATCAGCAGCGGTGGAATCACTTAACATCAACAATCAAAGCTTTCAGCAATTTGTATCAACAGACATCAATGTTAAAGCGAGCTGCGAACTGTCAGCGAAGGCGAGCTAGGATGAGAGATGGAGAGAATGCGAGATGGATGCAGAAACAAGCACACGCGCACACACACTTGCACACACACGCACCAAACAAGCTGCCGGCAGTGGGCAGCGGTGCATCCCGATAATATCCGAGCCCGCTGCCATCAAGCTTGTAAACATAGCCGGGTTTTGCACCCTCAAAAGACGCTGCCCCCAGGAAGAAAGCGCCAGCGCAAGCAGGCACCCCTGGAGGACATAAGCATGCATGAGGCGAGCAGCAGCTGAGCGTGTGTCTGTTGTCACAGTGCATGCTGGTGCATCTTTGCACAGTCAAGCCCAGCAGCAACAGCAGTAATAGCAGAAGCAGCGGCTGGGCAAGAGCCAGCGCTCACCCGCAGCAGCAGGAGCAGAGGCGCTGCTGGCAGTGCCGAATGCTGGAGTGAAGGCGCCAGCTCCAGAGCCGCCGCCGCCAGCAGCAGGCAAAGCAGCGGGCGCGCTAAGGCTGGCACTCGTCGGCGCTTGAGACGGCGGCGCTTGTGCTGACGGCGCTGCAGCTGCTGGCTTGCCCACTGCTGGCTTGGGAGCGGCCTTGGCTGCAGGCTGGGCTGAAGCCATGCTGTAAGGCGGCAACTCAAGGGCAGGGGTTGGCGGCGGCAGCTGCAGCTGCACGGCTGGCGCAGCAGGGGAGGCGGCTGCCGCCAGCGCTGGCACCCGCTTCTTTGCAGTCGTGATCCGCAGGCCGCCGCCATCTGCCTGGCAGCGCTGCAGCAGCTGCTGCTGCAGTGCCTGCCAGCCGCTGCCGCCGCCTGCTGTCATTGCACCTAGTGCGGCTCGGCCGAGCGGCGAGCGCTGCCGCTCACTGAGCGGAGTCTTGCTGGCGCTGCCGCGCTGCTGAGAGGCCGGGCAGTCGGCTGCCAACCGCCATGGCGACCGCTGCCTGCCAGCGCTGTCATACAGCCCTGGCGAGTGCAGGCCGCCGGTACCGCCGGTACCGCCTCGTCTCGCAGCAGGGGTGGTACTGCCAGGCGTCAGGACCAAGCGGGTGAGCTTGCGGTTGAGCAGGAGGCCGCTGTCTGTGGCATCTGCAGGCCACACGAGCGATATAGTTAGAGCTATGTCCCTTAGAACTACACACCCGAAATATTTGATTGCTTGATTGCTTGTGAGTCGCAGCAGCCATAGCCCCCATAGCAGAGCAGCACTTGCAAAACACCCCAGCTGATGGCAAGCCAGCGCCACGCCTCCTCTCACACGGCAGCACACAAGCTAGAAGTGCCCCGCCGTCCCGCCAGCAATACTCATGCAGTACCGTACTTGCCTGCCACGTCATCGAAATCCAGCTCCAGATCCACATCATCCAGCAAACCCCTGGCTTCCAGCTGGCTGGTCAGGTCCTGCAGCCGACTCGCCTGACTCTGAACCACCAGCATCTGGGAGTTGACAGTGCTGTAGATGTGCTGCGTGGTGAGCCGCGGTGGGGCTCCGTCGCCAGACCGCTGCTGGCGCTGACGCTCCTCTAATGCCTGATGGAGGAGCAAAAAGGGGACAGCTGTGAGTGGAGGGGAGTGAGGTGCAAGCAGACAACAAAAAGGCGGGGCAGCGGCTCACAGTCCACACCGGGGAATACAGCAGCAGTGAGGCACTGGCAGCAAGCACGTCCAGATCAGAGCTGTCTAGACAGCCTGGCTGGTTCACAAACGCCACCACCAAGAATGCTGTCACGAACCAACAGTCACTGAAGCTGTGGAAGGTGTTGAGATGAGCCAACAACACACCATGAGGCACTCCTGCAAATCGTCTGCAGTGAGGCGCAGCTGCTGCAGCTGCGAACGGATGCCATTCCTCAGCGCGCCCAGCGCCGGCTCCAGCGGCTGCTTCTGCAGCAGCTGCTGCGTGCCACCGCTGGCAGCACTGCTGCCAGGCTGGAAGGCGGGCATGGCTTCGCATTTGCGCAACGCGTCCTACAGTGGGTGGATGGGTGGATGGGTGAAAGAAAGAGCGGCAGGGTGCGTTTGCATGAGCAACACGGTGTTGCCTTGATGACTGCATTGATTGCAGTACGGCACCGAAAGGAACTGCTGCGGAGAGTGCGATAAAAATATAAACCCTCCAATGAGGCCCCATCACACATGTGCTCAGGGCACAAAGCAACAAACGGCCCCTCCAAACGGACGTCGCAGGCCGACACCACGCTCACCTTTGCTGCGGCGGCAACTTCAGCCGCCTGCTCCCGCTGCCGCTCCAGGCGTCCAGCGGCTGCAGCCACCGCCTGCTGCAGCTGGAGTGTGTGCTGGCGCAGCTGGGTGAAGGCTGCAGGAGAGTAGGGTCCATCGTTCCCCTGCGGGAAGTGGAACAGGCACAGGCAGCAACGCAGAGGAATCACACAACCGGGTGAAAAGCACATGAAACCTCGAGCATGGGAAAGGCAGCACTGGTTCTCTACCGCTCGCTCGCAGCTTGTCTCAGACATGGCATCCCCCAAGCTTTCTCAGCCTGGTATGCCATCCCAGCCTGGTGTGCCATCCCAGCCTGGGCCAGCCTAAAGGTGGGACCCAGTCACAGCCCCCTCCCGCCAAGCGTGACAATGTGCCAGTTATGAAACAGCACGCACATGCTATTTTGATTTCACAGACATGCTTTTCCACACACCTTCAGCGCAGCGACCAGCTTGTCATGCACGTCAGCCTCCAACTCGCGCGTCTGCAGCAGCGAGCGCAGAAAGTCGGCTTCCATTGCAGCTGCCTCCTTCGCCTCACCTGCACACAGAAGAAAATAACGGAGGAGCACATACAGCATGGGCGCCAGCATCGTGAAGGTAGCAAGCAGGGAGCAGCACACTGCTTGTCAGGCGATGCGCAAGCAGGCAAGCACTGAGAGGGGTTGGTGGCAGGCAGGCCACTGCTTTTCGGATAATACAGAATCCGTTCACACCTGCCAACTGAGGCTGCGGAGCCTCCACCGCTGTTTTCGAAGTAGGCTTGGCAGGCGGCTGGGTGGCTGCCGCTGCTGCTGCCAAAAGCATTGGTCCCTGCTCGCTGCTGCTCGCTGGCTGAGCAACCTTTGCCAGCAGTTTATGAGATTCCGCTGCTTGCGCCAGGCTGGGCATCGGCGGCTGCGAGGCAGCTGCCTTGGGCTGTGCTGCTGCCAGCGCTGGCTGCACCTTTGCCAGCAGTTTCTGGGACGCAGCTGCTTGTGCCAGGCTGGGCATCGGCGGCTGCGAGGCAGCTGCCTTGGGCTGTGCTGCTGCCAGCGCTGGCTGCACTTTTGTCAGCAGGTTCTGGGACGCAGCTGCTTGTGCCAGGCTGGGCATTGGCGGCTGGGAGGGGGCGGGCTTGGGCTTGAATTCAGCCACAGCAGGGGCACTTGCTGGGGCTGCAGCACCTGCAAAAGCGCTGCTGCTTGCCGCAATCCCAAAGCTGAAGGCACCGCCTGCTGAGGAAGCCCCAAAGCCAAAGACAGGCGCAGACTGGACTGCAGCGCTGCTGGCGGCATTGCTACCTGGCCAGCCAGAGCCAAACGCCGGCGCTGCTGGCGCCGAAACGGCAGCCGCACCGGCCGCTCCACTCGCGGGCTTTCCAAATCCGAAGACGGGCGGCGCCGCCGCCGCTGCACCGGCCGCCGCAGCGCCGCCTGGTGCACCAAAGCCAAAGGAGGCCCCTGTGGCGGCCCCCGCTCCAAACCCAAAGGCAGGGGCTGGCGAAGAGGACGGTAGGCTTGCCCCGAAGGTTGCAGGCTTCACCAATACAGCAGGCTCCGCTGCTGCTAGGCCTGCGCTGGGGGCACTGCTGTCTGCTAACGGAGCACCCAGTGTCGGCGTGGTGAGCCCTTGCAGCTTTCTCGGAGCGACGGCGGCAGCGGTGAGGGAGGCGGCTGAAGGAGTCGAAGCTTCTTCCTCTTCTTCTTCCTCCTCCTCCTCCTCCTCCTCCTGTTGTGGGGAGTCAACAAGGGCAGGCAGGCAAGGCTTGGGGTGTCTGTTAGCAGCAATGCTGCAGGACTTGCCACGTGCTGGCAAACACCGAATGCACAGGACAGACAGGGGCCCACGCACAGCTTGCATGCTTGCTCAAGCAACTGCTGCGCCGTCAGCAAGGCACCTCAAAATCGTCCTCAGGCAGCGCAGTGGCCGCCGCTTTGGCCTCGTCCAACTGCGAGGGTTGCTGCTGCTGCGCTTGCTCAGGCTGCTGCGATGCCTCTTCATCATCTTCCCCGGACGCCGAGGTTGAGACCTCCTGCAGGCAAGCGGATATGTCCAAAGTCAGGCAATGAGGGTTGCACTAGACAGCATTGCTTGATGTGCTGTCGTGGCGCAGGCTGGCGGCATGGACACCAGCCTCTGAGTGCCACGCTCAAAGCAGCCAACGGCAGCCAGCAAATTTGAGAGGACTCATGTAGTGCAGGACACAACTACACACGCGCGTGGCACGGGCCTTCACTTCACAGCGAGCAGCCAGGGACAGGACAAGCATCAAGCCATGCAATGCAAATGCAATGCTTCGCGGCAATTCTGACCTCGAAATCGGATTCGTCGTCAGATGGCAGAGCGGTGCCCGCAGCCCGGTCCTCAACGCTGGGCCCCGCAGCCGGCACTGGCACCGGCACCTCTGCCTCAGAAGAAGCTGAGGCAGCTGTGACCAACGCAGGCGGAGCGGGAAGCGCCTGCGGCGGCGCCACAATGCACGAGCCTGCCGAGGCGGCAGAAGTGTCCATGCGACCGAAGCTGTACAGCCGCAGTACGCCATCGGAGGTTGCCACTAGCAGTACGGGCTGGGGTGGCAGGTCTGGGGCAGTGGGATCTGTGGGGTGCACAACATCCACGGCTGTGCAAGTGCAGTCGACCCCCAGTCCCACCACGTAATTTGCAGCGTCGTCTGCAGGCAGGCACCACAGGCTTGTTCTTGAGTCATGTACTGCATGCACAGCCGTGCCAGATAAGGACGGCAACACGCGAGGCACCATTGCTCGAAGCTAAAGCAGCCTGCAGTCTCGAAGAAGCACAGGATCAAACACCGAAGAACGCAAAGAGAGCGATGCAGGCAAGGAAAGAAGAAAGCCAAGGAAAGCGAAGCCCACCTGGAGCATTCGGGATGCGGATGATCAGCCGGTCGTCTGTTACATCAGCCGCCACTGGCCGCCCATCCACCACCGTCGCCAACTTGATATGGCTGTCTTCCGCCTTGCGATGCGCATACACGGTGGCGTGCCACTGCAGCAGTAGTGGAGGCAGCGCAACAGGACAGTGCTGAAAGTTTCTGCTGCCACTCGCTGCGATTTGCAGGCCCATCTTGCTGGACAGAGAGCCAAGCCACCTCAATGCTTTCATTCAGGCAGAGAGACAGAGAGAACTGAGCACACCCGCTACGACCATGAGCATTTGCTCATGCACGCAAAGCACCCACCTCAGGCACTGACACTGTCTGCAGCCAGGGCCCGTGCTCGGCGGCATCCGGGACAACCAAGCTTGCAAAGAACTCAGAAAGGGCCAGGCTGTCAGGCTGCGGTGCCTCGCCCTGCCACGTCAGCATGCACAGCGGCGCATAGGCGTCCTCAAAGCCGCCCACAAGCAGCCGGCTGCTGACCAGCAGCGCCGACGGCTCCACCCAGCTCATGCTGTCAACCTGCAAAGAACAGGCAGACAGGCACCCCGCATATGGGCACAGCTGGGTGAGCTGCGAGCCAGCAACAGCCGCGGCCGCAGCAGCAAGCCATCAGCTTTGCAGCACAAGAGCAGAAAACAAGCGCACCAGAAGCTCCTGGTCGTCATCTTGCACCTCGTTGGACAGCACCCGCATGCTGGCACCCTGCTGCCAGTTGCCCAGCACGTCACTAGCCTGCTCAGGGGCGTAGATTGCAACCTCATCCCCAGCCCCCACAGCAAGCCTCCCGCCATCAGGGCTCCAAGCAAGGCAGGTCGCCGGCATGCCGGCAGCCGCTGCCAGAGGTATGGGTGTTGGGCTGATAGCCAGGCTGGCCAGCTCGATGCTGCCGTCTGCCAACAGGGCTGCAAACTCGGCGGTGGCACCCGGCCGCCACGCCAGCTGCAGCACATCTTGCGGCAGCTGCAGGTCTGCGAGCGCGGAGGTGCTCCCCGCCAGCAGCTGCTGGGTGCTGTACACACGCACAGTGGCGCCACTGCATGCTGCCAGCAGGGCTGAGGTGGGTGACAGGGACAGCAGTGCAGATCCGGGTATGGGTAACACGGTGGCGGCAGCTTCTTCAGGGCTGATGGGAGGCATCTCCCTGCAGCCAGATGCAGGGGTTGGATGTTGTCAATTGTAAACCGCATATCCTGTCACAGCAGTGCACAAGAAAGGCAGCAAGGACCAGAGCGCTGATGGGAGCAACTCACTCGTCACTGTTGCTCCACTTTTGCAGGCGAGCCACAAGCTCCGCGGTTTTGCATGCGTACACACCTGCATGGCAGCAAGCTGTGGTTGAGCGAAGTGGCTCGGCGCATGCAGCAGCAGGAAACAACGCAGGCGACTGCTGTCCAGCATAGGCAGCGACAGCCGCATGCAGACTTGCCTTGCGCGTCGCTGTAAAACACAGCACCGCATTGTGCAGCCACGGCGATGCTGCTGGCAGGGCTGGGTGGAGTTTGGATGCTGGCTGGGCTGAAGCAGAGGACGCCTAGATGCTTGAAAAAGAAGCCAAGCTCCTCAGACACCTCTGCGTCCAGAACTCCGGCGGACGGCTCCATCCTGTTTCAGTTCGTGGCGGCGGCGGCGGCGGGGACAACGTTGGGCGCCCGCTGAGCGAGAGCACGTTGTCTTGTCTGCCGTCTCCTGTTTTTGAAACTACAGTGCGCCGCGACAAACGGTGCCAGAGCAGCTTGCGAGACTGATGGCGTTGCTATCGCTCTGTGGCTTGTCCAGCACGATCCTACGATGCTGTCGATGGGTTGTGCAGGCAGCCAAATCGGGCCGAGGCCGGCTTGGGATCAAGCGATCGCAGTTGAACCTATGAAGGCGGCGTGCGCTGGATGATGCACTGTCGCCGATGTGATGCAGGGATGTGCAGGGTGGCTGCGCTCGAGCACATGCTGCGCGAAGCACAGCAGGGTGGCAACCGAGTCGAGGCGAAGCCGGCTGTGCCATCGGCATGCTCAAACTCCCCTAGAATATGCATAATTAATGTAAGATCCATCGCCCGCTTTTTCGGCTCGTTAACAAGCCACACCATGGGAAACCAGCGTGTGGCCATCCTGGCCACCTGCAATCTGGATCAGTGGGCCATGGACTTTGAGGGTAACCTCCGCCGCATCACCCGCTCCATTGCCGAAGCCCGCCGCCTCGGCGCTCGGTACCGGGTGGGTTGTCAACGGCTCGCAGCGATGGCATGCAAATGGAATTTACTTTGCAGGCGCTTCTCCTCATCACCTATTCAGCGACCTGCACTGCACCGTTGCGGACAAACCGCGAGCAGGATTGCCTTCAAACACATCGCCGCTTCACTGCGCCGCTGTCTGATCCCCTCCCTGTTGCGAGCGCAGGTTGGGCCTGAGCTGGAGATTCCTGGGTATGGCTGCGAGGATCACTTCACGGAGCACGACACTGTGGAGCACTCCTGGGTGAGCTGTGCCCATCCCAAACTCCAGCTGCTGGCTTCACTGCAAAGGTTGGACACTCACTGGGCTGTTGATGTAAGCTTCCGTGTCTCCTGCCGCCACCCGCCACTGCAGGAGTGTGTGGCTGAGCTGATGCGTGGGGGCCACACAGACGGCATGGTGTGTGACGTCGGCATGCCCGTCATGCACCGAGGGGTGCGCTACAACTGCCGCCTCCTGCTGCTCAACCGACGAGTGCTGCTCATACGCCCAAAGCTGCACCTGGCGAATGACGGAAACTACAGGTGCCTCGGCTGGTGATTGCGTTGCAGCATGGAAGCAGCCGCAGCAAGTAGCAAGTGCAGGCACATAGGCACAGCCTGGCCATGCACACGGCTTGCAACTGCAAGCGGTGAGGCTGTGTGATGCTTCACCTCGCTGCTGTGAGTTTGAAGCCTGCACTGTTGCTCATGAGCGGAGAAGCGCGCCGCCCTACCTCCCCCACTGCAGAGAGACGCGGTACTTTGCCACCTGGAAGCGGCGGCGCCAGGTTGAGGAGCACACGCTGCCCGCCGAGCTGCAGCAGCTGACGGGCCAGCAGCGGTGTCCTTTCGGCGACGCAGGTGCAGCAGAAGGCCTGCTTGACTCCACGGCATCTCTCTCTTCCTCCTCTGTGCTGCTGCTGACTGCTTATGGCAGCAGAAGAGTGACAAGCCTCTTGGCAACACCGCAATGACTGGTGTCGCGCCCCTGCCATGGTGGCCTCTGTCCTCCCTTGCAGCGCTTTGCTTTCAAGACACCGTGCTAGCAGCAGAAACGTGCGAGGAGCTGTTCACACCGCACGCGCCTCACATAGGCCTGGCGCTGGCTGGAGTGGAGATAATCAGCAACGGCAGCGGCAGCCACCACCAGCTGCGGAAGTTGAATCAGGTGTGAAGGCGGCATCAGATGCAGCTGCTGTGTGCTGGAAGGGCAGAGCGCCTGGCTTGCATGTGGTGCTGGCCCCTGCCGTGCCTGCCTGTCGACCTGTGCCTTGCCCTCTCATTATACTGCCCTGAAGTACCGTTGTCATGGCTGTACCGCAGCGCTTGGACCTGATGATGAGCGGTACCGCCAAGTCGGGCGGCGTGTACCTCTATGCCAACCAGCGGGGCTGTGATGGCGGCCGCCTTTACTTCGATGGGTGTGCGGCGGTGGTGGTGAACGGTCAGCTGGTTGCGCAGGTGTGTGCTGAGCTCGTTGTGTGGTCGCTGCGATCTGTAGGACACACCTCCTGCGCATAGGCTGCCAGTCTGCATGTGGCATGCAGCCAGCGACACCGCCACATTACTTGCGGGCTGCATGGTGTGTACTGCCAGATTGCACATAAGTCTTGGGTGTGGCCATGTGTCGCTGCTGCCTGGTGTTCCGCAGGGCTCACAGTTCAGTCTGAAAGAGGTGGAGGTGGTGACAGCCACAGTAGACTTGGATGAGGTTGTCAGCTACCGTGGGGCAGGTGGGGTGCCATGGCTGCGTCGCCGCTGGAGCCAGAAGCTGCCACAGCCGGTGCCGTTGCACTGCCTGTGCCTGACCACTGGCACCAGCGCTTTCCGTTGACGAACCCTCGCCGGCTTGCCTGCTCCCTTCTGCCTCCACTCCGTGCAGTTGCAAGCCTGCAGGAGCAGGCCAGCAGCGCAGAGCCCGTGCCCCTTGTCCACGTGGAGTTCAGGTGTGGGCGGAGAAGGCGCTGCTACGTGCTATCTTGCCTGCTGTGTTGTGGCGTAGGTTCTGTTTTTGCGTGGCGCATGCTGGAAACAGTCGTGTAGCTGGTGAACCCCGCCCTGCCTCTGCACTCCGCCCTGCTCTGCAGCCTGTGCTCCCCCCCCGGCAGTGCGTTTCACCTCCCCTCGCTTCCTCGAGAGCCGCTGTATCTTGATGCGGAGGAGGAGATAGCTCGGGGGCCTGCCTGCTGGCTGTGGGACTACATGCGCAGGTGAGCTGGCAGCAGCAACCCATTCGACTGCCTGCTTGGCTGCCTGCCTGGCTGCTGTATATTGTTTGCCTTTCACCTTGTGTCAGTACGTCAATGTCTCTATTTGACATAACATATCTTTCCCGTACTGATTGTGTTCTTGCGGACTGTTTAAATTGCCCACCCGTGTGTATGTGCTCCTGCAGGGCTGGAGCCAGCGGCTTCCTGCTGCCCCTCAGCGGCGGCGCTGACAGCAGCAGCGTGGCCGCCATCGTGGGCTGCATGTGCCAGATGGTGTGTGCTGCAGTGGCTGCCGGGGACCAAGACGTGTTGGCAGATGCTGTGAGGTGCGCTGTGCGCTGTGTGCTGTGCGCTGTGTGCTGTGCGCTGGCTGCTGGCCGCTGGACGCTGCAGGATCCATGTCGCGATGGCTCTTGCAGCACCAGCTAGTCCAAAGTTGGTTAGAATCTGCGCATTGGGTGTGGGACCCGGACCGCTGCCTGCCTGCCTGGCCTTTTTCGCATGCCTTCGTGCCGCCTTCACCTGTCTGTACGCCCATTGTTCACGCCCAGTACCAACACTGGCATTGCTCTGCACCGCATCGTATTGCAGAGTGGGGCAGTACAATGAGGGCCAGCAGCCGAAGGATGCAGCGGAGCTGGCCAACCGGCTGCTGACGAGCGTGTACATGGGAACAGAGGTGTGTGCTGTGTCTTGTGTGGCAGCTTAAGGTGGAAACGCAATGCAACGCCCGCCAGCATGCTGTGCTGGCGCTAGTCCCTGCTGTTGGGGCTAACCCTGAATGCCCCAAGCTGCTGGACGAGTTGCTGCTCAGGATGGAAGTCTTAGGGCCCTCGCTTTCTTCCTGTTACCTGTGCAGAACAGCAGCCAGGAGACCCAGGACCGAGCTAGCCAGCTTGCTGGCCAGGTGAGGCCTCGTGCCGCTGCCGCATTCATATGGCTGTTGGAAGCCTCCTGCTTGCTTGTGCTTACAGTCCGTGTGTCCGCAAAGCAACTTGCGATACAGACTGCCTTTGTTGGCAGCTTGCTTACCTCCGCAGTCCGGTGCAGCCCTGATCGGCACCCAGCCTGCAGGTTGTGCAGCGTGCAGCACTTCTATTTGTTCAAGGATGCCTGCTGATCGCACCTCTGCGCCTGCAGGTGGGCGCCTACCACTTGAGTGTCAAGATCGATAGCGTTGTGGCGGCCCTGACCAACCTTTTCTCTGCCATCACTGGCCGCATGCCACGCTTTAGGTGAGCCCTTCAACCCTGCTGCTGCTGAACTTCCTGTTGCTGCTGCTGCTGTTGTCAGATCACCATTGAGCAGTGCCCTTAGATGTGACATCACGCTTGGGGCCCAATGCCTTGTACTCACCCCACGAATTGATGTAATGAAATTTGCAATAGTTCACCACATTCACGCTCTCAATTTAAACTGAACTTGCGCAGGGTGCATGGCGGCAGCCCTGCTGAGAACCTGGCCCTGCAGAACATTCAGGCCCGCCTTAGGATGGTTCTGGCGTTCCTTCTGGCACAGCTGATGCCCTGGGTGCGGGGCCGCAGCGGGTTCCTGCTCGTGCTGGGCTCAGGTGTGTGAGGGCCTGCTTGGCTGGTGCCATGCCTGGCTCCTGTCCTGTTCTGCCTGGCTGCTTTCCTGTTCTGCCTGGCCGGTGCTTGGGCAGGCTGTGTCCCTGCTGGCAGCCTGGAGCCTGAGTTTCTATGTCTTGACCACTTTCGCCGACGCAGCAAACGTGGATGAGGGGCTGAGGGGGTACCTTACCAAGTACGACTGCTCATCTGCTGACATCAACCCCATTGGTGAGCGGCTGCGGTGGATCCGTGTGCACCTTTGTGGTCTGGAGTCTGCTGGGCATAGCCCAGGGCAGTTGTTGAGCAGAGAGCGAGGAAGACTGTGCAGATTGCTCACCTTCAGGCTGCACCGGGCAGTACATGTGTACGTGTGTACTGCACCATCTCAGTCTAGGCATGCCTTGTGTCGATCAGAGCTGTTGCCTTGCGCACCCCTTTTTTGTGCTGCAGGTGGTGTCAGCAAGGCGGACCTGCGCAGGTTTCTCCAGTGGGGCGCCCTGCACCTGGGCTACCCGGCGCTGGCTGAGGTCGAAGCAGCACGTGAGCCCTGCGCCAGCCTCAGCCGTGTCCTTGTCGCTGCCTGTTGCACTTCGCTGGATCCGATGCCAATGCTGCTGTGGGTGTGGCGTTGCTACTTTGAGTGTGGCTGCTGCACGCAATGCCAGGGAATTGCGCACACATTCGTTGGCGCGAATCAATTCAGCTCACCTCACCGCCGCATCACTCTTGCAGCCCCAACTGCCGAGCTGGAGCCTTTGAAGGATGGAGCAGTGGAGCAGACAGACGAGCAGGACATGGGCATGACGTACGAGGTACACATTGCGGTACTGCACGCGCTGCTGGTACTGCTGGTACTGCATGCACGCCGGATGGTGGTTGCCCAGGCTTTGTGGCAGTTTTGTGGGATGCACGCTGCATGCTTACTGCTTGGCACCTTCATCATATGCTTGGCAAGGGCTCTGGCTGCATTCTCTTCCTGAGTGTGTGGGATGCGGCTTGTGCAGGAGCTGGGTGTGTATGGGCGCCTGCGCAAGATCAGCCGGTGTGGACCAATCAGCATGTTCAGGTTGGATGCGCCGGCACTCAGCAACCGCAGCTGCCAATGTGTCAAAGTTTTGGTTGTGGGGCTGTTGGCCCCCACTCACGCTGATTGCGTTGCCGGCATCTTTGCAACTGCGCTGCACTGCGTAGTGGCTGCACCTGCCTTGGTGTGTGTGATGCTATATGTGTGAGTTACGCAGGGCGCTGCTGGGGCGGTGGCGAGACCGCTACACACCCGCCGAGGTGGCGGAGAAAGTCAAACACTTCTTCAAGTGAGGGCGCTGCTGTGGCTCGCTCATGAGGCTGCCGGTGATGCTGTTGGTGCTATGTGTGCTGCTGACGTGGTCGGCAAAAGGCCGGCAAAAGGGGCCCCTGCCGGCCCTTGCATCCTTTGCTGCACTACTGCCGGCCGCTGCAGCCGCTTCCCGAGCACCACTGTGCACACGGCTTCTCAACAGTCGCCAGCAGCGTACCTGAGCCTGCCTGGCCCCGACTGTAGGTTCTATGCCATCAACCGGCACAAGGCCACCACGCTCACGCCCTCTTACCACGCCGGTGAGTGGCTGGCACATGCTGTGTTCGCAGCAACTGCATCGTGCGTGTCTGCCATGCTGTGCACATTGATCAGCCCCCCCTCCTGTGATGTCTTTGTCATCAACACTCACCACTTCACAACACCTACCCCCTGGATGCCTGTCCTGCAAACAGACGCCCTGCCCCACGGCCTTGCGCCCCCTCTGGTGCAGAGAGCTACTCTCCAGACGACAACCGTTTTGACCACCGCCAGTTCCTGTACAATTTCAGGTGGGATCGGCTGCAAGGAGGTGGCAAGGACCGCCGCGTGGCGTGGCAGTAAAGCTCAACGCTGTGTTGGTCGCTGTCTTGACCCGCACACTGCTTGGTAAAACTATGTGTGCTGTGCTCGACGGCAAAGTCATACAAAGATACTTGTTTGGTCGCTGTCTTGCTGCATACTGCTGGTTCTGTTTTGAGGCTCATTGTGCGCCCTGCCCTGCCTGCATGCTCGCCGTTGCAGGTGGCCGTGGCAGTTTGAGCGTATCGATCAGCTGGCGCAGCAGGCGCAGCAGCAGCTGGATGGCGGCGCGGCTCAAAGCTCAAAGGTTGGGACTGCAGCGGTGCAGCTTGAAGAGCAACACGAGGCGGCATTAGCAGGCAGCTGATTGGGGCGTTGCTTGTTGGCGTGGTGTGGGCTGACTGAGACCTCCTTTCGACCCCCTTACATGACCCGTTAAGTACCCCCAATAACGTCGGCAAATGCGGCGGTGGTGTTCCTTCGGGTTGAGCGTGTGTGCAGGAAGCCACGGCATGAAGTGACAGCGCTTAATTCCATTCCCATTTGCGCCCTCCACCCCCGTCCTGCCTGGTAAACCGGCCCGTCATTCGTAAAGCAAAAGAAAAAAAGCCTGACGCAACCCGAGTCCTCCCGTCCATCATTTCCTGATGCCTGGCGCTGCACTGCACTCGACAAGCCTGCTTGCCGCCACTGGTCGTGTCTAGCGAATAGGCACTCCGCCCAATCGCTCTCTTCGGTCTCCTGGTGAGTCCTGTCAAGCGCTGCATGCCCACAGGCAACGCTCGAGTCTGTTTGGCCGAGCGGGACGCGCCGAGCGACGACCATCTCCAATCGGGCTGCATTTCGTGCACTCCGCTCTCCCCGTGCAGGTTTCACGATTTACCAAGCCATGCACATCCAGGATGGCGCGAGCAACCCGGCTGCAACCCTTGATCTGTGGGAACCCCTCACCCGACCGGACACACCCGCCGCACAGGTTGGCGGCGGCCACTCCTCATCTGCTGATTCCTGGCTCGATGCCTTGGTCCACTTGGCACAGTTGACAGACAGCACAGAAGACAGCACAGCCTGTAGCTGCGACCTGCCGCCCTGGTAAGCCGAGCTTCCTACCGTGAGCTGTGGGAGCGGTGGCTGCTTGCTCGAGTTGACCCTGCAGCAGGCATCCCAATAACTGTGGGTGCGCTCCTTCCCTTGTGCAGCCCCACACTCAGCGTGTGCGCCAGCAGTGCTGGAGCTGCCGCTGATACCTCAAGTGAGGAAGTCAACAGCGCTTCACAGCGCGAGCCACTGCTAGTAACGCACCAAGATCCTGCAAGGCGCAAGAGGAGGCTTGTCGCACCCGCTGCAAGTGACGAGCAGCCGCCGTTGCAGAGGTGCGCACACTGCTGGTGATCAGTCGCACCTGTAGCGTTGTGTCTGCACAGCTCAATGAACAAAGCAGCGGGAGCAAGATGGGGCTGCACTGATTGCAACGCCCTTGCCCCTTGCAGTTGGCTGCTGACACTCCTACTTTCAAGGGGAGGTGCTCAGCCCCCGCCAGGCCTGCTGCCAACACACCCAGTTCACCCTCCTGTGGATGCTCCCGGCTCGGCAGCGGTGGCACAAACAGCAGCCACGCCCAAAGAGATTCCTTGGCAGCCCCTTCCGAGCGTGCCTGCCGCCGCCAGCGGCCCATGCTTTTACAGAGGTGTGCAGCTGCTAGCAGACTTCCCAGCCAATCGGGCGCTTGCTCCCGCTGCTTCGCACCCGGCGCAGCCGACAGACTGGAGACTGTACGAATCTGTCACACCCTTGGTGCCAATCAGGAGGGTCCACATGCCGCTGCCCCACCCTGACAGCTTGTGACGACTGCAAGCTCTCCTCCTATGCATTTGAAGCTGCACCAGATACTGTGTCGAACTATCGCACTTCCACGGTTCATCTTGCACACATTCCCATTCATCTCCAGCATCGAGCTGCACGTGCTTCACCTATTTCTTCGAACCCAACCTTTGAACTCAGCCAGTAGCATATGGCGACATGCGGCAGCAACGGCACAACTGGCAGCACAGCCGGCGGCACCAACTACGATTTTCATTCTGCATCCCCCCTTGCGGCGGAGGCTTCTCACGCCCCTTCTCTGTCGATCACAGCGATTTGTGAGCTGCGCAACGCCGGTCAGGAGACCCGCCAGCTCCCTCGGTGGTGCCGCCCCGCCGCGAACGGCTGGCACACCGCATGGGTAACACCAAGCAGGATGAGCGGCTTAGGTGCGCCATCGCAACCTGAGGCGACGGCCGCTGCCGACGGCGGCATCGAGCGGTGTGCTGCGATCAGTATGTTGCGCTCCTCTGTGTTGTGGATGCAGGCAGCGGGCCTCGCTGTGGACGCAGACAGGCGCGCTGGTCTGCAAGCAGGCCTCCTTCCAGGTGCGGGCATGCTGCTACCTGCTCTTGGCGTCTGTGCAACGCTCGGTCAACACCCCGCCCTTGCACCCCCTTTTTCCCTGCAGAAGCGCAAGTGGATGAGCAACGCTGTGCTGCTTGCTGCGCCCTTCATCATCTGCATGCTGCTGTGGGTCCTGCAAGAAGTGATCAACCAGCAGCTGGACGCCCGAGCCTTCCGATGCGGCTGCAAGTGCCTCTCCTGCTGCGATTGGGTGTCGCTGCCGGGCGCCAACGAAACTGGCGCTGGCAGCAGCGGCACATCGGTCTATCAATGCTACCAGGCCACAAACGACCGTCCCTGCTCACCATATGCCAAGTGCCAGGTGACTGCCGTGTCCAGCTTGCGCTCTGTGAAGGCGCTGCTGCTCACCCAGCAGCAGCCTCGGCGTGCCTGCCTGCCTGCGCGGCGGTGCTTTGGGTGTCTTCTGGCAGCCCCCCTCCCCCCCCCCCTCCCTTGCCAAAGGCCACCTGGCTCCGACCTGCAGGGGTACAACGACAGCGAGTGCGGCTTCCTGTACAGCACAGCAGAGCAGGTGGCGTACTGCCCGGTGGAGGAGCCGCCGCTGTGGCCTGCGCTGATGGAGGTGCCTCGCACCGAGTGCCGGGGACCCAAAGCGCCAGCTGTCATGCCTGATGCGCTGCCCAGCCCCGGCATCCCTCCCAGCAACGCGCCCATGCTGTTCACAGGCGGCGACCCGGCAGCCGCTCAGCAGCTGATGCAGGCCATGTGGGGCCGTGGGCAGAGCATCACGGATACTGTGCTGGCGGCGTATGCGGCGGCACAGGCTGGAGGCAGCGCCGTGCCGACATCAACTGAGGGCCAGCGCATCACTAGTGAGCATGAATTTGTCGAGGCGGCGGCGGGACTGAGCAGGGGCCTGTACGATTTCGATCTTACCATGGGTGCGCCAGCTTGGAACCATAGGGTGGCTGCTTTCCATCTGGGAAGAAAGCGATGCATGAACTGAAACTGGGGGCCCATGCACAGCCTGGGCTCTTGTTCTGCCGAGAAAGCGAGCGCAGCAGCACTGTGCGGTTGTGTGGGAGGGCTGGATTCCTGGGTTGGCAGCCTTCACATCATTGGGGGTTGTGGATGTGTGTGCGGTTGGCCGGAAAGCCGCTCGTCTCTCACCCTTGTCCATCCCTCCCTCCTTTGCTTTCTTCCCATCTGCCCTCTGCTTGCAGGCACTTCGGCCGCAACCTCGCTCTCGCTGCTCATGGAACCGGGCTTTGTGGCGCAAAGCAGCAGCGACAGCAACGGCACCGCCGCTCGCCCTCCCCTCTACTTCTCCCTCCCCAACTGCTCAGCTCTGAGCCCGAGTGACGCCGACACGCTGCAGCAGATCGGGCAGGCAAGCTGCCTGGGAAGCAAGCTCAAGCGGTTTGGTGCCACGCCATGACTGCCTTTCTGCACTGGCGCAGAACCTTGGGGCCGCGTGTGTGCAGACGGCTGCCCATTGCTGCGCTGCACAATTCCGACCAGGCTGGTGGCAACCTCTGGGTGGTGCGGACAATATCAATGAAATGGCTGCTTCTGGCCTCGGGTCCTGCAGGCAATCACCAACATGACTGGGTTTCCCGTTGAGTGCGCCAGCCTGCCGCCAGCCTGGCAGCCCGATGCCAGCCAGATCAACGACCAGGTGAGGCGCCTGGACACCCAGGCATGCAGTCGGCGAGGAGGTGCTGCAGTTGCAGTGACGGGCTGATGCTCTGGGCAGCAGCAGCTTGGCAACAATATGAAACACGTTGGAGGTCTGCTGCCTGCTGAGCACACATGCGCTTCTCCCGTGCTTCAAGAGCGGCTGGCTGGGCCACGGTTTGAGCAGGCGCAAGCTTGATTGTACTCCTCCCTCTGTACTGCTGGTTGTACTGCCGTGCTCAACCCGCAGGTGTACTGCGGCTGGAGGGGCAGCGACTGCGTGTTGCGGGGAGGCCAGAAGGTGTACCTGCCCGCTGATGCCGCCATCGCGGCGCACAGCAACAGCAACACACAGTGAGTGCGTGCCGCACGCCTGCTGCCAATGCCGCAACATGTCCATTGCTGTCAGCCAAACATGCACTGCCAAAGTATTTCAAAACACGGGAACACAGCACTGTTGACTGTGCCCCTCCAACTCCCTCCGCCGCCGCTTCACGCCGCCGCTGCTCCCTGTGCAGAGCCTTTGTGTCTGCCTACGACTGGCTGAACACGAGCCTGGCAGGGCTGAACGTGACTGTGTGGGTGAACAACAGCGACGTGGGGGGCGGGGAGGAGGCGGGGGCGCACCCACCCAGCGTGCAGCGCTGGACGCAGCCGGTCAACCTGGCAGGTGCTTTCCCCCTGGGCTGTATTGCCGCTTGCTTGCTGTGCACTTGGCTTGGTGGTGTGCCTTGCGCCTGCTGCCTGTCAATCCCGTAGTGCCACAACGAGCAACTTCTGCACCTTGTGCTCTGATGTGCTGCAGCCAATGCGTTCCTGAAGCGGCAGCTGGGGCCCGGCTACTCGGCTCGGCTGGTTGGCGTGAAGGACATGCCTCGAGGCTCGTCGCGCCTGTCCCTCGATTTCTCCTCCCTGCTAGGACCCCTCTTTGCGATGTGGCTGCTGCAGGTAAGCTGCCGCTGAAGTATAGCTGTTCTCACCATCGATGCTGCTGCTGGTGCCGACGAGTTGTGGTGGGGCTGCTCCGGCTGTTAGGCAGCAGTGCTGCTGCCTCAAAGCAAGTGCCTGGCGTCCATGCTGACGCCTGACGTGTGCCTGCCTTGCAGTTGATGCTGCCTGTAGGGGTCCACACGCTGGTCCAAGAGAAGGAGCAGCACCTGCGAGTGATGATGAAGATGCAGGCAGGGCCTGCATGCCCTCATGTCCTGATCTGATAGTTGGACTAATTTCGAGAACTCCCTATGTGCCCTTCCCACCAGCCGCTGTTTCTTCCCCACCCCTGCCGCGCTTACCTCCTTGTCCTTGCCTCGCTTCAACCTGTCCGTTTCTCCCCACCATCCGCAGGGCTTGAGCAACCCTGTGTACTACCTCGTGATGTGGGCCTGGAACCTGCTGCTCTATTGCGCCTTTGTCTTTGTGTTCTGCGTGTTTGGAGGGCTCATCGGCCTCAAGATCTTCACCCTCAACAGCTACTCGCTGCAGGTGAGCGGCAGACGGCGCCAGGACCTGGACCGCTTGCAGTTGTTGATCGTTTGCAGGCGCCAGCAGCTCGGCTGCTCTGGATTGGAGTGCAGGCGCTTGTTGCATCTCTGCTACCCGATCCGTACCTCCCTGTGCCCAAGCTGTGGTGTCAGCTGCAGCTGCATTCTGTCCTTCCACCCAAGCACCTCGCTTCGCCCCCAAACCCCGCCGTTGGTTCTCCACTCCCACTCCCAACATTCCAACCCCTATCACAGGCCGCCTTCTATTTCCTTTGGGGCCTGGCCATCACCTCCTGGACCTTCTACTTCTCTGCCCTGTGGAACGAGGCCCGCCCCGCGGTACTGCTGGCAGTGATCTGGGTCATCATCAGCGGGTGAGCTGAGGATCAGGGGTGGGCCTGTTGGAGGGCCTGGTGCTGCTTCTGCGGCTGCTGCGACTGCATGATGGCATCTCTGGCAGTTGGGAGGTGGCATGCGCAAGTGCATGCTGCACAGCATGTCCTAATGACGTGGTCTCTTTATGCTGTGCATCTTTATGACACTCGAACTGCACACCAAGCATCAAGCAACAAGCGAGCATGCTGCCCTGCTCTCCGCCCCCCTCTGCCGCTTCCTGCTGCGCCAGGTTCATGGCCAACCTCGTGATGGTGCAGTATATCGAGCAGGGGCCGCGGTGGCTGGCACAAACCCTGCAACTCATCCCCTCCTTTAATCTGTGAGCCCGCCTGACGGCCCGTCCGGCTGCTTGTTTGTGCTTGTTGGGGTTCACAGCCAGTGCGTGGTTGCAAAGCCAGAAGGCTGCGCAGCCGCCGCCAATCTGCTGCTAGGCGCGTGCCGCTGGCATTCCCATTTGGACGTGCTGGCTGTTTTCAGCGCAGCATTGGGTCAACTGCTTCCACTGGCGAAAGGGGATAAGTGGATACTGTATAGTGGACACCGAAATGCACCTGTGACTCAGCTGGGCCTACCTTCCTGCCTGGCACCGTGGTTCTCCTGGCCGCACCGTTGTTTTCTGTTGGCTTTTCAACTACAACAACCAAGTCAGGCTTGTGTTCTGTTGGTTGACAACTGCACCGCAGGTACCGCGGCCTGTACGAGCTGTCGCAGTACGCTTTTCTGGCGGACCGCACCGGCGGCTCCGGCCTCACCTGGTCCAAGCTGGGGGATGGCGGCAACGGCATGGTGTCTGTGCTGCTGCTGTGCGTCATAGAGGGTGTGGTGTTCATGTGGCTGGCCTTCTATCTGGAGCAGGTGGGTCGAGTTTGTCAGCGGTGAACAGTCTGTGAGCAAGATGGGGTTGAGCCGAGGCACACCTCTGCACAGGAGCCTGTATGTGACTGAGGGTGGGCCTCAAGAAGCCCATCACAGCTGTTGCATTGGCATTTGACATGTGCTGTGACCAACTGCCTTGGCTCTGCAGGTGCGTGGTGCCGGCACCGGCATACGGCGGCACCGACTCTTCTTCCTCGGTTTCAAGCTCAGCGAAAAGGAAGCTTCACAGTCAAGACAGCGCTGGCGCTGGTCTTGGCGGCGCAAGGCACTGCCTGTGGGCTCCGCAGCACCCAAGAAGGGTGCAGCCAGCTCTGGCTTGAAGCAGCAGCAGGGAGGGCTGGAGCTGGCAGTAGCAGCGGGAGGCAGCCCGAATGGTTTGGCCCCAGCAGCAGCAGGTTCTTTACAAGATGATGGCTTGTTGGATTACTACGGCAGCCACTCTGGCGGCCCAGAGCAGCTACGCAGCCCGCAGCTGCCGCCACGTGGCGCCGCTGCTAATGGCGTGGCAACACTGCCGCAGCTGCTGCCGCGCAAACCGACCTCGCTCAGGCTCTCTATGACACCTGAGCCCAGCAGCGGCATCTCAGCCAGCAGCTTGGCTGGTGCTGGTGGGGCAGGGGATGAGGGAGAGGGGTCCGATGTTGCGGCTGAGCGGCTGCGAGTCGAGTCGCTGTGGCAGCAGTGGTGAGCAGGAGCTGTCTGCGCTCATACTGCGCCATTCTGCGGATTTGCCGGAGCGCTATTGTTTATCAGACGGCTATCGGCACATCTGCGCGCATGACTGACGCCCAGCCTCAGCCTCACTTTTCAATGGCATTGTTTGTTGAATCCTTATCCTCCTCCCGCCCTCCCTCAACCCTCTACAGGCAGCTGCCCTCGGGGCAGCAGCCGCCCGCCGCCATCATGCTTCGCTCACTGCGCAAGGTGTTCCCCTCGGCTGACGGCAATGCGGAGAAGGTACATGCCGCGGTACAGACCGCCTCAAACCACTGCATTCTGCATTGGTGGCTTGCTCCTCGGCCTCTCACACAGCCCGGCTGCACTTGAGCCTTCTGTGTGTGTGACAAGCAGGCTCTGTCTAGCCCCAATCCACAATCCACTTGCTGAACTACTTTCATGATCCAATATTATCCATGAGAAAGTTTCTTTTCCATGTGTTTGTCGTGATACCTGTCTGAACTACATGCTGACCTACGTGCCACCGCCGCCTCAGCGCAGATTGCTGTTGCCGATCTGTCGCTGGCCATCAAGCGCTGCGAGTGCTTTGGGCTGTTGGGCCCAAACGGCGCGGGCAAGACCACGACCATTAGGTGGGCAGCTTTTGTTGTTTTCTGGGTGAGCGACAACGAAAGTGGGATCCCTGCACGCTTATGCTTCCCCCTGCTTGCCGCTGCGGTTGCAGGATGATGGAAGGCTTCATGGCGGCCACGAGCGGACAGGTGCCCAATGCTGCCATTGCTGTTATCCCAACCTGCTGCTTGTCCTTTCCCAGACTCTAAGCTCATGCCCTGCCCCCTAGCCCCTGCGTGCGGCGCCGCTGCTGCTTTCTTCCTCCTCTCCCCTCAGCTCATTATGCCCGGCCCTGCCTCTCCTTTTGCGCCTCGCAGGCGCTGGTGGAAGGCCTGGATATAGGCACAGACATGGACCGAGTCTATGCCCTCACCGGGGCCTGCCCCCAGCACGACCTTCTGTGGGATGGACTCACGGGTGAGAGTGGCCGTGCTCCCATGCTCAGTTGCTGGATCATTTGTGTTAGGGAGGATGCCAAGGCCTGCTGCTGCTGGGTCGACTGTCACTTGCCGCTCAGCTCGAGTCACAGGGAAGCAGGCAGCGCAGGCTGCAGCGATGTGATGGTCTCCTGCATGCCGCTGCCGATGCTGCCGCCACCCCAGTTGCTCACCCTGCCCCTGCATCACTCCCTGCAGGTCGTGAGCACCTCCTCTTCTACGCCCGCATCAAAGCCTTCAAGGGAAAGAGGCTGCGGCGGGCGGTGGACGATGCGCTGCGCAGCGTCAACCTGCTGAGTGTGGGCAACGAACTCGTCGGCGGCTACAGGTGCGTGATGTGTCTGGGCAGTTACTTTTCATTATTAGATAAGCAGTTGGTCCAATTGGCAGCTTGGCTCAATTAGGTGGGCATGGGGTGGGCGCGGTGAGGCAGACGTGCTGCAGCTTGCTGTGGGGCCACACGGCTTGCCTGTGGCTGTCCTCAGTCCCTGGTGACGTATGAGCTGCGGCTGCCTGCATGATGGGTGTCTCTTTCACTCATCTGACATGCCCATGGTTGCGTCCGCGGGGCGCTGCTGCAGCGGCGGCATGAAGCGGCGGCTGAGTGTGGCTATATCGCTGGTTGGGGATCCACTGGTTGTGTATTTGGATGAGCCATCTACTGGTGGGTTGGCCACAGCTGGGCGTGGAACAGACTGCGCTTATCAGTGTATATATGTGCAATCGTCAGCTGCACTCAGCTCAAGGCCTCCTTTCCTCCCGGGTGCAGGCCTGGACCCGGCCAGCCGCCAGCTGCTGTGGAACGTGATCCGCAAGGCGCGCAAGGAGCGGGCGGTGGTGCTGACCACACACAGCATGGAGGAGGCAGAGGCGCTGTGTGACAGGCAAGTCTGCGGGGGCGGCAGGCGAAACTTAGGATGCGCGTTATGGTACCAGCAAGCATGGCTGCGAGCACGCCCAGGCAGCAGGCTCCTACATAAGTGTGCTACGCTCCACCTGCCCTCGTCACCGTGCTCACTGCCCGCCTGCCTGCCTGCCTGCCTGCCCTGCGCCTGCAGGCTGGGCATCTTTGTTGGTGGGCGCCTGCAGTGTCTGGGCGACCCGCAAGACCTCATCTCTCGATTTGGAGGGTACCTGAGCTTCTCAATCACCACGCCTGTCGGACAGGTGAGGGAAGGCGCAGCCTGCTGAGCGCTCTGCAGCTGTCACATGGAGTGTAGGGACCTGGGAGGCGCCCTTCCGGCTTCATATGCATGCTTGGAGCGAGGAGGCGAGGACGAAAGCTTTGCGGTGGCGCTGGTGCTGGCAGTAGCAGGCAGCTGGCAGCTGGCAGCGGGTAGCGGGCAGCGGGAAGGCAAGGGAGCTGGATGGGATCACGTATCCTGACTAAATTCTACACACACACACTGTTGCCTGCACTAATCTCCGCTTTGTCGCTGCGCCTGCTGCTGTGCAGGAAGCAGCGGCGGCGGCAGTGGTGCGGGGTATGTCGCCCTCTGCTCGCCTGGTGTATGCTCTGGGAGGGGCGCAGAAGTTTGAGCTGCCGGTGGGGGAGGCGGGCGTGGACTCAATCTTCAGGCGGATGGAGCAAGTGAAAGCCAGGTGCGCTCAATGGCGGCAGAGCGGCGGCAGTACAGCAGCGGCTAGTGAGCAGGGCTCTGCGCCCTGGGGGTCAGGTTGACAGCCATAGCCAAAGCTGCCTGAGCAGCAAGCGCAGCACACTGTGCTGACTGCTGTGCACTGGGAAAAATCGCAGCATTGGCCACAGCCTCCCCCCTCTGGCTTCTTACTGTTCATCGTCTCATACTGCTGCTCCCTGGTGCCGCTCTGCTCCCTGTGCAGGCAGGAGCTCGACTTGGTGGATTGGGGTGTCAGCAACGCCACGCTGGAGGAGGTCTTCATTCGCATCATCCGGGATGCGGGGGTGCAGGTGCAGGCATTCGCCTGACGGCGCCAGGAGCCAGCTGCAGAGGCGAGGCGGCCAGGGAGCCTTGGCACCTGAGCAGGCTCACATTACTCTTTTGTTCCAGATCAAACGTGCTAGCTGTATGCCATGTAACTATTGCCCAGGACGCCTCTGGCAGCTGCCCTCCTGCTGCCAGCTACCTAGGCCAGCGCCGCATGCCGCCGCTACAGGCGAGTGGCAACTGGCGACTGGTAGAATACATGCATAGTAACAGTGGTTCACATTGGTGGTACAGTTAGAGGTGGAACAGATGCAACAGGCGCCTAATCAAGAAGCTACAAATAGCCAGCGCTAGCTCACGGGCCCTCCAGGCTTTCGCTTGCCAGCGGCAACCAGCCAGCGGTGCGAGCCCCCGCCGCCATGAGCTTCCAGCCGCCCACCGCGCCGCAGCACGGGATGGCCATGATTGCGAAAAAGAGGAGGTAGCTCGCTGCGATGCCCAGCGCGCCATGCCCCGCCGGCATGTCGGCGGCGCCCATGGTCGCTCCAGTCAAGAAAGCAGGCAATGAGATGAGCGAGGCGACAAAGAGGACACCGCCGGCAGTGGTGCGGAACCCGCCGCTCCAAAACGGCATCCTGCAAGCAGACGGTTGGCAAGCAAGGTGAATTCGGCCACCGCTGCTGTGGAGTGGCGGCGGGCCGCTGCCGCCGCCGGCGAATGGCAGGCGCATCACACTCCCCCAGTCTCTTTCAAAAGACAGCTGCACCTGCGTTTGGTTTCCTGAAGGCGCGCGGCTGCAAGCGTGCTTGGGAATATCAGGCTCGGTGTCGGCACGTGCCGCTTGGTGCGGCTTTGCAGTATGTGATGATGCAGGCACCGAGAAGAAGGAACAAAAGGGCTATCGCAAGTGCAACTTCCTGGCGGCGCCACAGTCTCGTCATCGGTCAGCGGGCCGGCATCGGTGGATGATTTGCAAAGCAGTACTCAAGCAGCAAACGAAGCAGTGACTCTGCCACATTACCAAGCTTGACGCCAGCACCAGCAACGGCACCCGTCCGTCAATTGCCGCTCACTGAGTGACGTCAGCGTGAGTACAGGCCAATTGCGCTCCCGGCGTTTGTCTTGCGATCAATCGAAGGCGTTTGAACGTCTCGCTCTGCCAGTCCTACGGTAACGAGCCTCTGCTGAGGTTTGCCGCCAGCCTTGCGGACGGTTTCGCGGTTTGCTTGGCTTCCACAGCAATACCAGCACTGCACTGGAAGTGCACAGATCGCGCCAGGCCCGCCCTGAAGCGCACCGCCCCACACCGCCACCGCTTACCCCTTGGCGGCGCCGCCCATCCGCAGATTCCCAACAACCAAGATGTGGGCCCCTCACGTGATGAATGCCCAGCTCAAGACGCTGCAGCTGAGCATGGACTCGCCTGGTGTGCTGAGCATCACGCTGAACCGCCCTGCCGCCTTCAACGCGCTTTCCATGGTGACACAATGTTGGAGGACCGCATTTGTATCGCATGCATTGCTGAACAGCTGAGGGTTGCGTACATTGAGGGCAGAGGAGGGCCATGGGGAGGCAAGCAGCCGGACCGCGATGAAGCACCAGCACGCTGGGCTGACATCCGAATGCGGGGTCGACTTGCAACGGGTTAGCTTAAGCTGTGCCCAGCGGTACCCTTTCACTCCTGCTCCCCTCTGCACTCTGCGCATTGCAGGAAATGTTGAGCGATCTGCACACCGTCTTCGATGATTTGCAGCACCCAACCAGCATGTTGGATGCCCTCCAAGCGGACTTCCCGCGGGTGGTGATTCTGTCTGGCGCCGGCAGGGCGTTCTGTGGCGGCGTGGACATCAAGGTGGACCGCGCCGTGCTGTGCTGTGCTGTGTTACGCTGTGCTATGCTGCGCTGCGCTCTGCTGGCATGCGGTGCTCACCTTACAGTCTGCTGTTACGCTGTGATGTGCTGTGCCATCATCTAGAAGCAAACCCACACTGCATTCCCTCCCCACTCACCCCCGCCGTTGCCACCTTGTTCACTCCTACACAAAGCCTATGCTCAGGCTACCGTATTCGTGGCTCAGTGCAGGCCGCCGACCAAGGCATTGGCGGCTCAGCCTGGGACTACAAGGACATGCGCTCGCAGCAGCTGCTGAGCCGGCTGATTGAGAAGATGCGAGCGGCGCCGCAGCCCATTGTGTGCGCGGTGCAGGTGCGGTGAGGGGACCCAGGGGGGTGGGGGGGGGGCGCGGGAGGCAGCGGCGCTTGGGTAGCAGGCACCTGGCGGGGGCCGCCTAGCAATGAGCGGCTGGAGGCGTGTTGGGATGGCTGGAGAGCTGGAGAGAGTGTTGATGTAGCAGCGCGAGCCCTGCTTACACTCGCATGAGCCGGGTGCTGCTGTGTGCAGGGAGCGGCAGCGGGCGGCGGCTTCGCGCTGGCAATGGCCTGCGACGTGCGCGTGGCCACCCGCGGCGCTCGCTTCTCTGCCGCCTTTGTGCGCCTGGGCCTGACCGGCACAGACATGGGCACGTCGTACTTCCTGTGGCGGCAAGCGGGGCTGGGCGTGGCGGCGGAGATGCTGCTGACGGGGCGCCAGCTGGCAGCAGAGCGTGCATACCAGGCATGCCACGGGCGGGTGGGGCAGGGGCTGCGTGCAGCTGCACGGGCTGCCAAGGTTGTTGGCTGGTTGAACAGGCATGTGCTGGTGTTGCTGTCCTTTCATTCAAACAAGACACAAACCGGTGTTGCTCTTCTGCCATCCTCACTTGTCTGTTTGCAACCTTACTGCTCCTCCTCCCCAAACGCAGCTGGGCCTGGTGAACGAGCTGGTGGAGGAGCCAGCTGGCTTGGCTGCAGCTGCCGGGAAGCTGGCTCAGGAGATGCTGGCCTGCTCCCGACTCGGGCTGCAGGTAGGCGCTTCTGGGGCTACAAACGCCGGCGCTATACGGCGGCGCTTGTGCTGTTGTTGCGTCCCCGTTCTCGCTTTGTTGTGTATCACTGCATGCCTCCAAGCAGCCTCCTTGCCTGCCTTTCGCCTGCCTTCCATCTCGGAGGTGAGCCTGTTGTCTCCTCCTCTTCGTGCTCCTCTTCCTCTTCTGGTTTCACCGGCAAGCAGGCTCGCGGCACGATTTCAGCAGGCCGTTGCTGGGCGCTGCTGCCTGGTCTCTGCCAACTGCCACCTGCCGCCCATCACATGCCGGCTGCCGCCCTGCTTTGCTGCTGCAGCTGACCAAGGAGCAGCTCAACAGCGTGGCAGACGGCGGCAGCCTGCGCGCGGCGCTGGTCGCCGAGAACAGCCACCAGATGTTGCTGGTGAACAACGCGGAGGCGTCGCAGGCGGCACAGGCCTGGATGCGCTCGCTGATCAGCAAGAGCGGCGGCAAGGGTAAGGGCGGAGGCGCCGGCGGCGGTCCGCAGTCCAAGCTGTGATTCACTGAGCCGGGCGTTTCACAGGGATCATGATTCATTCCTCTAGATTCCCTGGTGTTGTGCATGTCAATGTACATACCTCTGTTCCCACGTCGAAGGCTTGTTGCGGTGTGCCTTAGTGCCTCCCTTGCCGCCTCAGCCAGGAAGCTCGAGCGATGCAGGCTCCCACCCCCCCGGTGCATGGCTAATGCATCCGCCGCTGTTTCGGCAGTACCATGCGCTGCGCCATATCCGTTCTGGCGGCCCAGCCAACCAGCTCTGACTCTGATTCTGCTTCACGCGATATCTTGGGAGGCTCGTTGTCAAAGGATAGTGTTAATCTGGGGCATCGACGCCGAAGTCTCGACAAGTCTACGCAACGCGGCTGGCTGACCACCGGTGTGCGCGTGTAAATTTGAGCCAGTGGGCAGGGCGAGTAGATGCCGCCCTGCCAGATGCCGTCACCGCCCTCCCTGCCGCAGCGGAATGCGTCTCACACCAGAATGCGCACATGCACCTGCGACGCTCACACTTGAGCCCTATAGAGAGCAGGAGCAGCAGCACTGGCCTACCACAGGCCGACACGTGCAGGGCCAAGCCACAAATGACACAGTGGTGGTTTACCAGGCCAGTTTGTGGGGGTTGGTGCATTGCTCCCCACGCAGACTGTAATTCTTCACTTGAATGCACCGCTGAAGCCAGCTGACATTATCTCAGACCCGAATCACACCGCGTCCTTTGAACCCTTTGCTGCAGGCCTACTCGCCTGCCATCGCAGCCCGGGCTGCCCAGCAGGGCCACTTCTTGGGCATCCCGGGGTTCTCAGAGGGCCGCATTGCGTGGCTGAAAACAAACTTCTGTTGGATGATGTACAGGTGAGGCGCACATGAGAGATGACAGGTCGATGCAGTCGCTACTTCTTTGGCATCCAATAAAAGGCTCTGGGAGCACGCGCTCAATGACTGTCAAGGGAAGGTCAGCAGGCACCGCCGAGTACCACGCGCACACACTGAGCCACTGCCCACCAGCTGCTGCTCAGCAAGCCGCCGCTCAAATCGCCGCTCTGCCGCACTCCTTGGCGCTGCAGGAGCGGGTGGGGGAGCAAGGAGGGGCAGCAGTCAGTGCTGGCCATTCACGTGCGCCGCACTTTCTTCCAACGCTTACTCGCGGCCTCCATCTCGACCCGAGCCGGCACAGTCGAGAAGGGAGCTTGCAGCAGGAGCGAGGTGGTGCTGCAGTGGGACCCTGACCACCCTCCCGACGGCTCCAAACACCCGGGACGCAAAGCAGTGCAGGTGGGTACGACATTGTTTGCAGTTGCAGAGTTTCCGCTGTGCACTTGTACGTGCGTTTCGGTCGTTAGCGCATGCCGGGCGGCAGCCACACCTGAGCGCTGCTGCCTGGCGCAGCACAACCTGAACACCAGCCCCTTGCACCACAGCATCTCATGCCTGGACCCATGGCTCCCTCCCTCCCACTCGCCCGCCCGCCGCCGACATAGTCACACATGACTGCTGCCGCTGCCGCTGCAGCTTGGGTTGAGAGGCGGCCTCAGGGATGAGTTCATCGGCGGCAGCCAGATTGCCAGGGTGGAGGACATCACCCCATTTGTGCTTGAGATGGGCAGCAGGGCGGCAGCAGGACCCTCCCAATGGCACACCCTGCTGGTGCCTGCTGAGCGAGTGCTGCGGCTGGACAGCCAGGTGAAGGCACACATAGGAGCTGTCGAGTGGGACGGTGAGGTGGCCTGACAGTACATTATTGTGGTTATTGCGACATTTGCAGGCTGGCAGCGACGGGCAGGGGTGCAGGTGGGCCGGACTCTGGTTTACTGCCCTTCCCCTCTCCGCTGTGAGTCGTGTAACCCAACTGCTGGGGGTTATGCTGCCTTGCCGGGAGCTAAGACTTCTATCACAGCAACAAAAAGCTACAATCTTGTGACTGTAGCCAACCTTGCAGGCTGGCAAGCGCTATGCACAGAGCTCTTAAAGCAACTACGACTCCCGCGCAGGCAGCCTGGCAGGGAGCACACTAGAGAACTAGGCGAGGTGCCCTACAGTATTGCGCCCACTTCCGTCTGCTCACTCAGCCTTGAGCGCTGCCCGGAGTAGGGGCTGCGGGCCAGAGCCCCTGCCAAGCATCCCACAGCATCTGCTTGAGGCCCTGCGAATGAGAAGACGTGAAAGGTAGGTAAGCAAGAAAACTGTCGCACTGAGTGCTGGAACGTGGCGCACTGGCGCTTGCAGCTGTCGGCCATTCCCTGCCCCCAGCACGTGCCCGCTCTCAGCCATCGCGGGCCTGCCATACCCACACCCACACCCGCCATACCCACACCGCCAGCCCCAACTCACCGCGACCAGCATGCGCGGGTGGAAGAGGTGGGTGGGCGGACGCACGAGGTGTGCGACCTCAAAGAAACCCATCAGCACCGCCGCATTGTGGTGGCACGACTTCACCAGGGCATCAATGTACAGGCACAGGAGGCGGGACGGCTTGGCCACACCCTCCACCTTGGTGCGAGGGTACCTGCAACGCAAGAGGAGGCGCGCATAAGTTTAGCACACACAGCATGCTTTAAGGCCCAGTGAGTACCGGCCAGGCAGCAAAACAATACCTGGTATGGCACGCAGATCTGGCGCAGAACTCTGGCACACCCAGCAGCCAGCCATGGTAGGAGATGGCACGAGGGTGGCTGCATGCATCGTCAGCATACAAACAGCGCACAGCCCACAGTCGCACACACCTCTGGTCTTCAGAGGTTGCCATCATCCAGGCAGGCGCAACCACTGCTGCCAGCTGCTTCTGGAAACAAGGGCCCATGCCTCGCACCGCCTGCCGGCGTGCTTCCAGGCTTGCCTTCCCGGCAACGCTTGCCTGCAGCACCCTGCTGAGACACTCTGCGCTCTTGGCTGCAACGCTCATGCCTTGGCCATACAGAGGATTGAGTGCCTGCACCCCGTCCCCAATCGCCAGCACTCCGGGTGGCGGCGGCGTGGCATCCCAGCAGCGCTGCACGTTGTTTGCGCCTGCGTGCTTGCACACTGCGCGACAGAGCAGGGCAGGAGGCAGGGCAGGTTGCCACATATTTGAAAAGTTGTGCAGCACAAGCTCAGGCTGAGCTTGAGCAGCAGAGAGCGGTGCACACACAACTTAGTGCTCGCAGCATGGTTCGTGCAGCTGGAATGCCGGCAGCAGGCAGCCCCATGCAGTGCTTACGAGGAGTCAGGGACTTGGCGCTGCTGATAGCGTTGTAGATCTCTTTGTCTGGCAGGCTGGCAGCAAAGTCGAGGAAAGCTTGTTCGTCCATGGGCGGTACAACCCCGTTGTACCCCCACTCCACCATCTGCCAAGCACAGGCAGGATCAGGATGAACGGCAGGGAATGCAGGGAGAGCGGCGCACTGTATTAAGGGTGTGATACTGTCCTAGTCCTAGAGAGGAGGAATGCATGCTGACTGATGGTACTGCGGCGTGCGATAGCATAAACAGTTTGGTCGGCTGAGCTGCCAGCCAAAGAGCGATGGCATCACGACAGGGCAGCACAGCAGTCTTGGCCACTTGACCTGCCAGACGCTCCCTTCAACTGGCACCATGCCTGCTCCCGTCAGCCCGGTTGGTCGACTAAACGTGATATGTCCCATCCACTTCTGCACCAGAGAGCGGGGGGAGCGCAGCGTAAGCCAAATCCCAGTGCGTACGCTGCGCAGTGCATGCAGAAGGTTTTGAGCCACCAGGACCGGCATTGGATCTCACCTTCTTGTCCCAGTCTTTAGGCATCTCATACATCCTGCCCACGTAAACCAACTGGGCATCAACCTTATGCACAGCCGGCACCGGGTGCCCAGCAGCCTTGAGCCACTGCAATTTTATAGAGCAAACGTTCTGTGAATGTGGCAGTGAGATTTCCAGCAGTGTGACAACAAGCAGGAGGATTGTTGACGGCTAGCAGCACAGGCTGCAGCGTCACCTGGGGCAGGCAGGAGGCGCGGCCGCTGGCGACAATCACGAGGTCTGCCTGCAGCTCCTCACCACTGCGCAGTTCCACCCCTGCAGCAGTGCCAACATGTGCAGCAGATCCACATCAGCAAGCGGCTCAAAACCCCAGCGCGGGAGAGCTGTTTGGAGGCGCGGCGGTGGGCACACGCAGAACCGGTTACAGCAGCACCATCACCAGCAGCACCAGCAGCATCAGGCAAGCAGCACACTCGCCCTTGACACAGGTCTTCTCCTCGTCCCACAGCAGCCCGGAGACATGGCAGCCGTCCATGACTGTGAGCTTGCCGGCATTGCGGCGTATCACCTCATCTTGCAGGGTTGACTGGATGAGAGCTCGGCTGGCCCCCACGCTCTGCGCACCAGGGAATGCAGCCGAGAGCAGCAGCAGCAGCAGCAGCAGCTGGTGGGGGCGGAAGCGTCCAGCACCAAGTGTGACAGGTGGCGGCACTTGAACAGCAGTGAGCAGTAAGCTGAGGTGCCCGCATGAAAGGCAAGGAGGCACCTTGAGCGTGCTGTCAGCACGGACGTAGTTGGCTCCAAAGTCGTACCAGCGTATGTCTTTGGCCAAGTCAATCGGCACACCTCCACGACGCACCAGCTGCATACACGGAGCAGGGAGCAGGGAGGCGGCACATAAGCAAACAGGCCATTGTGCAGACAGCTCTTCAAGTTAGCGAAGCCTGAAGGCTGGCTGCAGGACCTGGCCGCATCATCCCTGCCCGAGCAAGAAGGCGCTGGGTGGCTTTTTAACACCCGACTTTGCTCGCAAGGCAAGATGAAAAGCAGGAAGCAGCAAGCCCTCAACCGTCAGCGCCGCACGCACCTCTTGTTCAAACCCTGGCAGCAAGGCACGCAGCGCCTCCAGCCCGCCCATGGCCAGCACGTGAGGGTGTGCAAGCTGCGGAATGCCCCTGCGCCGCTTGGCAGCCTGCACCATGGGGGCAGCGAGCGGCGGTGAGGGAAGCCGGCGGCATGCGGTACCCAATTGCCGCCGCTGAAGCCAACCTGCATGATGGCCTCAGCGGGCTGCCCATCAGTCTCGGGAGCTGGTGACGCGAGCTTGTCTGCTTCCAGCAGGGTGACGCGGTCGAACTGGGAGCAACACACGTGCGTCGCGAGCAAACCCGCAACTCCTGCCCCCAAGACGACGGCATGCAGCTGTGAATTGATTGCAGTGCCCGAGTCGGCGCCTGGAAGCACGCTGCGAGGGCTCGGCATCGCTATGAGCTGTGCTGGGCTCGGTGCAGCGCCACAAACCTCTCAAAGAGCTCTGGCTCTGTCAGATTGTGTTTGTGGGACAAGTGCGTCGCGATTTGGGCAGGGTTCAGTTGGCCAGCGTTTCCGCCGGGACCGCCAGCGCATCGGAGATGTTTTGATCTCAGCTGTCGGCTTCATCTGCATTCCTGAGGTGCAGCCCACACGCCCGCCCTGTGGATCCAGCGAAGAAACAGCTTGCAGAACACAGCCTGCCCACCAGCGGCCGCGTCAGACGGAAACCAAATGCGGTGGCGGCGGCACGTTGGTACGTCATCAAAACCAAGTGGTGACTTAACAAACAAACTCTCATTGCAGTTCATGCAGTGTAAATTGATGTTGAATGCGTATCGGAGGTACGAGACATAGAGCAGCAGCGGTCACAGACCCAAAGCATCCAGCAGCTGCCAGTGGCTCCACACAGGTGCAAGCGTGTTGGCCGCGATCATGCCGCTGGCGGCAGCTGCAGGCACTCCGATACCTGGCTGGCAGCTGTCGCCGCACCTGCAGAGCATGACGGAAAGCTGCGTGTCAACGCTGCCTCCATGCCACAAGCTCACGCTCGCAGAACAACAGTTGCCAGAATCAGTTGTCAGGCAAGCTCACCGGTACAGACCAGGCAGCAGGGTGCCAGCTCCTGGGAAGCTGCCGGTACTGGCTGATATCGCAGGGCCATATGTCCCCTTGTACCGCCTGCGCAGCAGTTTGTGTGGCAGCGCGGGCATGACACACGCGTCGGCCATGCGGCAGCTTCGCTACCAGAGCCAGGACACCCACACTGAGGCTGCAGGTGCTTGTCCAATCTGAACCCTTGCCACTTGCTGCCACATGCCATCGACACTGTGCTGCGTCCCACACGTGTACTGCCAGCCCTCACGCCCCCAAAGCAAGGAGAATACCAGGAAACACGTGCAACTGTGTCGATTCTCCATTTCATTTCAAGGGCCCAGTGCTCACCGCAGGTAGCGTTCGTGGGTGAGGGGTGTGCCCACCAGCTTCACCTCCGTTCGCTGCCGAACATCAGGGATGATGCGCTCCAGGGCCTGCCACAAGCACTGAGACCGCTCCTCCTGCACCAACAGGCGATGCGTGTCCACAGATGTAGGGTGAGGGGTGCATTAGACGGGGTGAACCAGGCCGGCCGGTTGGTGACACGGCAGGCAGTGCCTCCATTCTGGACACACAGCACAGCACAGCACAGCACAGCACGGCACGGCACGGCACAGCACAGCACAGCACAGCACGGCACGGCACGGCACGGCACGGCACGGCACGGCACGGCACAGCACAGCACAGCACAGCACAGCACAGCACAGCACAGCACAGCACAGCACAGCACAGCACAGCAGAGAGATGACAGCAGACGCTGACGACTACAGCATGCATTGCCGTGGCCGGTCTCCACACGCGCAGGGGCAGGGGTGGAGCGATGCGACACCAATGACGGCAGCATTGGGCAGGGGTGGCAGCATGGTAAACAAGCTGGAACCAGGTTCGGAAACCATACAAAGCATAAGCAGGGCAGCCTACCTTGAGCGCAGCATACTCCCGGGTGCCTCGCTTCAAGCCCTCCCACAGCTCATAAGGCTCGTTGCCGGCTGCAAGAGCGCAGTGCAGGAGGGTTGTGTGAGGGTGGGTATATGTTGGGAAGTTTGGGGAAGACCGCTCAAATGGCTGCCAAACGAGGGGCAGGCAGGCAGTGCCAGTTGCCACCAGCTGGGGTGTGCGATGCTCGAGGCTGTCTGGCCGAGCCCTTTCCAGGCTGACGCTCGGGAAAAAGCAGGGCAAGGGAAAGCAGGGCCCCGCCCTCGCTGTCCCTGCGCCTTGGCAGTTGAACTGCATCCCTGATTAACCTGCCTGTGTAGGCGTGGATGAGGTGCTTGCCGGGTGGCGCAAGGGATGGGTCCAGCACGGTCGGGATGCTCACATTGCACACGTTCTGTGGGGCCTGCAGCCATTAGTCAAACAGGCACTTGAAGCCTGGCCTGTAAAGCAGATCAAGTGGCACAGCTGCCTTTCAAGCCAACACGCACTCTCACACAGCTTCAACCTTAGCAGCACACATAACCCTCCGTCTGCAGGCCCCCCGCCTGCCTCATCTTTGCACTGCCCGCCTTGGCATATGCCCCAGCCCCACACAACCAGCCACCCACCTCAATCTCCCCCCAGCGGTTGACAATCAAGTGGTGAATGTCGAGGTCTTGTGGCAGCCCAGTTGCATCAATGCCCAGGTGCAGGTGCATGAAGCTGCCGGTACGAGGAGTATCCATCCCCTCGCTGCGATATGCTTCCGGTACCGCGCCTGCGGCACCCAGGTTGATGAACCAGGAGGGGTGGGCAAGCAAGCGGTACACGGGCACAGGCAGGCAGCTGCAGGCAGCTAGCAGCAGGCAACAGGTGCGGCAGCAGCAGGTCTATCACTGTGGACTGTGGTGCTTCACAAGCAGCAATAAAAACTTCAACAAGAAAACAAAGCAGGTGCGCCAGGCCTTCAGCAACCTTTGGCAGCAACCACAGCAACCGCAGCCATGCAAAGCGCCCACAGCCCTGCGTGAGCCAAGCCTCGCCCATGTGCAGGCCCACCTTGCGGCAGTAACTTGAGGGTGTCCCATACAGACGCGTTGCTGACCACCGCCTTGCGTGCCCTGATCACCGTCCCCGCCGCTGAGTCGCCCTGCCCGCCGCCGCCGCCTTTTGGGCGCAGCCGCACGCCTGCCGCCCTGCCTCCCTCCACGACAATGCTGTCCACGTGTGTGCGCAGCAGCACACGGCCGCCGTGCTTCTCGATGCCTGCAGGCGGAGGACAGGCGCCAGCCTCCATCCACGTGATCCGTACTTGAGGTCACTTTCCCAACACCTTGGTGGCGGCCTCACCCGGCCATACTGCACCTGCCAGCCTGTTCCAACCAATCCCTGCAGTGCTGCTGAGGTCTGATGTGCAATGCCTTGGCCAGACCAATAAGCAAGCAAGCGTTCCCGCCCGCCCTCCACCAACCAGCAGCTATCCCAATGCTGCAGCTGCAAGGTGCCTCTGCCACTGCCCGCTCCCAGGGTGGCCCATCCCAAGCTCAGAAATCGTCCATCTGGGTCCAATCATACCTCCCACTTCCCGTTGCGCTGCTGTCAAGGCCCTGCTTCCGCCTCAACTGTCATCAATGCAATGCCGCACCCGCAGCTGCCTCACCTCGAATCAGCGCCGCCACAATGGCTTTGCTGCCCCCCTTGGGGTAGTCTATGGTGCTGTGCCCGCTGTTGCGTTCGCTGAACATGAAGGCCATCTCTGAAGTTGGGAGGGTGCAGGGCATGGGAGGTCAGCTAAGCAGGTACGCAGGCAGTGGCAGATGGGGGAGCAGCATCAGCACACGCCAGGGAGGCAGCCACTCACATACACGGGCTGTGCCCAAGCAAGCCGTGGCTCCAGTCCGTCCTCCCACTGTTAATGCACGAGTTACACGCACCATCAAATGAAGCTACCTCCTATCTTACTATCCCTGACACGTGCAGAGCAGTGCGCTATGCCGCAGTACACCGCCCACACCCTGGCCCCCTGCTCGCTCACCAGCAGCGATTGTGTCCTTTGCTGTCATGCCAGACAAGATGAAGCACTCAAGGTCCAGGAAGGTTCTGAGCCAGGGGTCTGTCACCACCTGATCCACCACAGCTGCGGGCAATCAGACAGGGAGGCATGAAGAATAATGGGGAGGAAGGCGGGAGGGCACCGTGAAGCGCTGCAGCCACCCAGAGACACAGACAACGGCAAATCCTGCGGCGTCCAAGGTACATACTTTGAGGGAGCACAAGCTGGACCTCTATCACCCACAGCGCAGCTGATCATACTTTGCAGTACCACGCAGTGCCTCACGTCACACCATCGGACCCCACCCCTCACCGCAGTACAATCTTACAGGACCACGCACCATCACCAGTGCAATCACATGAGCGGCACCTCCGCCCCACTCCAGCCAGGCACTCCAGCCAGCCAGCCAGGACGCCACCACACACACACCTGAGAAAGGACCAGTCAGCTGACCCGCCACCAGTCCCGCCTTGATCAGTCCAGGCCCGTACCGAGCACCAGCCGTCACAGCAATGCCCAGGTCGCCACGTATGGCGGCAGCAGGCAGCAGAGCGGCGCCTGCCTGCAGCGGGGCCATGCGTGCCTGCAGCGCGTGCCACTGCCGCTCGGCTTCCGCCCCTCCCATGCACCTGCCGGCAGAGGGGATGCGGCGGCCGCCTCAGCACCCCTGCTCTCCTTGCTACTGCTTCAGAACGTCGAGCAGTACAGCCGCAGTGCAGTAGCAGTACAGCATCACAGAGTTAGAGTAGAGTTGCCGAGCAGGGCACGTAAAAGCAAGCAGCGCCTGCAAGCTCGCCTGATGTTAGCCGCGTAGGCGTCGGCGTCACAGATGCATGGAAAGTCGCCTCCTGGGGTGTACACCACCCACTGCATGCACGTGTAGCAGCATTGGATGACAGGCAGCATTGAATGACAGGCAGCAGTAGCAGCATCAGAGGCCAGCAGAGTGCAGCTGGGTGACCCAGAAGGCGCGCCTTCAGCAGAGGCAGCGGTGCTGCTTATACTGCACTGAAGTTGAATTCACCTGCTTGTACTGCACGCACTCCACGCTCTCTCCCACGGCGTCTAGGACCTGCTTCAAGGGGTTGGTGGTGGTTGCGGGACCTGCAGCCAGGCAGCGCAGCCCACAGCGGTGCAAGTTGGTGACGAGCACAACTAAGTCGGCAGGGGAGTCCAGGCAGGCAGGCAGGCAGGCAGCAATCCAGGCTGCATGCTCCGGCAGGCTGCAAAGCCGACCTTGATTCACTAGGGACCCTTGCTGCCGCACGCACCTGACAAGCCAGCATAAAAGGAGGGGCCGGCATCAAAGCTGTACCCTTGGGCCTCAAAGCCGTGCGCCGCTCCTCCCGCCACATGGTGGCTCTCACACACAGTCACCTTGAAGCCGTAGCGAGCCAGCAGAGCTGCCGCACACAGGCCTGGTAACAGTGGAAAAGCCAGTGGAAAAGCAGGCGGGTGAGCATTTCGAGTACAAGGCCACGGGGCAGCTGCCACTTTTGTCGTTGGAGGCAACCGGCACAGCAAAGACAGGAGGCAGCCTTACCGCCGATCCCGCTCCCAATCACAACTATGTCCGTCTCCAGCTGCTCCTTGGTCAGGCTGGTGGATGCTCCACGGGGAGGCGGGTCCTTCAGGGATGCAGAGCAGCATGTCGTTTGCCGCTCTGACGTGCGCCGCCAGCCGCCGTTGCCACTTCGGTTTGCGCCAAGCAGCGTTGCCATGGCGCGACCAGGCGAACCTCTACATCGCGACTGCGTTCTATGGCAGGCGCTAGTCACTAGCTGCGTGGTGCAAGTGCCCATCTTGGTTGGATGGCCGTTCTGAACCGCCGCAGTATGCTGGATGTCGGTGCACTGATGCAAGGATCTGGCCAGCACCGATCGGCTCAATGCCGCTGTAATGTATGTTCCGCCGCCGCTACCGCATTTCCTGTCCGCCTGTCGTCGTCGCCGCTAGCGGGCAGGCTGTGTTCTGCAAGCTGTGTCTTTGCTGGATTCACAGGGAGGGCGTGAGCTGCACCTCTGGAAGCAGATGAAGCCGACAGCTGAGAGCTGCATCTCCGATGCACTGGCGGTCCCGGCGGAGACCTTGGCCAGCCGAACCCTGCCCAAATCGCGGCGTAGTTGTCCCACAAACACACTCCGACACAGCCACACAGCTCTTAAGAGGAGCGTGACGCTGTACCGAGTCCCTCAAAGCTCACCACCAGTGGCGCTGTCGGGATGAGGGCTTGCTGCTGCGCAGCGCCACTGAGCCGCTGCGCTGCATGCTGCCGCTGGTGCTTGAGCATGTCATGTGACACACGCTCGCAGAATGGGCTGCAGCTCCCGTGAACTTGATTCACCCATCAGTCGAGCATCAGTGGGCTCTGGCATGCATTTGTGGGGTATCCCTCCACGTGGCCCCGGTCGCACCAACGGCCCCGTTTCTCAAACGGGGCTTGGCTACACTGGCTCAGCACTGCCTCATGCTGACATCCTAGCGCACGTGCCCTGCGCCCTCGGACCTGCGGTAAGCCCACTCAGGTTTTGTTCAGCCGCGCGGCTGCAAGTGATACTGTTAGCTCTCTGCATGCCTGATCGCTGAAACGCTGTGCAGCCCTGTGACCGACACGCGATGACCCGCCAAAACCAAAACCAACTGCGCCTTGCGCTCGGCTCCCTCTCGCTTCTGCTGCTGTGCGGTGAGCGGCTGATGTGGTGCACTGTGCCGAGCGGACGCTGTCAGGCGGGGCGCATAGTGGACCAGTCCGCCTCCAGTAGCAGCCAGCAGTGCCTGCACGACGCCGCCTGTGATCCTACAAGTGATCCAGCCGTGACAGTGCCTGACATTGCTCCCTTTGCCCTCCTTGTGCAGTCCATTCATGCTTGGCTATACCACCATCCTGCGCCGACCTGAACTCAGCATGCAGTGCAAGCCCGCCACCACCTCCGCCGCCACCCGCAGAGTGAGTGCCAGTGCTGGCCCCTGAGGTGTCTGGATAGCTTGCCTTGCACGCCACTGCAATTATTGGACACTGCATTGGAGCTGGCTTCCAATGCTTTACCCAGCACCGGTGCCTCCTTTCTGCAGTTGTCTGACCGACGGCACTGCCTGGACCTATGATGCAATCGCTGAGTGCTGCAGCGGCTATGCGTTTGGTGCCTACTGCGGGTGAGTGGCTGGCAGTTGGCTAATGCATGCAGGTGCTCGAGCACCAACTGCCAGATGCATGGTGACTACACCCACACCATTTGAAGCTGGCTTTGCAGGCTGGTTGGTGCACATTGCTGCTGCCCATGCCACCAAGTGCTTGCTGGCCACTGTTGCTCCTGTTCAGGTGCCTGCCGGTTGGAGCCACCGTTCAAAACACGGCTGTCGAGTGCTGCTCCCGCAACAGCGATGGAAGCAGCCCAGACAACTGCATCGCCCCGTAAGACTGCCTCGCAGCTGCCGCTTTTGCTAGCTCCTGTGTTCGTGAGCAGGGTGCTCACTGCCCCCTGCTCTCCCTGCCCACCCGCTGCCTGCAGCTGTGTGCAGAAGAGCGGCGTGTGCGAACAATGCATCGGCCGTCGGAGGTCCCTCCAGGGTGTGCCCGTCATGCAGTGCAACTGCTGCACGGGCATGATGTGCGCTAACAACTCGACCAATACTGGCTCCGTCTGCGCTGGTCCCCCCAGCGACCCCGATTTCGGAGAGGTCACGGCCACACCGACTGGCGGCAACCTTTACACACTCGACATCGCGCTGATTGCGTCCAATGACACCGGCGCCGTGGGAGTGGGTGAGTTTATGGGGTTTTGTTCAGCCAAGCCTGTGATGACCAGGTCTGTTAAACTCTGGCGGGCCCGCACTGCTGACCTGCAGCGTTTGCGGAATAGCGCTTGCGGCCTGCTCTCACCCAACAAACTGAAAGTGTTGCCCACCAGCATGCTTCATGTTACTCTGCTGTACCACCATGCTTCAGGCATGATGGAGTATGCCATCACAGCAAATTACGCCGCCGGAGGCTACGCTTTTGGCACCGGAGGGGCGCCAACCTCACCTGTGAGTACCCCCTGAAAGCGTGTTTTTGAGTATGGCGCCTCCCAGGCCTGATGTCAGCTGCACTTGACTGCCATTGCTGCTGTCCTGGCCCTCTTCCATTCACGACTGGCACCCTAATCTGGCTGCAGCTCACGTATTCGGCCGACAACATACCGTGCGGCGCAAGCTACTCGCTGACGGTGACTGCTGTCAATGACGCGTACCTCTCATCCGGCGTTGTGACCCGTTCCAGTCTGTACAGCACTCCTACATGGTAAGCAGCAGCCTGCAAACTATGCCGTGCGCTGTCCGCCCTGCGCAGGCACACCAGCTGAAGGAGAGTATGGCATGCTAACCCCGCCTGATGCCCTGTGGATGCCTCTCAATTCTTCCCGTGCGCAGCTTCGACTAGGGCATCTGCTATCAGGAGGCCATTGCAAGGCCCGTGCAGCAACTGGAGCAGAGGGCAGGCGGCGGTGTGCAAGTCATCAGTAATGCCAGCAGAGGAAGTTTAGTTTGAGCCCTTTGACATACATCACGGCAAACACTCTGAATGCACCCACCATACCATCCGTCCACCTATACCCACCTCTGTGTTACGCTGCTCTTAAGGGGTACAATCAGAGAGCATCAGTAAGCAATCGCCACTCCAACCTCCGACATCGCCACCATGCGTGTCGCCGGCAGCTTGGCCTTCTGCAGATGAACAGCAGGTGTTGGGGTAGGTTGCAGAGTTGCGACCTGCTGTTACCTCGATGCGTCGAGGTGCCGTCGCAATGGCAGCAGCCTGCCGCTGCTGGCGGTCAGCATGTCCATCAACGGCATCTTTCTCTCTGCTGGCGCTGCTGCTCTGGAGACCCGCTCTCTCAAATCTGCCCGCTGGCGGATAATGCTTACTCCCAATCCTGATGCACATCGGCCATCATGAGCAGCGTGCGCCGTGCTTTCCAAGCTGTAATCGGCAAGCAGGTGCGGCATGCTTGCTTGGCTTCAGCCAGCCATTTTGCTGCTGCTGCCGCAATGCCCGCATTGGCTGTCCGCCTGACGCCGCTGGGGGGCAGCTGTGTTCTGCAAGCTGCATTTTTGCTAGATCCACAGGAGAGGGCTGCACCTCAGGAATGCAGATGAAGCCGACAGCTGAGATCAAAACATCTCCGCTGCGCTGGCGGTCCCGGCGGAAACGCTGGCCAACTGAACCCTGCCCAAATCGCGACGCACTTGTCCCACAAACACAATCTGACAGAGCCAGAGCTCTTTGAGAGGTTTGTGGCGCTGCACCGAGCCCAGCACGGCTCATAGCGATGCCGAGCCCTCGCAGCGTGCTTCCAGGCGCCGACTCGGGCACTGCAATCAATTCACAGCTGCATGCCGTCGTCTTGGGGGCAGGAGTTGCGGGTTTGCTCGCGACGCACGTGTGTTGCTCCCAGTTCGACCGCGTCACCCTGCTGGAAGCAGACAAGCTCGCGTCACCAGCTCCCGAGACTGATGGGCAGCCCGCTGAGGCCATCATGCAGGTTGGCTTCAGCGGCGGCAATTGGGTACCGCATGCCGCCGGCTTCCCTCACCGCCGCTCGCTGCCCCCATGGTGCAGGCTGCCAAGCAGCGCAGGGGCATCCCGCAGCTTGCACACCCTCACACGCTGGCCATGGGCGGCCTGGAAGCAATGGACGCATTGCTGCCCGGCTTTGAAGAGGAGGTGCGTGTGGCGCTGGGCGGGATGCGCGCTTGCTACTTCCTTCTGCTTCTGTGTGTGTGTTTCACCGGGAAAAATGAAGTCTATGCTTTCGAGAAACTTTTTATCTTGAAATTCCGAGCTTCCCACCTCCTGCATGCAGCTGGTGCGTCGTGGCGGCATCAAGCTGGACTTGGCCAGGGACCTACGTTTCTACGACTTTGGTGCCAACTACGTCCGCGCTGACAGCACGCTCAAAGTGACTCCTCGCCTTCCGTGTAGCACCATTACGCTTGCTGTGTGCACTCCTGCTCAAAAGCCGCTACCTGTCACACTCGGTGCTGGATGCTTCCGCCCCCACCAGCTGCTGCTGCTGCTGCTGCTGCTCTCGGCTGCATTCCCTGGTGCGCAGAGCGTGGGGGCGAGCCGAGCTCTCATTCAGTCAACCCTGCAAGATGAGGTGATGCGCCGCAATGCCGGCAAGCTCACAGTCATGGAGGGCTGCCGTGTCTCCGGGCTGCTGTGGGACGAGGAGAAGACCTGTGTCAAGGGCGAGTGTGCTGCTTGCCTGAATCTGCTGCTGCTGCTGGTGATGGTGCTGCTGTAACCGGTTCTGCGTGTGCCCACCGCCGCGCCTCCAAACAGCTCTCCCGCGCTGGGGTTTTGAGCCGCTTGCTGATGTGGATCTGCTGCACATGTTGGCACTGCTGCAGGGGTGGAACTGCGCAGTGGTGAGGAGCTGCAGGCAGACCTCGTGATTGTCGCCAGCGGCCGCGCCTCCTGCCTGCCCCAGGTGACGCTGCAGCCTGTGCTGCCAGCTGTCAACAATCCTCCTGCTTGTTGTCACATTGCTGGCAATCTCACTGCCACATTCACGGAACGTTCTGCTCTATGAAATTGCAGTGGCTCAAGGCTGCTGGGCACCCGGTGCCGGCTGTGCATAAGGTTGATGCCCAGTTGGTTTACGTGGGCAGGATGTATGAGATGCCTAAAGACTGGGACAAGAAGGTGAGATCCAATGCCGGTCCTGGTGGCTCAAAACCTTCTGCATGCACTGCGCAGCGTACGCACTGGGATTTGGCTTACGCTGCGCTCCCCCCGCTCTCTGGTGCAGAAGTGGATGGGACATATCACGTTTAGTCGACCAACCGGGCTGACGGGAGCAGGCATGGTGCCAGTTGAAGGGAGCGTCTGGCAGGTCAAGTGGCCAAGACTGCTGTGCTGCCCTGTCCTGATGCCATCGCTCTTTGGCTGGCAGCTCAGCCGACCATACTGTTTATGCTATCGCACGCCGCAGTACCATCAGTCAGCATGCATTCCTCCTCTCTAGGACTAGGACAGTATCACACCCTTAATACAGTGCGCCGCTCTCCCTGCATTCCCTGCCGTTCATCCTGATCCTGCCTGTGCTTGGCAGATGGTGGAGTGGGGGTACAACGGGGTTGTACCGCCCATGGACGAACAAGCTTTCCTCGACTATGCCGCCAACCTGCCAGACAAAGAGATTTACAATGCAATCAGCAGCGCCAAGGCCCTTACTCCTCGTAAGCACTGCATGGGGCTGCCTGCTGCCGGCATTCCAGCTGCTACGAACCGTGCTGCAAGCGCTAACTGATGTGTGCACCGCTCTCTGCTGCTCAAACTCAGCCTGAGTTTGTGCTGCACAACTTTTCAAATCTGTGGCAACCTGCCTTGCCTCCTGCCTTGTTCTATCGCACAGTGTGCAAGCACGCAGGCGCAAACAACGTGCAGCGCTGCTGGGATGCCACGCCGCCGCCACCCGGAGTGCTGGTGATTGGGGACGGGGTGCAGGCACTCAACCCTGTGTATGCCCAAGGCATGAGCGTTGCAGCCAAGAGCGCAGAGTGCCTCGGCAAGGTGATGCAGGCAAGCGTTCCCGGCAAGGCCAGCCCGGAAGCACGCCGGCAGGCGGTGCGCGGCATGGGCCCTTCTTTCCAGAAGCAGCTGGCAGCAGTGGTTGCGCCTGCCTGGATGATGGCAACCTCTGAAGACCAGAGGTGTGTGTGGCTGTGGGCTGTGTGCATGGTTGTGCTGACGATGCATGCAGCCACCCTCGTGCCATCTCCTACCATGGCTGGCTGCTGGGTGTGCCAGAGTTCTGCGCCAGATCTGCGTGCCATACCAGGTATTGTTTTGCTGCCTGGCCGGTACTCACTGGGCCTTAAAGCATGCTGTGTGTGCTCTCCGCTTCTGCGTGCTCCTCCTTACGTTGCAGGTACCCAGGCACAAAGGTGGAGGGTGTGGCCAAGCCGCCGCGCCTCCTGTGCCTGTACATTGATGCCCTGGTGAAGTCATGCCACCACAATGCGGCAGTGCTGATGGGTTTCTTTGAGGTTGCACACCTCGTGCGCCCGCCCACCCACCTCTTCCACCCGCGCATGCTGGCAGCGGTGAGTTGGGGCTGGCGGTGTGGGTATGGCGGGTGTGGGTGTGGGTATGGCGGGCCGGCGATGGCTGAGAGCGGGCACGTGCTGGGGGCAGCGAACGGCCGACAGCTGCAAGCGCCAGTGCGCCACGTTCCAGCACTCGATCCGACAGGTTTTCTTGCTTACCTCCCTTTCACGTCTTCTCACTCACAGGGCCTCAAGCAGATGCTGTGGGATGCTTGGCAGGGGCTCTGGCCTGCAGCCCCTTCCCGGGCAGCGCTCAAGGCAGAGTGAGCAGACGGAAACTGCCTCACCCCCTCTAGCGTGTGTTGAGCCACCTGCAACTTAATTGAGGGTAGTGCCTCGAAAAGCTGCTTTTCCCAGCCGGCCGCGCACCGCACGCAAGTAGTAGCTTCACACGCTTGCAGCGTCGCACGCTGGCAGCATTGGCCACACCTGGCAGCATTAGCCGCTAGGCTGCCGGTAATACTCTCATAGATGTGTGCAAGGAGAGGGCGTGAGCAGGATTGGGTACCCCCAGGTGTGTGGCTGCTATCAAACAACTGGCTGCAAAACGGCAGCGGTGCAAGTGGCCGTCCAGTGCGCACCGCCAGGACCCAGCTGCGTCGGCTGGGACTGTATATACAGTGTTTCCTGATAGTGTTGGTGCAACCAGACGCGTCGAACGGAAGGACGGTCATGAAGGGGACGCTCGAATTGTGTAGAGCCGGCTGGAGCTTGATGTCGGCGCATGCGCATGTGTATATGGCAAGGAATGAAAACAGCAAGGACGCTCGAGCAGAGGAGGCCCAGACCCAAAGACGGGGCATGGCGTCATGCACGTCCGGAAGGTCACGCCCCCAAAAAGGCACGCATGAAGGCCTCCAGCACCCCGCAACCAGCACTCTGCAGCAGTCAGTACCCAGCCGCACGCAAACGAAGGCTCAGCACTCAACACCTGTGCCGCCACACCAGCGACAGCCTCCACCGCGAGCATTCAGCCCTCCCCAGCCGCCCCGCATCGTCTTTAACAGCCTGCACGAGGTGAGAAGCAGCGAACGGGGCCTGCAAGAGGCTCGGTGCAGCAGCAGGCACACCGCCATCCCTCGGCCCCCTCGCCTCGCCCAGCGCCTGGCGGCCCAGTTGCCCTCTTATCCCCCCTGCATATTCACTCGGGTGGCTTCTGTTGGTTGCGCAGGCGTTTATGGGACAAGATAATCCAGGCCCGCCCGCTCAGGGCGACGGCGGCGACGAGGAGAAGGGAGCCGCCCCAAGCGTGTGCTTCAGCGGCGGCCAGTGGATCACTAGCACACAGGGCCGGCCCAGCCTGCAGCTCAGCGGCCTGCAGCTGCAGGTACCGGAGCTAGGGATCAACATCCCTGTTAACCCGTTTCTGGAACGGGGCGACAACATGGCAGAATTCTCTCCCAGCCTCGCAGGCGACAGCGGCAAGCTCGGCTCTGGGTCACTTGACAAGGACCGCAACCCAAGCATGTGGCGCATGAGCGGCATTGCAAGTACGTGTGTGCTGGTCCTGCAGGGGCCAGGCCTGGGGCTTGGGCTGGGCACGGGGCGTGGGCCTGCCTAGGGTTGGGCTGGCAGCCGCCCGTGGAGGGGTGTGCCCGGCGAGCTGTGTTGCCTCCCCTACTCACTCACCTTGTTCCGGCACGTGCTGCTCTTCTTGCCCCTTTCTCCTGTAGTCGGCGACCTGTTCCAGATAACAACCGATCCAAAGGTACAGAAGCGCGTGATGCAGGCAGACAGGGGCAACACCGGGCGCATCAGCCGGCAGGACATTTTGAAAGTGATGCAGAGCGAGGCCACGGGTGAGATCCTTCCTGCATGTAGTATCTGGCATGCGGCGAGGCTAGCTGGCTGGCAGGCCGGCATGTGGCAACTAGCCATGCGCAGCAGGGGAGGAGTTGCGTGCTCAAACCAGGCTTGTGCAAATTGGCTGGCTGCTGAAGCGCGACTGCCTACCCACATCAGGGCGATTGCTTCGCCCCCCTCTCTCCCTGCTTGACCCTGTCTGCCTGGCCCGCCGCTGCCCCGGCCGCTACTGCAGCCAAGAAGAAACTGAAGTGGGGTCTGCTGATTGGTGGTGCACTGCTGGCCTTCTGCCTGCTGATGCTGGCCGCCAACGCGGGCTTGACCTACGCCGTTGTGGCCATGAGCAAGGAGACGTCGGTGCAGACCAGCGGTGTGATGACCAACAAGGACGGCAGCACAGTGATTGGCACAGCAGCGGCGGCTGAAACTGCAGACCTGCTGTACGCGTACCACACGCCGGCGGAGCAGAGTGCGGCTCTGCTGACGCTCAAATCGCTGCTGATCTCGTCGGACAATAGCACCGGCAACGGGACCATAGCTGCCTACCAGGTCCTCTCCTCCCACCTCGTGCCCGGCCAGCGCCTCGAGTTCGTGGTGGTGGCTCCCAGCTTTGGTGGCGGAGCTGCAGGCGTGGGCCCTGTGGCGGAAATGATTCGCATCATAGTCGACTCTGAGGGAGTGCACGAGGTTCGGGGCGGACCCACCAACCGCGCCGGCATCGGCGGCAGCCGCAGGCTGCTGGCCACCCCGCCGGGCGTCCTTGCTCCCAACTACATGCGTGGCAGCATCACCGGGCAGTTGACTGGCATGACCGCCGGCTGCGGTGAGTTGCCTGCTGAGTTCGCCTGCTGGCCGCGCCAGCTACCCCGCCTCTCGCGGTTGTGCGCCCTGCCCCACAGCTGTTCTTGCGTTGTTCCTGCTCATGTGTTTTCCCTGGCACCCGAATGTTTCACTCACTCCTGATGCGATTTGCCACCCGCGCTCCTCTCCCTGCAGCAAGCGGAAGCGCCACCTGCTCTGCTGCCGCCACAGCAATGAGCTGCCCAGCGGTGCCAACCTGCGGCACGAGTGAGTGCCCTGCCAGCTCTGCCCCTGATGCTGCGGCTGCTGCGACTGCTGCTGCACCTGCTGCTGCACCTGCTGCTGCGCAGCCTGCTGCCCACTGCAAAGCGCAGCCTGCTGCCCACGGAAAACTGCAAGAGCACCGTGCAATGCTGTTGCCTGTGCTGTGCTCAGCCCAGCCCGCCCACCGGGTCCGAGCTGCAACACCCTCCCTCCCTGCTCACTGTTGTTGTGCCTCCCTTGGCTTCACCTGCAGACGGCAAGCTCTACACATCAACGTGCGCAGCAGCAAAGGCGGGCGTTGCTATTCGCTGCACCAACTGCGCCAGGGGGTCCCCCCCCACGTGCCCGGCAGCAATTGCTTCAGGCACCCCGGCGGGCATGCCGGGCAACCTGGCAAGCGATGGCCACGATTACGTGAGGACTACACCGTCCACCCCTGGCACCGCCGCTGGCGCCGCCAGGCCGCCGATTGGAGGCACCACCACCTCGGCAAACAAGAAGCCGCCACCGCCGCCAAAGGCCAATGCGCGGAGGGTTCGCGGTTGAGCTTGGTGTGCACCTCACGGATCGCTTTCCCCATGCACTGCCCTGTGTCTGTGACTTGTACTCTGCCCGTAGTGCACAACCCTTGGAGCTCTGTTTGCCAGCTGCGCGAGGGCTTGTGAGCATGTGCCCTGCTACCTTGTCTGCTGCTCCAGCCCAGCCCCTGAACATGCTAACCCTTCCTCACCACACGCCGGCAAGCACCCCACAACATCCGGGCCTGTTGTGTATGTGTGTTTCACCTCTCACTCCCTTAAATGCCATGACCACCTACCCTTTACCCAACCCTTTCCCATGCCTTTTGCATGCTACCTGTTCCCCCGTCTGGGCCCCATCCACAACACCACAACACCTCTTTTTTGATTTCGGCGGTGCAGCATGGTTCGTGACTGCACCACAAGGTCGGTCCCTATCTCTATCCCGCTCTCTTCCCTACACGTACTTTTCATTGAGACGCTGTCCGTCTCCCCTTCCTGACAACCGTTTCTTTTCATCAAACCAGCCGCCGCTGCGGCCCTGCTAATATGAAGCGCGCTCAAGACGCTTCCGTAAACTGCACACCACGTAGCCGCACAGGCAGTGACCCTTACCACCCTGCATGCAACAAACACATCCAGCTATAGACAAGACGCTCTCAACGGTGGGGAATGGGCCAGATAAGGCGGGCAGCGGTAACAATGACGTGAAGTCAATGCGGTGGTAGCAGGTTGTCCGGCATCGTTTAACACAATGGACAGCATGGCAGCATTCTGGGTTGTAATCTTGTGAAATGAGCATTCTGGGCTTGATGTGTGTTGGAGAGTTGATATCACATGAAATCAGCATGAATGCCGCGTGGCGGCGGCGCACATGCGGCTTGACTTTGGGTCAGGCTTCGTTTCGACTCTTCAAACAAGGTGCTTGAACTTACACAGCTTGCAAGAGGTGGAACCCGCTATCATCGCAACGGGCACATCCCTGGGCCCCCCCATCCGGGCAAGCCAGCAAACGCAAGAAGTGCGATTTTGGGCACGGGTGCGTCTTGTATCGCACACCCCAACCTGCGTGCTACCTACGGAAGACGCCCAAGGCTTGCGAGCCGCGAACAAGCCGTCGAGGCTGGCGCCGAAAGCACAGCGGCTTGCAGCAAGCGGCGACAGCAGCAGCGCAACGGCAGCGACTAGCTATAAGAGGTGAACTGTGTCCGTCGCTTGCCTGCAACCGCAGCCGCAGGAAGGGGGGCGATATTCTCGCTGCACACCCTCCTTGCACACGCGTCTGCGCTGTTTCTTGCCCGTTCAACCACCGCAGAGGACAATGGCGACCCCGGGAGGGCCTGATCCCGCTGGGGACAGCCCCATTGACATGCTGGTGGCGGTCACCTTGTGCCGCCGCTCGATGGGAGCCCGGCCCAGCATCAACCTTGATAGGGCGGCAGCCAGCACTCGCCTGGGGGGTGTTCCGGAGCACAGTGAGACCTTGGCTGGCCCATCTGCCTCTCCCTTGGAGCAAGTCACCATGACTCCTACTCCTCGCCGGAGCATCTCTCTGGGCTCTCCCTCCTTCAAGCGTGGTGTGGGTGGCATTGGCAGCGAGGGAAGAACGATGAGCGGCCTGCCAGGTAAGCATACACATGTAGGCTGCTTTGATGCTGGGATGCCTGCGCCATACTGCGCCCATGCAAGAGCCTGCAGCTGCCAGGACTGTCGGCTGGCAGGCGAGGGCTGCCAGCACAGCCAGCGGTGGTACAATAGGCGCCCTTGGCATCAAATTGGAGGGACATGGCAACCCTCCAAGCCCCGCGCATCACTCACTGGCTCGTGTGTATGTGCCGTGCTGTGTGCAGTGTCGGACCTGTTTGTTCTCACGAACGACCCCCTGCTGCAAAAGCGGGTCATGAAGGCAGACACCGGCAACACAGGCCGCATTAGCCGCAGGGATATCATAGCTGCCTTCCAGAGCGAGGCCACAGGTGGGTGGAGAGTGTGGTTTGCACGCTGACAAAAGGAGTTCAGAGTAACAAGCTCGACAGATGTCTTCATGGCTGGAGACAGCTGATCACAGGCAGCAGACGGCATTCAGCATGCAACAGTGCCTTGCTTGCATGGCTGCCCCTCGCGCCCGACTCGATGTGGCTTCCGGCGGGTGAAGCCTGTTTGCAACCGCTTGCCTACTGACATCTGTCGTCCTGCCGCATTCTGGCCCTGCAGCGAAGAAGCAGCTGAAGTGGGGCTTGATCATTGGGGGCGTGTTGCTCGCCTTCTGCCTGCTGATGCTGGCAGCCAACGCAGCCCTCACATATGTGGTTGTGAGCATGAGCAAGGAGACGTCGGTGCAAACCAGCGGTGTCATGACTGTCAAGGACAGCAGCACGGTTGTGGGTGAGTCCCGGTCTTCGGTCATGAGCACCTTAAGTTGTCCCTGGATGCAGTCGCCACAGCGCTGGCTGCTGGTGCAGCCTCCTGTGCCCATTCCTGCGATCTTGACTTGCCGCTGCGCACCCCCTGCTCACACCCCTCGCCGCAGGCACGGGCCAAGCAGCGGAAATGGCCGACCTTCTCTTCGCGTACCACACGCCGTCTGAGCAGAGCGACACGCTGCTCAGTTTGAAGTCTCTGATGATCACTTCAGATAGTGGCGCTGTCTCTGTCTACCAGGTCCTCTCCTCCAACCTTGTGCCCGGGCAGCGCCTGGAGTTCATTGTTGTGGCTCCAACACGCACGGCGGCAGATTCCCTGAAATACTCTGGCCAGCCAGCCGCCGAGATGGTGCGTATAGTGATCAGCGAGGCGGGCGTGTACGAGGTTCGCGGCACACAAGCCACTGCCAACCGCCGTAAGCTGCTGGCAACCCCCGTGGGCACCCTGTCTGGCGCCTACGCCGGCAGCATCACCGGACAGCTCGCAAGCACAGCATCCATGGCTTGCGGTGAGTCTCCCGCCGCTCCTCCTAAGCTGCCGTCACCCTGCAACAGGCGCTTGTGCCAGCTCAGCAGAGGTCACACCTCTCCTAGCACTGCCCTGCCTGCCTGCCTTCCTGCCTGCCCGCCCGCTTGCCTGCCTGCCAGCCTGTCTTCATCTTTCCACCCAACTCTGCCTGCCTGCCTGCCTTCCTCACTCCATTCCATCCTATCCCTCCTTCCTTGCCGCCCTGCAGGGTCAGGTGGAGCATCCTGCTCAGCTGCCGCCAACTCCATTGGCTGCCCTTCGGTGCCGACCTGCGGCGCTGGTGAGCGCTTCACTGCCATGTGTTTTGGTTCTGGCTGCTGTATTTATGTGTAGCATTTGTGCAGGGTAGGGCAAGCCGACCGCTGGGGCTGTCCTGCCGTCTTGCATTGCCGCCTGCTTGGAAGCCTCAGCTCCTGTTCACTCTCCAGTTGCTCCGCCTCCAACATGCAGACGGCAAGTTCTACCTGGCGGTGTGCAAGGCCAACCAGGCAGGAACCACTGTCAAGTGCACCAGCTGCGGCTACGACAACGCCTCCTGCGCCAGAGCTGTCGCAACACGGCCTGCAGGCATGCCATCCAACCTGGCATGGGACATACCAGGCACCACCGCCCCTAGCTTGGGCGCCGGCGCTGTCGGCGGCGGCAACAGCGGCAATGGCAACGGCCGACCCGCCGGCATGCCAGGCAACATTGCGTGGGATGGACCGGAGTATGTGAGGAACAACCCGCCAGCTGCCACCCCTGGCAGCGGGACAGTCGAAGGGGCAGGCAACGGCGGCCAGCCCGCCGCCCGCCCCAGCCCGCCGCCCCCCAAGCCGCGCCCTGCACCCGCCAAGAAATCTCCACCCCCACCCAAGCCGCGCCCTGCACCCGCCAAGAAATCTCCACCCCCACCCAAGCCGCGCCCTCCTCCACCCAAGAAGTCGCCGCCCCCGGCCAAGAAGTCCCCACCGCCGCCTGCTGTCAAAAAGAAGGGCGCACCTCCTATCAAGGGCAGCCCTGCAGCTGCCAAGGCGAAGCCGCCGCCTCCCAAAAAGGCCGTTCGCCAACAGGGCTGAGCCAGCCAGCCAGCTTGCGCGTGCGTGTCTCCATTACTTCCTTTCCTACCTTTGTGTCCTTCGTGCATTCATGCCCTGGACTCAGCAGCACGTCACGAGCCGCCGCGCTTGCACGCTGCATAGCGCGGCCCACAGTGCATGCCGACCGCAGTCCAAACATCGAAACAACAGACGGCCTTATCCCCTTACCCGAATCCAGTCTTACCAATCACTGCACCAGATCCCCTTGCTCTGCCATTTGCCACCGGCAAGGCCCCAGGCACAAGCGGCGGGTTTGCACACAGGCGCTCATGTGTCCGACAGATTTTCCTTCCCTCCGTCCCATGCTCTCAACCTCTCATGCGCCAGCATCGAGTGCAGCGTTGCATGTGCCGCGCAGAGCGCCGCCGCTGCTCAGGCATTGCATGCCACGCCTCCATCCCTGCAATTTGTGTCTCCGGATAATGTACCGCCTTTACCCTTTCAACTTTTGGATGTCGGGCTCAAATCACTCAAGTACCCACCCAAATACCCTCACCACACCCTTTCTGGCATCAAGCCACTCAGTGTGAAAGCAGCATCGAACGCTCACTGCCGACAGTGCGACATTACAAGAACAACAGCTACATGTAGCATGCTGCACAGGCAACGATTGGGCACATGAGCTGGTGTGCCATGAAGCCAAAGTGGCATCAGCTGGTTGGTTGAGTGGCTCCCAACGACCCCTCCAGCAGTCCCTCCAGAAAACGGGCAACTGCATGTGCTTGCCTATGCAAAGCCGTCAAAATCAGCACCCTCATTCTTCAGCTCCTTGGCAGCCTGCATGGGTGCCTCGTCCCTACTGCATGGCTCGGCTTGGGCGACTTCTCTCACAGCATCCCGCCTGCCCACACCCTCGCCTGCGCACAGCAATCGCAGAACAGCAGGTAAGGGCCAGGGTGAGGACAAACGTCGTGCGAGTTCCAGCATGCTGTGCTCTGGCAGGGGCCCTCCAATGAACTTGCAGCAATTGCCGTTGCTGACGCTGGCGAGCAGCCTGCTGGCTGCCTGCTGCAAAGTGGCCGCATGCCACGGCGCAGCATTGACCCCTCTGTCGAGCAGGCGCAATAGGGCAGTAGTGTGGCTCACCGTGGTAGGGCTGGGGCTCAGCGTGCGAGACATCGAGCAGCACACCGCCGGTGCCTTCAAACTCCTTCTGCGGGCAGGTTTGCGGCAGGCAGGACGAGTCATCCAGGAGGCATCAAAGGGGCTACGCAGCAGCGCAAAGTGAAACATGCGCACAGCTTGGCACGGCTGCGGGAGTGGGGGGCAATGCTGCCCTCCATTCACGAAGACGTGCCTGGCTGTGCCGCCGCACTGCATGCTACAGCCCATTCGCCCGCCTGCATATGCAGTCGCACCTGCGCCGGCACCAGTGGGCCTGCTGGAGTTTCTCCTGGCCCTTTGCCTGAGGGCTGTGCCTCTCCCCCGGGCGAGTCAGTCTTGAGAGTGTCGCTGTCTGGAGCGGGTTTGGCAGCACCGCCGCTGGGCTCCTGAGAAGGCGAGGAGGCACTGGTGGCCGGCCTGTGAGCCTTTCCGGGCGCCCCCTCCTGACCCTTCAGCTTGTCGAGCTGCTCATACTTCTCCAGCACACCGGGGGCAAGCCTGCATGAAAGAGCCATGGCCAGCAGCACAGACGTCGCTGCAGACAAAACCATCAGCAGTGGTGCCGCTTCAAGCAGCCAGCCGCACCAGCACACACGCTCCAACTAACACCCAGCAATGCTGCACACGTCTGCGCTTGTCAGTACAGTCAACCATTGCTAGCAGTAGGCACTGCACGACTCACTTGCCCAGGGAGCCAGGGTCGGAGTTGAGGGGGTCTCCATCAGCGTTCAGCATCTTTCGGGGGTCGCTGCGGGGCCGCCGCCCACGCTTGGCCTTGCCGCCAGTGGCCGCACCACTGCGCGCAGGCGTGCTGCTGTCGCCCATAGCCTGCCCCTCAGTTGCTCCTGTGGCCACCCTGTATAGACGCGGCACGGCAGCAGCCACGGCCGCATTGGTGCACTTGCCGTTGCCGCCAGTGCCCAGCTTCACTGAAAGGCTGCCGGCAGCCGGAGCTTGCAGGCACTCCGCCCGGCACTGCAAGCGCGGCCTACCTGCTGGGCTTGGTGAGCAGCGGTTCAACATCTGCGGCACTCTGATGCATCTCACGCTCCTGCAGAAGAGGGCGGTGTGCTTGGAGGCGCTACACGCAGCCCTACGACGCATTGTGGCACCACAACGCAACGCGGCACCACGACAGCATGCAGCACCACATGCTTCCACAGCCAAACCTCACCTGGTCGTGTCGGCTGCGAGCCGATGCGAGAAGGGCGCGTCTAGCAGCCCTGTGGCGCGGCGCTCCCGCCTGAGCACACGTCCAAGGGTCACCGAGGTGCACAGCTGTCAGCGACTCACAGACGTCAGTCCAAGGCACCTCACGCTTCCGCACCTGCGTGAGACCCAAGCCAGTCTTCAGGAGAGTAGAGTGCATGCTTCGTGACACCCCCCTGCTTCTCCTTTGTCAATATGCCGCAAGGCGCAGCAGGCAGCAGCTGCCATCAAGGGTGCGCTTTGCGTGACGTGTACCGCAAGTGCAACCGACTTGCGTCTTCGGTTTTGAGTGGTTGGTGCCTGGTTGATTGTTTGAATGTTACAACAGCCGGCCTCATATCAAGCTGAGGAGGGAGAGCAGGTAACCGAGGATCGAGGCACAGGCTGGGTAGGGATGAAAGGGTGCAGCATCAAATCACAGCACCATTGTGCAAGGCGACCTGCACAGGGGACACACCGCATGCAGCCTGCTGCCAACCGGCATTGCGGCAGGCAGGCATCGGGCAGGCACAAGTCAAGTAAATATCTGAAAGGATCGGCTTTCCAGTCATCAAGCAGCTAGTTCACAGGTGTAAGGGCTCAGTGCCGCTCCTCAACGCCCCTTCTCAAACTTCTCGCACACACGCTCGCCGCCAGCAAAGGCGCGGAAATAGCGGTCGCCGCAGTACCCCGGCCTCCCTCCCTGCGCCACACACAAAAGATGCATACTTTGAGACTGAGCGGGCTGGCGAGCAACATGGGGATGATGGTGCACTAGCACTAAATGTTTGATGTTGTGGCAGGAGGCGTTTCAGATCACAGAGCAAACAACCACGATGCGAGTTCACAGGCACGCACCTGTGCTGCAGCCTCCAGCTCGGCTGCCGCATCGTCTGAAGCCAGAGACGAGAGGTCCTTGACTTGTGAGCTGTACAGGATGCCGGCTGGAGTTACCTGCGACAGCTTGCGGGCCGACCCTCGACCTGCACAGCAACACAGCAACATGTCATCAGCAGTCCAGCGCCTGCTCAAAGCGACACAAGCTGCCCTCCCACTGGCTCCAGGCCAGCCGCCCAGCTGCACAGCCCTCGAAATGCAGCTGCCTGGCAGCAGCAAATCGGTACCAAAAGCGACATCCACATGTTGTGCAAACGCTGTCACGACGCAGACAGGAATTTGGGCAGCCAGCAAACACACACTCTCACACACGCACACCCACCGTAAGCGCCGTCTGCATCCAGCTGCGAATTAATCAGCAGAGTGAGGGACACAGCAACCGCCATCAACGTCACACCCGCTCCCTGCAGCGTGGTCCTGCAACAGGCGGCAGCGCGGAGCGGCAAGTGACAGGCTTATACTGGGAGGGAAGCCGGTGAGGGCGGAGCGCAATGGTGCTGGCGTGGGCAGCGCCAAAGCAGCCTGCTGAGCCCGAGGCACGCACATGTGGGCCCCTAGGACTTCAGCCACAAGCGCTCCGGATACTGCCTGATAGCCGAAGGCAGCAGACGGCGGCACGTGCAAACCTGCTGTGCAGCTTTTCATTACCCGGCAGGCCCATGAACACACCTGAGGCGTGCCAGCACCGGTTTAACCTCGTAGGTGCCCAGCAGCCGGTCCCGAGTGAGCACTTCAGGAGGCTTGACAAACACCTGGCCGTCGTACCTGCAGCAATATTGAAATCAATTTGACCCGATGGCTTCATTCATGAACATTAAGGGACAGCCAAGGCAGCCAGCAGCCAATGCCGGCGTCAGCAGCGGGCTTCGGCTGGTTTCAGAATGCCACTCTCAATCGCACTGGTATGCTGCAGGCCCGCACCACCCGACGGCAGCATTTGCACACCCCCACCCTCTTCCCAAGCTCCCAGCCTTAGCCAGCTCAAAGCCACCCAGCGCAGCACACAGCTCACCAGCCAGTCTCCTCATACTCCAAGCTGGCGGTCAGCAGGCGGTCGCCCACATACTTCCAGGCAAGGAAGATGCGCAGGGCCGCCACCGCAACCACCACTAGCGAGCCTGTTGAGCCAGAGAGGAAGAACTCCAGCGGCTGCAGCAGCGGTACACAGGGCAGGGGGCACAACAATGGCACAGCAGATGCGAGTAATGAGGTTCAGGACTAGGCACAGGCACCTGCTGAATGGGGCGGCGGCAGGGGGCAAGCCAGACAGTTGCGCCGGACGCAGCTGCACACCCCCGTTCGCAATCGCGTTGTTTCGCACAGTTCACGAGCACGAGCAACACCTGCTGCAACACACCTGTTCTTTAGGGTCAAATGTCTGTGCGGCGATAGGGCCCCCCAATAGCAGGAACACGCCGCCATACAGAATGGCTAGGCGCTGAGCATACTGAGGCAGCTCCAGGGTTGCCTGCGGCAGGCAGTCAACAGTGTGGGCATGTTTGAGTGCACGACCTTCCCGAACAGCCAGGGCAAAGGGCGGCAGGGGTGCAGCGGACAGTAAGAGCAGTCCAGGAGCCTTGTACCCGCCCGCCTGCATGTCTGGAGCTCACCCATGCCAGTAGAGGCGTATCCTTCAGCTGTTGCAGCTCGTTGACAGGCCGCTGCTCTCGGGGCACCGCCGCCTCCATCCGGTTGAGCCCCGCCTGCTCGCCGCGCGCCGCTTGCACCACCAGCCGCGCCAGTCGGTGGCTTCGCTGGCCTCTTCGGAGTGAACAAGGGCATCGAGGGGCTGTGCTGCTGCTGCTGCTGCCGCGATTGAGGAGGCGCCCCTGCCAATGCGACAGGGCTGCCGCCCTCGCAGTCGTGCAGGCGGACTGCATGCAGGCGCGCGGTTGAGCGACGCCGTGCGGGGCCCGGGTGCGGGGGTGATTGTGGCGCGCTCCTTGGCTCGCTGCCGGACAGTGTCTGCTGCGGTGTCTAGATTTGACTGGGGCGAGTGCACAATTGCTGCACAAACAAAAGCCAGAAATCATGACCTGACGGGCGCATGTTCGCCACCCGCCGCCACCGACGTACACCGCACGGTCATCCGGCAATTCAGGTGGCCAGCAACTTAGGTGTGCCTCGTCTTAGTAGCAAGGGATTGGACAGTACACCTGCCGTGCCCTGCTGTTGGCACATCTGCCCTGACCGCGAAACCTGCGAGGGACCCGCACTAGTTCACAGCATGTCTGGCTGCCCGTGCACTTGGAGATAATGGCTGTGCATCGGAATGTGCGGTGCATGTGCTGCTTGGAATGCTCACATCAGTGCGGGTGCCGGAAAATCAATGTCAGCGGCAATGTGCCGCCGATGCTATAGCAGCAACACCGCACTGGTTTCTGTTTCAGATAAAACAGAGAGGGTTGATACCATTCATTCATCGTGTCAATTTCACACCCACTAACACGCCCCGCTTTGCTTCAATGGCGTCCCGTTTGGCGACTCTGAGCACAACCAGTCGCGCGGCGGTCTGGGCTCACCAGAAGAGCCAGAGATCACTCAATAGCAACTTACGACTGGTCCACGGCCTCGCCAAGCGTGCAGCAGGTGAGCGAAGTTTGCAGGGCCCTCACTTTCACCGCCTGCAACGTTGCAGGATCGCACCTCTGCATGATCAGATCGCAACAACCGGTTGCCGCCTGGCATCAAGACACGCCAGGCCTGGGGCAACGTCGCTCACCGCTTGCCTGCCGCAATTTTGCTCACTGACTCTTTGGCCTTTTCTTGCAGGCCCGCCTGTCCATGTGCGAGCTGCATACAGAGAGACAACGAGCAGCAGCAGCAGCAGCAGCCAGCCTGCGTGGGCCATCAAAATGCTGTACGATGGCGACTGTCCGTTGTGCATGCGGGAAGTGGACATGCTCAGACGGCGGGATGCCAGCCAGGGCCGCATTGCGTTTGTGGACGTTGCAGCACCCGACTACGACCCAGCGCAGCATGGTGGCATCAGCTTTGAGGCAGCAATGGAGAGAATCCATGCAGTGGAGGCGGACGGCACAATCCTGACAGGTATGTTGATACACAATATGCGATCAGCTTTAGCATGGATGTTCTGCAAGCATGCCACCAGGCTGCCGTCACTACCTCCCATCCAATACGACGCTCAGCCCTGTAGCGTGCTCTGACGCATCGCTGCGCCGCCAATGAGTGCGCACTCAATTAACACACTTTTGCCTGCTCAAAACAGATGTGGAAGTCTTCCGGCGGCTGTATGAGGAAGTGGGGCTTGGCTGGGTGTATGCGGTGACCAAGCAGCCGTGGGCCCTCAACCTTGCCAACAAGTGAGTGCAGTTCTGCGCTGTGGAAGGAAAGCTTTGCCTGCTGCGCTGTCACTTGAGGCCGCTCTGATGCGACGTGCGTTGCTGCTGTTCCGCAGGCTCTACTCGGTCTGGGCAAAGTACCGGCTTCCAATTACAGGCAGGCCCGACCTGCAGCAGGTTTTGGAGCAGAAAAAGATGTGCCGCGAGCCACCGCAAAGCACCGGCGGCGGCGTTTGAGGCGGCGATTTTGTGCGGCGACACTTACTGCTTCAAGAGCGCCCCGATTGCTTGTCTCGCATTCCACACGCCCTTGTACACCGTCCCTTGTATCAGTCTCCTCAAAGCAAACGCCGATGACAGAGATGGGGAGCCCGGGAAGGCCTCGCGGAGCTTTCGGCTCTTCAGGTCGGGGACAGCTCTTCAGCAAAGATACGCAGGCGATCTTCTTCAACTGGTGCGCTGCAGTTTGTGTTTTCTCCGACAGCGGTTGGCGCTCCCCGTGACTTCCTGGCTGCCCTAACCCTGGCTGTCGGGTTGGCAACCCCGATTGACGATGCATAGCGCGCCGTAGCTGCCATCCTTCAACCGCAGCGGCGGACGGTTGCCGTCGGATGGCGGCGGCAAATATGACCGGTGCTGTGCTCCTTTGGGCAGTCCAGTCTAGTCTAGTCTATACACCAGATCCTGCCTAGTGTACCACTCAGCACAACACCGCTTCCTAAGCTGACTCATCCGCTGCGCATCGCTTCCCGCCGCGACGTGGCGTGCAGGAAGCAGCTGCCGGTGCAGCGCATGCTCGACTTCGACTTCCTGTGTGGCCGTGCAACGCCCTCTGTGGCCGTCATTGTGCAGCCTGGAAGCCACGGCGGCTTCCAGAAACTCTTCTTCGGGCGGGAGGAGATTGCCATCCCACAGGTGCCGTGTGGTGGCTGCTCGGCTCACTCTCACTCTCCTGCACTGGCAGTCATGGGCACCTGCTCCTGCCTAGTGTCCCACACCACCTTGACTTGCCACGGCTGCCTGCTCCACATTGTTGCCACCAGGTTGGAAGCATCCAGGAGGCCACTGCAGCCTTCCCCAAGGCAGACGTGTTCATCAACTTTGCCAGCATGCGCAGGTGCCGCCGCAGCCCACAAATGAACACGAGTGCAGGGCTGGATGCGTGCAATCCTTAACGTCTGTCTCGTTTGTGGGCCCCTTCTTTGTTGCCGTTGCGCTCATAGCATGCATGGCGCCCCTGCCTATGCACCTCCACGGCCGCTGCCTCTACTGCAGCGCCTTTGAGTCATCCTTCGATGCTCTCAAGCAAGCAACGATTCGGGTGGTCGCCATCATTGCTGAGGGCGTGCCGGAGCGGGATACCAAGCAGGCATGTGCACCCTGTACTGGGCATGAAGTGCTGCAGTGTGCTGAACAGAGGGAGAGGCCTGTAGGTGTGGGGCCTGCTGCGGGTGCCAGGAGGAGGCTGCAGGCATGCTGGGCGCACGTGGCGTGCTGCTGCCTCAAAGAAAGCGTGTGCGTGTGTGGCGTCATGCCTGCTGCTTCACAACTGCCTCACATTTGCCCCTTTGTGTGTGTGTTTCCTGCGCAGCTGATTGCGTATGCTCAAGAGAACAACAAGATCATCATTGGGCCAGCCACCGTGGGAGGCGTGCAGGTGAGATGCCGTGCCCAGCTGAGGGCCAGTTACTGCCGGCAACGTGCCGGCACGCGAGCAGCGACATCCAGGGAGCCTCATCTGGCGCAAAATAGCTCCATCCATGCTTTCCAGCTCTGCTTTGCCGTAATTGGCACCAAGCCAGTAAGCAGCGAGAAGCATGCTGGCCAAAGGCTATGTGCACTGGGGGTGCTTTCTCTTTGCAGGCTGGCGCGTTCAAGATTGGAGATGCCGCAGGCACACTGGACAACATCCTGGCCTGCAAGCTGTACCGTCCAGGCTCCGTCGGCTTTGTGTCCAAGAGCGGCGGCATGTCAAACGAGATGTACAATGTGCTGTCCCGCGCGGCAGACGGCATCTACGAGGGTGAGCGGATTTCAGAGAACGTGAAAATTGTATGAGTGAGCCTGTGTTTGGAGAACATGTGCAGCGTCTTCAAATAGTGCTTGCTGTATTTCAGGGGGTGGGCAGGCGGTTGTGGTGTCTGGGGAGCCGGGCGCCTGTGCTGCCAGGTGCCAGCCGACAGCGGCAGTGCCACCTCAGTCGCCACGAACTTGCCATCACCACTTCATGTTGCCATCCGGCCTGTGTCTCCCCTCTGCAGGCATCGCGATTGGCGGCGACGCCTTCCCGGGGTCAACTCTGTCTGATCACTGCCTGCGGTACCAGCACATCCCGCAAGTCAAGATGATTGTGGTGCTGGGAGAGATCGGGGGTGAGTGATGAAGTGAGCGAGTGAATGAGAGAGCGAGTCTGTGTTCTGTGGTCTGGTGTGTTGGGCAATTTGTGTTGGCTAGGACTGAGCAGCCCTGCGCCCTGCTGCACCTGCCGGCACTTGCAGGTCAAGATGAGTACAGCCTGGTTGATGCACTCAAGTCCAAACGCATCACTAAGCCAGTCGTGGCCTGGGTCAGGCAAGTCAACCAGCCGCCGCTGCTTGTTTGTCGTGTTGAGCGTTTTATCTTGCATCCATGCTTCCCTTTCTCCCCAACTCAGCCAGCCCTCAGTGACGTCGTCTCTGCCTGCCTCCTGATGTTGCAGCGGCACCTGTGCCAAGCTCTTCAAGAGCGAGGTCCAGTTCGGACATGCGGGTGCCAAGAGCGGCGGGGATGCTGAGTCGGCGCAGGCGAAAAACGCGGCATTGGCGGCGGCAGGTGCCATCGTGCCGGGAAGCTTCGAAGAGCTGGAAGGGACCATCCGGTGGGTGGGTGGGTGTCCTTGCTTGCTTGCAGGGAAGCTTGTTGGGTGGATGCAGAGCGGCACGCAGCCTGTGGGGTTGAGCCGAGTCGTACCGGTTGCCGGGCGCAGGCGCCAGCTACCCAAGGCATACAGTACAATGGCGCCCATGCAGCAAGACACAGCGCCTCACTGAGTATTACACTGCACTGGCCCCGCCATTCCCTCCCTCTGTCCGCAGCAAGGTGTATGGGGAGCTGCGGGCTGCGGGCGTGATTACTCCAGCAGCTGAGTTTGCGCCCCCTGTTGTGCCGATGGATCTTGCAATGGCCAAGAAGACTGGCAAGGTGCGCTGGGAATGCTCCTTTCGAGCGTGCATGTGTTTGATTCTTGCTGCAATGCGGCTGCTTGGGTTTGTTGGACTGTGCACATCTCAGAGCCAGACTCGGAGAGTCAAGTGCTGCAAACCTTGCTTGCCGCATGGCAGCCAGGGTCGCAGCCGCCAGCGGTAAGCATAGCTGCTGGTAAAGCAGCGCCAGCCGGCCCGCAGCATCAACTCATGCGTGTGTGTGGGCCTGCAGGTGCGCGCGCCCACACACATCGTCTCATCCATTTGTGACGACAGAGGGGAGGAGCCAACCTACTGTGGGGTGACCATGAGTGAACTGATCGAAAACGATGCCAACGTGGGCGATGCAATCAGGTGTGCAAGTTTACCTGCGGGAGGCACATCTACGGAGCAATGGCAGGTTGTGGGCTGTTGTGTGTGCTGAGCAGGCTGCATGTGGCAATGGACTGACAAAACGGGGTGTTGGCAAGCCACCATGCACCCAACATCCACTTTTTTGCCCTTCCTACCCACCAGCTCGCGTCCTTGTCCTGATGCCCTGCTGTGCCTGCCTCCCTCCCCCCCACACAGCCTGCTGTGGTTCAAGCGCCGTCTGCCGCGATATGCAACAAAATTCATTGAAATGTGTGTGGTGCTGTGTGCCGACCACGGCCCCTGCGTGTCAGGTGCGTGTGTGTGACTGTTTGTGTTTACAGTCTGTGTGCGTGCCAGGAAACCTGCAATACAGAGTGGCGGCCCTGGCACTGATTTCTGCACGTGTGTGATGCTGGTTCCGGGCTTGCATGGTCAGTATCTTGGCCTATATACCAAGTTTGATCAAGTTGATTCGTGCGGGCGGCTGTACTGCGCTGTGCAGGTGCTCACAACACCATTGTGACGGCCAGGGCTGGCAAGGATCTCATCAGCTGCCTGGTCAGGTGTGACTTCAGCATCAATGTGCTTCAGCAGCAACACCTGTTATTGTACCTTTCTCAGCTTGCCCTTGGTGCTGCAGCAGCACCTGCCTGCATGCTGCTCGCATGCATTGTTGGCAGCTTCCCCCAGCAGTCGACCCTTGTGTACATGTTTGCGTGTGTGTGCAGTGGCCTGCTGACCATTGGTCCTCGGTTTGGTGGCGCCATTGATGACGCTGCCCGCTACTTCAAGCAGGCTTGTGATGCGGTGAGCTCTGCGGCAAACTTCCGATGCATCAAGTATCAGCATCTGATGCTGGCTGCCATCTGCACATCATTGCGGTGTTGTTGACGCCCTCTTGGACTGATGGCGGCGCCTGCGCTCTAGTTGCTCCGCGACATGTCACAGCGAGTTGTTTGCTTTGATATGACAGCAGCAGGCTGAGCTTTCGTACAGGCTTCAGTATGTGACTGCTCGTCTTCCCTTGCTGTATTTGCACTGCAGGGGCAAGAGGCTGACGACTTTGTGGAGGGCATGAAGCGCAAGGGCATCCGGTGAGTGGGTCATTCGGTGAATGGGTGCGGATCAGCTGTGTGAGCGACTGAGTGGTTGGAGGTTGGGGTCCCAGAGTGGTGGGGAGAGTCTGGGAGACGAGGAGGCACACCACGTGTAGCGCGTGGTGGTGATAGTTTGACATCGTGGACACACTGGCGGGCAAGACTGCCGCATCTATGTGTCCTTGTGTGAGCGGCCTGCACTGGCCACACCACACCATTACACATTCATTCATTTGTGTCGTCACTCCGTTGGCACACTGCGCCCCCGCCGCTCTTGCTCCCCGCAGCGTGCCCGGCATCGGCCACCGCATCAAGAGCAAGGACAACCGCGACAAGCGAGTGGAGCTGCTGCAGCGGTGAGCAGGCGACCCATGCAGCCCTCAGTCGGCTGTGGCTCCGTCTGTCTGCATGGCACCTCGCCCCTGCACGGTGTCTTTGCCTGGGCCCTGAGCGCTAGTTGTCGCGTTTCGCAGCATTCTTCCGTTTCCAGCTTCTTGCAGTCGTGTGCATGCGCACGCCATCCCTGTCTCCACCTGCACCCGCGGCGGATTGGCAGCCAGCCTTTGTGGCGTCTGTGTACCGCCATGCAAGCACTGCAAGCAACATCATGCAACCTGCCGCTGTGCTGCTCCGCCCCACACACTCGGCGCAGGTATGCACGCAAGCACTTCCCCTCCACTCGCTACCTGGACTATGGTATCAGTGTGGAGGAATACACGCTGCAAAAGGTGCTTGGTGTTTGTTGCTGTTGGTGGTGTGGATCATGGTGGTGTGTTGATCCATCCGAGCCTTGCGTATGGCCACTGTGTGCTGGTTGCGTGTGCCTGATTGGATGGCTAGCACTCGACGCTGGCTTGATTGCACCCTTTGACTGTTCTCTGGCTTTCTCTTTCCTGTGTTCTTTCCTTTCAGGCCGCCAATTTGGTGCTCAACGTTGATGGATGCATCGGTGCCCTGTTCCTGGACCTACTGAACTCTGGTGAGTCACCTGGGGGTGACCGCACAGCACCTGCCAGCTGCTGTCGAGGATGCACCACTGTGCCGCATGGCCTGTGCATGGGCCATCCTGCACTCACAGCTGCCCATGACACCCCCTTCATGCCGTCCCTGCACTCACAGCTGCCCGTCACACACCTTGCTCATACCCACTCTCTTGATTGCAGTGGGCATGTTCAGCCCCCAAGAGATTCAAGAGGTGGTGGATATTGGCTACCTCAACGGGCTGTTTGTGCTGGCACGCAGCATCGGCTTCATCGGTGCGCAGCCCTCGTGCATGTGCATGTTTTCAAGGCAGCTGTCGGCGTGCTGTGCCGGCTGCTGCAGCAACTGTGTGAAGGGCCAGCGGCGTGTGGCCTCTGCGCTACTCGACTCTGCATTAACTGCTCTCACACCCATATGACACCGCCCCCCCTGCAGGCCACGCGCTGGACCAGAAGCGGTTGCAGCAGCCGCTCTTCCGGTACCCCTGGGACGAAGTGCTGTATACCAAGTGAAGCTGACCCGGACCTGCCTGCAGAAGCAGGCATCCGTACCGCTGCTGGACAGCATGCCCCGGAGCTCAGCAGCCAAGCGCATCGCATTGCATCGCCAGGCTATGGTACAATTTCGTTGCGCTCCCCACGCCCTTCCCTTTCATCATCTGCTGCCGAGATACAATACGTACCTCACACTCATCCACCCTCCTCTCCAATCACAGCGTGTAGCGCTTAGCCAGTTTTGCCCCCGCCGTATGTATTAGCGACCAATTTTCCCATTGTTCAAGTCATCTTAGACGCCGACGGTTTTGTGATTTAGAGTAGTGGTCAGATCCTGCTGCACCGCAGTCTGTATCGGTATATATGAGGTTGCTTGCAGACACACAGATGTCAAACACAAACAAGCTGCACCTGAGCAGAGGCTGGACATGCCTGTTTCATTCAGAGTGGTGTTACAAAGGAGCAGGCCACACAAGCAATACTGCAAGCGAGGAGTGGGGCAAGAGGGTCAGCTGAACGAAAGCAAGTGCAGTGCAGACAGGTGGTAGAGAGAGTATACTGACAAGGCAAGGGAGAGCAGGTCAAGTATGGGGGATTCAGCGTTTGAAACAGCAGTGGTGAGCATGGGAGCTGCGGGCGCCAGCCGCTGCTTGCTGCAATCAATCAATCACAGCGATCACAGACGGCAAGCCCCGCCTCCTTGCCGCCCGCCGAGCGGCAGACGTAGCGGCGCAGGGCGGGTCGCAGCGTTGCGTTGAGGGCGGCGTGGACGGCGGCGTCAATGGGATGGACGATGAAGGGGATGGCTGCACAAAAGGCGGCCGGAAAGAGGCCTTTGTCAGGTCAAGGCGACTGCAGTGAATTACACTACCAGGTTGCCGCCGCCGCGTATAGAACAGCAGGGCAGCAAAAAGCGCTGTTGGTGCTGCGGGCAGAGTGCAGCTGCAGCCAGAAGCACCAGGCGCTTCAACACACGTGCGGGCTGCTGCACGCTGCGCTGTGCCAGCTGCAGCACTGCTTCCGCACTGCCGCCATTGCGCAACAACAAGTGCTGGCGGAGGATGCAGGGTGGCGAGAACGGCCCGTGTTGTGCCCTACAGGGCGGCTGTGCTAGATGCCAGGTGCCCCCGCAAAAGGCAGGAACCAGCCACCCAGCAGAGGTGTCGCGAAGTGGGCAGCTGTGCCCACAGCACGCATGTGATGGGCGGCATCGGCCACTCACCCAGAAGGCCCAGCACAGCACAGCAGGGACCCACCATAGCAGGCCACTCACCCAGAAGGCCCAGAGCGGTCGGCACGCTCTTGTTCAGCGTTGCCAAGAAGACGTCAGGTGCCACGCCCAGCGCTTGCGCAGCACCGTTCATCGACAGAGCCACCTGCTGCGACTGCTCGACCCGCTGCAGGGCCCAGTTGGCTGCCGCCACAACGCTGTGGATGGTGTAGCCGGGCGCTGCCACTGAGGCGATCAGCTGCCACACGAGCGTGTCCAAGCCCCGCTCCAGCCCGATGGTGGCAACCAACCTGCACAAAATTGTGGCAGGGGCAGGGAGCAGGGACGGGGAGATGTGGCTGCATGTGTCGCCATGGCTGCAGCCATGTCGCCAGCCAGGCAAGCCGCACGTGCAGGCACCCGGCCGCAACTTGTGCAATGCTCATCTCTGTGCGCGAAATGTCAAGTCCTGTCAAGCTGGGCAACAGAGCCCAAGCACCTGTCCACATCCAGCGAAGCAGGCAGGGGACGGCTGGTGAGCTTGCGCCGTGCATCTGCCTGTGTCTTCTGCCACTTGTCATACGTGTCGAACAGGACATAGCCGATGGCAACAGCGTAGCTGCAGATGCATGAAGAGAGGAGCATGCGAGCGGGCTTCATTCAGAGGGTGTACATGTGGCGTTCGAGGCGGTGGGCCGGCTTGACAAAACAGCAGCCTGTGCAACGCTCGACTGCTGCGACGCGGCAATGTGCACGAGGCTTGGTCTGAACTGGCATCAGCAAGCATTCCACTGCGGCAGCTTGCTGCTCCCCACCAGATTGTTCCAGCAAGCCCTCACCTCAGGGGAACCCCGCCAGCAAAGAGCCATGCGGCAAAGGCTTCACCCAGCTCGTTTGCATAGCCCAGATAGCGCAGAGGTCCGTCGCGCAGCGGGTCATACTCGGTTTTTTCTTCCCCGTCGAACGATGGAGGCTCTGAGAAATCGAGGCTGTTCAGCAGGCCAGATAGCAGGTTGTCATCGCCGCCACGGCCCGCAGCAACCGCAGGCCCGCTGTCTTTCGTCTCAAACAGATCGACCTTGATCCCTTGAGGGCTGCCAGACGGCCCCGGAGGAGCTGCAGGTGCTGCAGGCTGCTTGTCCTGTTGTGGCCGATCGGGCTGCAGCGCCATGGGGGGTGCAGGCGGGAGGCGGGCTTGGTGCCGCCTGCGCGCTGCTAGGAGCGGCAGGGCCGAGGTCCGCTGCCCCAGTGATGTGCAGCTCTGCATTTTTGAGCGTGCTAGAAGCGAGGGACCTGAAAAAGAGGCGAGCGAGGTCGGCGAGGCGGCAAAGATCTGCCGATGCCGGGACTTGCACTCTGGGAATGCTGCGCAATGAGCAAGGGCTATAAATTGCAAGGCTAGCATGCCAGCGCACCAAAAATGCGGTTCGCAATTCAGGCGCCCGATTGTTGCTGGACCCATTCACATCAATCATGCGTACAGCTGAAGAGCTCGCCTGCCTGCTCAGCGAGGCTCTGGAGGCTCGGCAGCCCGATCCAGCACATGTGTGCTCCTTGCTTGCGCAGTTGATCGAGCCTGCAGCCCTAGTGGACCTCGATGACCTGCTGCTCGACATGCAGGCCGCGCTAATGCGTGCGGCGGCCCTGTCGCCGGCCACCGACGCCGCCGTGCGGCTGGTGTTGACAGTCGCCGCTGCTCAATGCACTGCTCGGGAAGTGTTCACGCTCTGCATGGCCGTCCTGTCTCAGGAACTCAGGTGCGGTTCAACCAGGTAACAAGTGCCGGTTGCACCGGTCATGCAGTCCAGCACTTTGGCGCGATTGTTGCCGCACCCCCTCCGCTTCTCTCATATGCCGCACAGGCGCTCTGTATGCGCTCTGTATGCAGCTGCGCGCACGACGAGGAATGGGAAGAGGAGAAGGAAGATGCACAAAATGTTGTAGCGGCAGCTCGCCGTGCCTACGGCCCTTCCAGCCCCGCTTTCCAGCTGTTCCTGCTGCGCACAATGGGCCAGTGCCTGCCGCGCATCCGCCGCCGGCCGCTCCACTTCTGTGCAGAGCTGCTAAACATGCAGCTGCGCTGGGCGGCGGACGTGCTGCCAGGCCTGTCCTCGGGCGGGGCAGCCGCGCCGAGAGCAGGGGGAGCAGCGATGGCAGCAGCCACGTCAGCATCAACGTCAGCAGTTGCAATGGGAGGAGGAGGCGCAGCTTTGACGGTCGCAGAGGCGCTTGCCAGCCTGGCCAACCAGGGGGCCGCCCTCGCATGCTGGTTGCAGCAGGCAGGGGATCAGCTCACGGCACAGGAGCAGGAAGCGGGCGGTCAGCTGGTCCTGACAACCGTGCTGCAGCAAGTAAGCTCAGCGCTGCAACTACCCCAACATCTGGAGGCAGCAGCAGCAGCGCTGCCAGCACAATCCCGCAGCAACAGCATCAGCGCACCGCCCAGCGCAGGCAGCAGGGCACCGATGATGCAGGCTGCCGCCGCAGCGTTGCTGCAGCCGATTCAAGTGCTGCTGCTGCAGCTGCCGAGGGATGCACACTTGGAAACGCTGTGGCAGCAGGCTGAAAGCCTCCCAACCCAGCTGGCTACCTGTGGCCTTGATGCGGCGGAACTGCCCTACATCTCCGCATCGGGCGCTGCAGAGGGCGTTGCTGCGGCGGCGTGCCTCGCAGCCTGCCTGCCCGGCTGCCATTCGTCGCACCTACCAAGCGGGCTGCTGGCAGCCCAGCCGCTGCTGGGCCTGCTTTCGCCGGCTGCGTGCGTGCTGCTGGACTGCGGGGCGCGGCAGCGGAGCGTGGCGCTGACCCTGCTGCCGCTGTGTGCGGTGTGCAAGGTCAGCGCCTACTTGGCTGCCAGCTCAGACCTGCAGCTTCCGCGCAGCTCCGCCCAGCTGGACACCCTGCTGCGCACGCTGGTCGATCTCATGTCGCACAACCCGGTGCAGCTGCTGAGGAGCTGCGCCCACGATGCTGTGCACGCTGTGCTTGACGCTTTCCATCCGAGCGCCAGGCTGGAGCAGCTGCGAGCAATGATGCAGGTGAGGCTCGGCATACAAAGCCGCACTGGGTCGTGTTAGGTGGTGGGTTTAAGAATGGTCCCAACAACAGTCGTCAGTTCACACTATTCTGCAGCATGCTTGCTTGCTGGCTTCCACATTCCAAGCTGAGCGAAAATTCCACGCTGCTGCAGATGCCCACCACCGCAGCACAAGTGGTGGCGCTTCAGCGCCTGCGGCAAGAGATGGCGGCGGCCTGGGGCACGCTGACAGCTGAGGGAGGGAGTGCCGACACTGCGCATGCTGCGAGCAGTGGCAGCCATGATCCCTCTCCCTGCCTTGGTGCTGCAGCTTTGCAGCTGGCGCTGCCTTGCCTGGCGCACGGCCGCGCAGGCAGTGGTTGGCACGACGAGCGGCATGTGTTGGCTCAAGCAGACGTTCAGGCGGCGGCCCTGAGCTTGCTGCGCTGGCTGCTGCTGCGAGAGAAGGCCGCGCCCAGAGGCCAGTTGCCGCTGGAGCGTGCCCAGCAGCTTCTGCAGCGAGACCTCCTTCCGCTCCGCGCCTGTGTGCTGCGCGTGCTGCAGCTGCAGGCAGCCAGCATGGCGGGCGGCGAACTCAGTAATGGGGGTGAAGCGAGCAGCTGCGGCGGCGGCGGGCACGACGTGATACTACAGCAGCAGGCGCTGGACAGCTTCCTGGCTGTTCAGCGCCTGCATGAGGCTCTGGAGCGTGTTGTGGAGTTGATTCGGGCTGGCTGCTGAGCCCGCTCGTCTCCCCGCTGCACATTGCGCTTTGTAAATCACGGCCCCTCTGCACAGCAAGCATCCCACCAGGGCTGAAAAGAGGTAGATTACGTGTAGGGATCACGCTGTGACATCCTGCACCATGCAAACAGGTGAGACAGGCAAGACAGGCAGGACGGCGGGACGGTTTGTCCGTGCTGTGGTATTGAATTGGCTCGTTCGTTGAAATATTGCTCATTCTACCTCGCACGCGCACGCAGCAACAATGCGCAACCTCTGCGTCGCCGTGTTCGCTCTGCTTCTCGCCTCAAGCGCCGCGGCGCAAGCCCCCGCGCCGGAAACAGAATCGAAGGACATCCGCGAGGGCCTGGAACGGTGCCTGGTAATGCCGGAGAGCGCCGCACGGTGAGCCGCCACCGCTGCCCAACCCGCCCGCCACACACAGCCAACCTCCTCTCCTTTGTTTCTCCCGCAGTGCCGACTACAAGCCCATCGAGGCCGCATGCGCTGCGTCTGTGCCTCTTGAGGAGCGGTGTGTGCCGTGCGGCTGCGCACTGGCAAAGAGTCTCGTCACCACACTGCGGTCTGAGGGTTACGTGTTCGACGTGCAAGACCTGTCCCAAGACGAGGTCAGCACTGCCGTGTCTCTGTGCGCGGACACCTTGCTGACAGCCATCACGGATGCCGGGGTTGATCTGAACCCCATCTTGGAGCTTGCCGGCTGCCGCGAGAGCGGAACGCTGCCCGAGTGCCTAGCTGACCTGTGAGCATGATTACCGTGTGTGTGCCATTAATTTGGGGCTCTCTGTACAGCAGCCACTTTTGAGCAGTCGTGCCATCAAGCAGTAACAGAACAGCATAGCCTTTGCCGTCAAGAGGTAGGCCAGAAAGGGCAAGCAGGCCAGAATCATCATCATATCATGTTGCTCAACGGTCGTGACGAGGCAGACCAAGCGGTACACATCAGCGCTAGCAGCTCAGCTCTCAGATAGCCAGTATGAGAAAGAAGCAGAGAGAATCAAACAGGTTGCAGCCCAGCCAATGACAATAAAACGAAGCCAGCCAGGCAGCTCTCTGCTCGCTCACGCCTGCACCTCAGCCTTCTTCTTGCGACCTCCACGCTTCTTCCGTGCCACAGCCACGGCCTCCCCATCCTCCTCTTCAGAACCAGATGTGCCGCTGCCGTTACCCTCAGGCTCAGCTGGCTGGCTGGAGCCGTTGCCGACAGCCACGGGGACCTCCGCCTGCTGGGGTGCGGGGGCGGCTTCTGCCGCAGGCTTTGCTGCCGCTGCCGCAGGCTTGGAATCCGCCACAGGCTTGGCTTCTGCCACAGGCTTGGCTTCTGCCACAGGCTTTGATGCAGCGGCAGCAGGCTTGGCCTCCTCAGCAGGCTTGGCCTTGGGCTTGGCCTTGGGCTTGGCTGCCTGGATCTCAGTCAGTCTTGCCTGCAACCGACAGGAACAGGCAATGCATGCTCGGTGGAGTCATGAGGTACAGACATCTCCTGCTTAAGCCCCAGCCCACTGTCACCTTGCCCACCGTCACCTTGCCCAACACCTGTACCTACCTTGGCGGAGGCATACTCCCCCTGCAGCTGCTTCAGGGACTCTGCCGCCTGCACGCGCGCCGCCTCCTCCGCCTGCGCAATCGCCTCCAGCTGGCCACGCAGCTTGATCACCGCCTGCTCGCTTGTCAGCCTCGCCGAGCGCTCGGTGTTGAGCTGCAGCGCGGCCTGCAGGTCCGAGAACAGCAGTAGGAGAGCCGTTTGAGACTTGAGCGATTCCCACTCAGGCACGCAGGATCGAAGAGCACGGCGGAAGGCGCGAGTTGAGCGTGGAGACAGAGCCAGCAAAGGGGCAGCAGAGCAGGGCGCTCGACCACTGAAGGTGGGGAAGCAGCTCTCAAGAGCCCTTGCATTTCCAGTGAAAGCTGCCGCACATTTGCTGGACACCAGCAGGCGCTTGCGCGTGAAACAATTGCAATACACATGGCCCGCATTGGGGCCCCGCACACGGCACCACCGCTCATGCTTGTATCATGGGTACACACACATTCCAAGTGCCGCACCTGGTTGGAAGCCTCCTGAGCCTCGACCATTTCCTGGCGCACAGTGGAAATCACACCCTCGAGCTTTGCCACTGCAGCTGTGGCATCCTGCCGCGCGGCGCGCTCAGCCTCCACAGCCTTCCTGGTTGAACCCAGGTCGAGCTGCAAGGGGAGAGGGCAGGAGGCAGTACGCGTGTGAATCGTACAGCGCGTGTTCATCTTGATTCGGGGAGGCAGGGCCGGGCAGGCAAGCACACAGGCATGCGGGCAGGCAGGCCTGGGGGCCCCATGCCTCCTGTGTCACTGACAACCGGCCTTAACGAAACTACACCCTGCTCAAAGCGCAGCCCAGCCTGGCACTCCACCAGCTCCATCCGCCATCCTAACCAGAACTGCTGCCGCAGCTGTGACTGTGAAGAAGGTCACCCGCACCTCTGCCGCCGCCAGCTTCTGCTTGAAGCTCTCCTCGCTCTGCTTCAGGTTGACTGCCAGGGTGCGGTTCTTGGTTTCCAGGTCAGACATGACTCGCTTGACCTCGGAAGAGTCGCGCCTGTGGTATGTGAGGAGGGCATGACGAGGGGGGATGGGAACAAGTGGAGAGCGGCAGAAGAGATTAGAGGCTGGGCCATTGGAGGAAGACTGAGCATTTCAAGTTGGGAGGTTTGACAGGACTATAGGGTTAAGGCGCTTCAATTGTGTGAAGCAGCCGAGGCAACCCAAGCCCCTGCAGCCAGCTGTGCATTCTCCGTCCACCTCAGCTGCAGCACCAGGTTCTGCTGTTTCTTTCCACCCACCTCAGCTGCAGCACCAGGTTCTGCTCCTGCTCCAGCCGGTCTCCCACTTGCGCATACTCCTTGCGCAGAGCATCCATGGCCTCCAGCAGCTCCTCCTCTGCGATTGAGGGGAGGGAGGGGAGGGGAGGGAAGGGAGAGGAGGAGGGAAAGGGAGGGGAGGCAGCACAAGGGTCAAAGGGATAGGGTTGGAGGGTGCATAGTGAAGCGCATAGAGGACGGACAGAGCCCTGGAGCGGCCACAACCGCCACATGCCCAGCCACCGGACCAGGCGCGACTAAGCATAGCGATTGCGCAATGAAACCGCGAGCTGCGGTCACCAGGTACGCGATTGGTAAGCACGCAGGCGAGGCCGGGAGGCGGCGCTGGCTGCTCGGTGGAGCGGCCCACTCACTCTCGCTCTTCTCGCTGGCCAGCTTGTTAGCCACCGTGGACAGCTCGCTCTGGACAGAGGCCAGCTCGCTGCGCAGGGACACGCCCTCGGCGCGCGCGGCTGCAAGAGCAGAGGATGGGCACAGACAGTGAAGAGGGGTCCGGGACTGTGCAGGAGTAGCATGAGAGCGGCATGCAAGGGACGAGCAAGGGCTGCCTGTCTGGTACGCTGGGGTTCTCTGCCAATTTGCCAGGCAACACAAGTGCACCAGGCGCAGCATGTGCCAGCTGTGAAAGAAATCCTGGGGAGCAGGGCGCTGCGTGCACTCGCCCACCGAGCCACCCACCTGTAGACCCTTGCTGCTCTTTTGCCAGTGCCTTTTCCACTTCCGCCACCTGGCGCTCCAGGCTCGACACATCTCCCTTCAGCGACTCAACTGCAGCAGCAGAGGCAGGGGCAGGCTCAGGTGCACAGGCTGTGACAGAGAGATGGCGCAACTGAACTGACAGCGCCTGTGTAGCCAAACAACAAGGCTGGCGTGGCACTGCAAACTGCAAGCCGATACAAATTGAGGGCAGCGCTTCTTCCTTAATGCAGTGTAGCGCACCCGACGCGTTGGCAGTGCGCAGCTCCCCCTTGAGCCGCTCCACTTCCTGCGCGCTGCGTGCCAGCTTGGACTGCGTCTCTGACAGCTCGGCCTGCAGGGAGAGGAGCAAGGAGAGGGAGGCAAGTCAGGCCACCCGAATCAGAAGCGACAGCACGCGCAGTTTGTTTGCAAGCTGGGAGTTCAGGAAACCGAGTATGAGTCTCTCAAACTGGGCAGCAATGGGCAGTGCTGAAAGAAGGGCTGAAAACGGGAAAAGGAAGTCAAGCGAAGGGCAGCAGACTGGAAAGCCAGGTGGTGGCTCCTCCTCTTCCTCACCTCAAGGGTGTGAATGCGGGAGCGCTCGGCGTCCAGCTGCGCCGACACACCCCTGAACTGCTCGTCAGCCTCTGCTCGCTGCGCAGCCGCCTCCTCTGCTTGCTTCTGCAAAGGAGGGACACAACCGTTGTGGAGGACAAGGGTAGAAATGTCAGGCTGTGAGTTTACCCCATGATCAGACTTTCATCAAACTTTCATTGCCCCACTCAAGCGCGTTCCCCCCCTCCACCTCGCAGACTCTTTGCTACCACACTCTCCAAGCTGAAAAGTAGCCCTTGAGTGTGACATGCCTCTCACACTCTCCACCAGCCTGCCACACTTCCACCGGACACCCCCAACACCAGGCCCACCCCAGGTGGGGCCCTGGCTCCTTCCTGACTTCCCCATATCCCTCATCAACGACCCACCTGCGCCTTGACAGCCATCTCTGAAGAAGTCTGCTTCATCTGCCGCAGAGCCTGCTTCAAAGTCAAGGTCTCAGTACCCAGACGCTCAAACGCCGCGTCCTGGCGGGCGGCAGCTTCGCTGGCAGCAGTCAGGCGGGACTCAAGGTCGGTTGCTGTGGCCTCCAGCTCCGCAACCTGCGCCTGCTCATCCTGCAGAAAGCAGCAAGGGAGGGGGAGAAGTGCGGCAGGCATACGACGGAGCAATAAATTGTGAGCCTTTGCGCTTCCTCCAGAGCGTGAGGAGCACCAGGGGACTTTCAAGGCCAGCAGTGGCGTGACTCTCAACCAAATTGCTTGCGTCATGCAACGGCCCACTTCCTAAATCAGTCAGTCTGGCAAGCCGCGGGCAATGTCAACGTGCCTTCAGATCAGCAGACAGCGCCACGGTTTGAGCCCCCAGGTCTGAGGCACTCTGCAGGGCTGCCTTGAGCTCCCCCTGCGTTGCGGTCGCCTGCTCCCCCAGCTTCTTGGCAAACTCCCGCTCAGTGTTCAGGGATGAGTTGACCTGCCGGTGGTAAGTACAATGGGCGGTACATGTGAGGCAGTGAGGTGGTCTTCAAAAGCGCTTGCAGCTGAAATAATCGAGGTGGCTTCGCAGCTACAAATGCACTTTCAAAGGCGAGAAAGGCGCCGATAGCAGTTTGGCTACGCAGCATACCGGCCTGAATGCGCAGCAGAGCATCAGCACAAGCATCACTACCAGCAGCACCGCCAGCAGCAGCTACCCACCTCATCCAGCATGCGCTGCAGCTGGCGCGCCTCCTCGTCAACAGCATACTTGGCAGCACGCTCCGCCTGCAGAGCCTCGCTGGTGGCGGCTGCCTCCTGCAGCACCCACCAGACCGCGAGAGAGAGTCAGTGAGAAAGGGTCAGGCAGCAGTTGAGTAGTGCAGGCAGCTGGAATGGTTTTGGGATGGTCCAACAAAGCGGGCTGGCAGCACCGGGTGACGAGCCAGGCGCCCCAGCCGAGGGGTGTCCCACAGTTTGAAAAGCCGGGGCGACACGAGCGGCTGCGTGCGCTCCTCGCCTCCCTTTCTACTCGCTTTTCCCGCTTTTCTCATCACCCTTCATCACCTCAGACCCTATCCCTGGGTGTATTCAGATTTGTGTGTGCTGCTGCGCCCCACCTGCCGCAGCGCGTCCTTGAGCCGCTGCTCAGCCTCCAGAGCACGCTCTACCAGTGCCTTCTCCTTCCCTACAGCTGCCTTGGCCTCGCGCTCCAGCTCAATCTGCACGCACGAGAAGGCATGCGCGCGTGTGTGTGGAGCGGTGAGGGGCTGGCATGGTGCTGGACCGGCACAGGATCAGGCAGCCGCTGCGCCACAGCAGCACTGACCAGCCAGGCAAGACCTGAAACGAGCTGTGGAAGCAGCAGCAGCAGCAGCAGCAGCAGCAGCAGCGGTGCGGCCACATCGCAGCAACGTTGCTGGCCAAGTGCTGGTCTGAGTGGATTGCAGATCGCCAAGTCCCTCCTGCCCGCTCACGCATTCACTCTCAGGCCACAGCTAGCAGCCAGCAGCAGGCACATGCGGATACCAGGACCGTGAGCACAAGCAAGCAGCGCCCACCTGGCGCTGCGCGCTCTCTGCCGCCATGGCTGCCTGCTGCTTGAGCTTCTCCGTGAGGTCCTGCTCCTTTGCCACAGCCTCCTTCACGGTCCCCAGCTGCGACTCCAGGCTGCTGACAGCGCTGCGCTCTGCACCGCACCCAGCACAGCACACGCAGGCAGGTAGGCAAGCAGAAGATCAGGAACAGCAGCAGCAACAGAAAGATCGGCAACAGCCGGTGTGTGCGGATTTGTTGCAGCCAGCAAGACAGGCGGACAAGCGAGGCTGCCCTTGTTGCCACACAAAGGTTCACGATTCACGAGCAGAGCAGTGTTGAGCAGTGTTGAGCAGCAGCACTCTGCAGGGTGGTGCTTTGCTTGCAGGGCTCTGCAGGGCAGCAGGGCGCACCGGACTGCAGCCGCTTCTGGTACTCTGCTTCTGTCTCCTGAGCCTCCTTCTTTTGGATGGACAGGTAGCCCAGCAGGCCTCCGGCAGCCAGGATACCCACCATGTTGAGGGCTGCAAAAGCGCCGCCACCCCCTCTTTCCTCCTCCTCCTCCTTCTCCACAACAGGCGCGGGTGCAGGGGAGAACGCTGGTGCAGGTTCGGGTGCAGGTGCAGGTGCCGGGGCGGGGGCAGAAGCAGGAGCGGGAGCGGCAACAACAGGGGGCGGGGCCGGTGCCGGCTCGGGCTCTGCGACTGGCGGCGGCGGGGCCGGGGCGGCTGCCGCAGGCGGCGGCGGGGGTGCGGTGACAGCCTGCTGCTTGCTTGCCTCCAGCTCCTGGCGGATGCGCTGCAGCTCCTGGTTTTGCTGCCGAAGTGCTTGCAGCAGCTCGCTGCCACCTCGTGGCTCTGCACCCTTCAGGCTGGGTGCTTGCTGCAGGGACAGGAAGAAGGAAAGGAGCGCTGGACGGCCAGAGAAGCAACAATCAGGTCTAGCGTGCCGCATCCGGCCTCGGCCAGCCCTACGCCATGCGTGCTACAGCTACCGCCCGCCCGCAAGCCACCAAACCTCCAGCACACGCTACAGCCACCAACCTGGGGGGAAGAATTCACACTTGGCAGTTTAGCGCCCCGTGACTCGAGCAGTCGCTGTAGCTCGGCAGCCTGCTGCATGCTAGTGGTGCCCTGGGCATCCGCAAGTGCGGGCGACGAGTTCAGAGCCTGCGGCGAGAGGGAGAAGGGAAGGGCGGTTGCAGACGTCGGGTGGCAGCAAGCACGACGCCACAAGGCGACAGGCGCTCATTTCGGAATGCCCAATGGCAAAATGCATACAATTGGGGCACAGTGCTGTTGTTGGTGTGCGCACTGAGGCAACACTCACCAGGCTGGTGGCGGCAAGGGCCCCGAGCAGGGCTCCGCGCCAGGGCATCGCTGGCGTGTGTGTGTCATCGGATGCATTGCCCGCTTGCACACGCACGCTTAGGCAACGTAGCCTCCTCCCCGAGCTATGCGATAGCGGCTGGCACGGCAGCCTCACGGCCTGTGCGTTGTATGCGAGAGCCTGCATGTTGTGAATGTTCAATCCTGGACTTTGCAAGGGCCTTACCCACTCGCCATTGCGGGACAAAAAACGTACGTCGTGTGTAGAGAAGAGCAGGGCAAGGCGACCAATCGACGCAACTATCGGCGGGCTCGCAGCACACATCACGGCCGCCAGCAACCCCGCCCCGCGCAGTTTCGAGCCTGATCGTGCGGCCACTCCGCGCCTCCCTGGCCTGACGCAGCCGTGCAGCATCCGGAAGCGCTGCGGCCCAGCGCGTGTGGCAATCGGCCGCTCACACCCCTGCCGCCGACAGCGCTCAGTGCCTGGCGCTCGAACCGAGCCCCACCGCCGCCACCTGCATTGGTTGGTCTGGGCAAAGGCAGCGCCACGCGGCTGCCGGCCTAAAAATGGAAAGCAGCGGGCCATCAGCTGGACCCAGCGTGAGTCCTTCGCTGTCGCCTGACGCCGCGAACTTGGCACCCGCCTCTCCTTCCTGGCTGGCCTGCATCTCTGGCCTGCATCTGGCCTGCATCTGGCTGTGCTGCGCCTGTCACATCCAGCAAGGCACCAAAGCTGGTGTTGCGCTGCGGTCTGCCAAGGAACGCTGCATTCCACACAGCCAATGAGCCGTCTGCACACCGGCGTGATGCGTGTGTCACTGGATTGGTGCATCTGACGCGCGGCGTTGCTTGCTTGCTTGTTTGCAGCGCAAGAACCGAGTCTCTTACTTCTATGATCCCGACATAGGGCAGTACTATTACGGTGCGAGCAGGGTGATGCCTTGAGCTGGGTGGTGAATTCGTGCATGCGCTTCAAGCAGCTGGCTGCAGCAGGATTGCCTGCATAGCATTCGGCAGCAGCCTGCTGCTGTTGGCGTCCCACCGGCACTTCTCAGCGTCGCTCCGGAATGCCGGCAGAGCTCGAGCTCCCAGTCGTTGCGGGCACAGGAGCAGACTGCTTCTTGCTCTCTCTGCCCTCCACGGTAATGTGTCTCTTGTGTATTGTGTGTTTGCTCGCAGGCCAAGGGCACCCAATGAAGCCTCACCGGGTTCGCATGGCAAACAGCCTGGTCCTGCACTATGGCCTGCACAGCAAGCTGGATGGGGTATGTCGCGCTTGCAGCTTGCAATACATCCAGCCATGCAGCCATGCAGCCTTCTGCATCAGCGGAGCAGTACCACATGTTACCGCCTGCTGCCTGCTGCTCCTGCCCACACCCTGCCAGCGTACGTGCCAAGCCACCTGCCACGTGATCTTTCTCGTGCCGTCCACTCCCTCATGTACTACTGTACCGCCACCCTCTGCTGCAGTACTACACACCCACTCGGGCCAGCGCTGAAGACATGGCTACCTTCCATTCCGAGGATTACATCGACTTCTTGCGGAACGTGTCGCCTGACAATGCGGTGGGTGGCAGTGCTGTGAGGAGGCGGCAGTGCCGACTTGAGGCGGTGCAGTACTGCTGCACCTAACGGGCCGTTGCGTGTGCAAGGCAAAGAGAGGGGGAGAAGGTGGACACTGCGGTGTCTACTTTCAGCCCTGCTTCAGCATTCCGTCCTCTGCGCTGGCTGCCGGCACGCCTCACACTCGCCTCTCGCTGCGTGCCTCTCTTCCCTTCATTCCCTCTCCCTTTCTTTATGCCCTCCCTCCTTTGACTGTTTCTTGCTTGCAGGCCCAGTTTGCTCGAGAGCTGCGTGAATACAACATGTACGAAGATTGTCCTGTCTTTGATGGCCTGTACGAGTACTGCCAGGTACTGAAGCCGTGGTACTGCAGCGGTACTGCAGCGCCGCCGCCGTGAGGCGGCCAGGAAGCTCTGCTGCCTGTTCACACATTGCCGCTGCTGTGACAGGTGCCACCGGAATGCGATTTGCCGCTGCCGGCGCAGCCGTGGCCTGGTCCAGCCTCCAGGCTCTGCTCTGCCGTCTTGCACCTCCCATCATGCTATTTCACTGACATACTCGCCAGCTATTCTTCTTGTGCTTGCGGTGTGCAGATCGCGGCGGGCGGTTCGCTGGGCGCGGCAGTGAAGCTGAACTACCAGACTGCCGACATAGCCATCAACTGGGCAGGGGGCCTGCACCATGCCAAGCGGTCGGAAGCCTCGGGTGCGCTGCACTGCACCATTTGACATGGGTTGGTGTTGGAAGTCAGGCTTGGACAATGTGTGGCGTGCTCCCTCTTGGTGATGCTGAGGGGCACGCGGGATGCACTCCCACTTCCTGCGCGGCACTCTGTTTGATCCTCATTGCTCATTGTCTGCTGTCGTCGATTTCACATGCCATGATGCGAATGTGCTGTCTGTCCGCTAAAGTATCCAGGGCACTACACGTCTGATGACCCAAGCTTGCTTGCGCACTTCGCGCAGCGATTGATGTGCTGCCTGCCCCTTGATGTGTATCGTATGGGTTGCAGGCTTCTGCTACGTCAATGACATTGTGCTGGCCGTCCTGGAGCTGCTGAAGTACCACCAGCGGTGAGCTGCGGTACCACTTGTTGTACTGCCTGGGACATGCTCATGACATAAGCATCCTCTTCATCATGCTGTGCATCGCGGCTTCTTACGGCTGGGTCTGGCACCTGCTTGCCGCTGCCTCACGCCATGCTCCAAGCTGCCATCAATGCCTCACCTGCCCGCACCGGCTGTTTCGTTGCTGCCTATGTGGCTGCACGCAGTGTTCTCTACTTGGACATTGATGTGCATCACGGCGATGGAGTGGAGGAGGCTTTCCTTACCACCGACAGAGTCATGACTGTCAGGTGCAGGCACTGCTGCATGCCAGCGTGTTGAGTGGGATGCACAGCAAGGTCTGCGCAGTGCTGCGGGCTGAGTGTTGGGGCCCTTGATGCAGTCACGCACGCGCGGCAGAGGGTTGTGGTTCAAAGATGGGCCCGGTGCCAGGGCTGGTTGCGGATGCACCCGCAGCCAGCCGCGCTCGCGCCCCTAAGCGCCGCCGGTCTTTCCTCTGCCCTCCGTCCAGCTTTCACAAATTTGGTGGTGGCTACTTCCCTGGCACTGGAGACATCGGCAACATGGGGCATGGTGAGGGTTGCCGCAGAGCTTGCACACCTTATGGCAATGCAATGCTACGGGAGCAAACACCTGCGTGCTGCGCAATGGAAGGGATACATTTGGATCATCTGAAGTGCATTGCCGCTGTGTGCTGCAGGCAAGGGCAAGATGTACGCTTTGAATGTACCGCTGCGTGACGGCATCACAGGCAAGCTCTTCATTGCCAGCGCCGGGCTGGGTGCTGTTTAGCATGGGGACCACAAGGACTTTGTTGCTCGTGTGTTGAGCTGCTGCGTCGGCTTCGTTGCCGTTGTCTTGGTCCTTCTCTCCTGCTCTCGCCCCTGCCTGTGCTGTGGCTGACTGTGAGGCAATGCCCTTGCGTGTGGTCGCGCTTGCAGACCAGGCATACCACTCCCTCTTCAAGCCGGTGGTGGACAAGATCATGGAGGTGTACCAGCCAGAGGCTGTGGTGCTGCAGTGCGGTGAGTGGGGCAGGGCTGCCATGCAGCAGTCTGTGCCATGTGCGTGTGTGAGTGTGTGGCCTTGCAGCTGGGTCGCTTGCAGCTTGCAGCTGTGCAATTGATCAGCCTTGATGTCTGAGCTGGTCAGCAGACGCCGAGGACCGATGCCCCCTTTGTTTGTAGCAGGGCACGAGCCAGGCAGCGCTTGGCGTCAGCCAATCACATTGCGCTCTGTTTGCACGCTGGGTGTGTAAGTCCTGTTGCTCTTCCCTGCCTCTGCTGCCACCGCTGCAGGCACCGACTCCCTTGCAGGCGATCGCTTGGGTGTGTTCAACCTCAGCAGCGAGGGGCATGCCGCCTGTGTGCGGCTGGTGAAGGGCTACGGAGTCCCGCTCATGCTGCTGGGAGGCGGCGGCTACAAGATCATCAACGTGGCACGCTGCTGGGCTCGAGAGACAGGTGTGCGGCGGCAGCAGCTGCAGGTGCAGCGCTCCTGGTGTGCTCTCGTGTCCCAGGCTGTGCTGCTGTCTTGTATACCGGAGTTAGAGACGGATGGATGGATGGATTGCCTGCGTGCCATGCTTTCAAAGCGCTGGCTCGACCCCCAACCATGTTGTTTGCTGCACCACTTCAGTCAGTGTACCGTCAACGCACTGGTGCCGGATCCCTGACGTTGTACTGTGCCGCCTCGTCTCCCTCTGTCCCCCCTCACAGGCCTGGCGGTTGACGCTGGTATGGAGGAGCAGCTGCCCCCCAACGAATACTACGACTACTACGGACCAGGTCGGTACTGCTGCTGTCCTGCTGCAATACTGCGATACTGCAATACTGCGGTACTGCGATACGGTGATTTTGGGATGTTCCCGCATATGCAGGACATTCTGCATGTTGCATTGGTGTCCTGCCCTTATGCTGGACGTATCGCCTCATGCTGCCAGGCACGTGCTCCCCTGCTTGTTGCTTGTTTGCTGCAGTGGGGTACACGCTGACGGTGCAACCCAAGGCTGGTTTTGATGATGCCAACGGGAGCGAGTACTTGGAGGGTCTCAGGTGAGCAGTTGGTTGGGCCTAGGGCTGTGCAGTGCAGTGCAGCTGGCCTGAGTTGAGCAGCGCCGCTCGTCCGCCTCCCAATCCTGCTTTCCTGTCTTCCCTTCGACCCCTGGTGTGCGCTGCCTTGGAAGCTTCAAAGCTGCTGTCTTGCGGTTGCTGTTCGCTTGTGTGTCTGCCTTGCAGGCGCACCATCCTGCAGCGCCTGTCCCAAATCAAGGGCCCTCCTTCTGTTGGCTTCCACGAACGGGCCCCAGATGGCATGCAGCTGGACGACATGCAGGTGGGCTGGTCACATAGAGGAGCAGTGATGTGCTGCAAGCAGGGGCTGGCCATCTGCTGCAAGCAGGGCCAGTGGTGTTCGGGTGCAGGCCGCAGCGGGCAGCACGCTCCAGCCACGTCTTGAAACCTCACGCCTCGCAACCGCAACGCGCAGCAGCCATGCCGCTTGGCTGCAGGCTGCAGCGTGCACCAGCCCTGGCCTTGCCCCATCCGGCCTGCACACACGGCCTCCTGTGTTCACCTCTTCACGCACACGCACACAATGACATGCTGCCGACCTCAAGCCTCGACTCCCCACAACGCCTGGTGCAGGCTGTGAATCTGTCGGAACCGGGGCGTGCCCCGCAGCGCATGTGGGACGGTGAGCTGGATCCAGAGCCTGAACCGCGGCAAGCCCCCTCTGGAGGCAAGCGGCGGCAGGAAGTCAGCCATAGGTGAGGGCCGCCTGCAGCCCTGTGTGCCACTCACAGTTTCAATCCGGCGTCTGTGCTGCTGGGGGTGGCAGGGAAGGGGCGCGGGGCGTGCAAATCGTGCTTTCCAGCTACTGCTTCGTGCGCGCCATGCCCTTGCAGCCCCCTGCTGGCTGACCTGCCTGGCTTGTCACCTTTGCCTGATGCGATCAGGCTGCCTGTGCTAACATTCCTGTGTTTTCGGTTTCTCCTGCTCCTTCCTTCTATTTTGTGTCGCTCTCGGCTCAGCAGGGACCCAAGAGTTGCCAAGCCGCAATCACCCAGCATGCTGCCCTCAACCTCCCGCCGCACAGCCAGCACCGGCAGCGGCGGCGGCAAGGCTGCGGCGGCAGCGGTGGCAGCAGCGGCGACAGCCACCCCGGCAGCCAGCACTCAACGCACAAGCCAGGCCACGCAGCGCACGGCGGCAAGCCAGGGCACGCAAGGTACGGTTGTTGCTGTGCCTGCGGAGCAAAGTTGCTGGCATGCACAGCCAGCAAGCTACCAGTCGCCAGCCGGGCATGCCTGACACACATCATGCCTGAACGTTTGTTGTGACCGTGGGAGCGCCTTGCATGGCTGCCGCTTCCATTGCCGATGCGATGTGTCCTGCCTGCGTTGGCGCCAGCATTCGTGTTGCTTCTGGGCCCACCTTGCATGTGCCTCGCTTTAGCCTTTTTTCCTGAACTCCCTCTCTCCTTCTGCCGTCCGCCTGGACCCCTCCCTGCCTGCAGGCACAGCCTCCACCGGTCCCCCAGGCAGCAAGACATGCTCCAACTGCGGCACTAGCCAGACCAGTAGCTGGCGGCGCGACCCCGAAACGCACGCTGTGCTGTGCAGCGCGTGCGGCCAGTACAAGAAGCTCAACGGCACAAACCGCCCCTTCAAGCTGCGCCAGCGAAGCGCGGCCAGTGAGGAGGCGATCCGCCAGTGCTCTCACTGCAAGGCCACAGACACATCCAACTGGCGCCGCCACCCCCAGACCCGAGAGATGCTGTGCAATGCCTGCGGTGCGTCTGCGGCTGCGTGGCTACAGCTGCCGGCTGTCGGGTTGGGAGGGTTGCTGTTGGCTGGGCAGGCCTGAATGCACCTGCCTGCCTCCATGCCTGGCACTCTGAATTCCATCTTGACCTAACCTGCGAGCTGCCCTGGGTCCCTTCCCTCACAGTGCATGTCAGGCTGCCCTGCCTGCTGGTCCCTGCCCCAGTCCTCTCCACCTCCTGCCTTTCCCTGCTGATTCCCGCCTATCCCTCCTTCTGCTCCTGCCGCAGGCAACTACCTGAAGCTCCATGGAGAGATGAGGACTCTTGGCACAACAACCTCATCTGCCGGCCGACAGAGTGCGGAGCCTTCGACAGCTGGCGGTGGTGGTGCTGCGTCAAAGGGTTCTTGATGCATGAGCAGTTCGATGAACAGCAGCAGCAGGATGACTCACAGCAGCAGCAGAAAACTCTGACAGAAGCAGGAACAGCAGCAGCAACAGCAGCAGCACATGTAACATGCAAGCCTTAGTAGGGCTGATCACAGCAGCACCGACAGCCGAAGCATCTTCTTGCCTGCTCCGACCCCAGTGGCAGAGGCCACCCTCCCTCCATAGCCAACCATCTCACTGACACTGCTGCTGACACTGTCGAAGCATTACCGCGATCTGTTACAGCAATGGCAGTGGCAAGGCTGCAGGGGGAAGCGGCTGCCGGTCCGCCAGCCCGGCAGACCACTCTCTGCAGCACGTAGCCACAACTGTTGCGCATTCAGGAAAGGGGGGCGCCCAAGGTTAACGGATGCTTTGTGGGGCTGCTGCTGCTGCTGCTGGAGATGGAAAGTGAAAGCACGTAGGGCCGCCGAATGCGGCGCAATCACCAAAGGCACGCAAGTGGGTTAGGGAACAGGGAGACAACCGTACCAAGCGGAGCCCAGCTAGGCTAGCCAGGCTAAGCGAGACGGGGCTGCTACATACGAGGGGGGCTGCTGTTTGCTGCTGCAGTTGGTGAGGCAAGGAGTCAGGTATGATGGAAAGCACGGGTAGATTGATGGATGCATCGGGGTTCGGTGCATCTCAGACGAGAGCTGGCGAGATCACCAAAGCGACGAAGGAAAGTGATGCGCGCTGCTGCAGCGTGCTGCCCTCTTTCCATTCCAGCGGCCGACCCTGCCACTGCTCCTGCTGCAAGAGGCTGGGAGCGCCATCAGGCTGCATCCTCGCAGGTGGCCGCCCTCGGCAGCCTCTTGAGAGCTCTCGCCAGGCGCCTGCCCCCGTTACTCATCCACCACGCCCGCTGCAGCGGCTGCTGCGGCAGCTGCCTGGTAGCTGCGCTGCACCGCGCCCATCTGACGCAGCACTGCCTGCTGCAGGGCTGCGCCGCCAGCACCGTGCACAGTGTGCACCTCAACTGCCATGCGCAGGGCAATCTGAAAAGGAGGGAAGAGGAAGCAGGGATGAGAGAAGAATTCAGCAGCAGGGCGAGAAAAGGAGCAAACTGAGCAACCGGTAGGCAAACAAGCAGATGAGCCGCTCAAGTTGGCGTTCCCTGCCCACCAGCAGCCACACACTGCCGCTCACCTGGCTGGGCAGCAGCGGCTTGGTGAGCATGCTGCTGCACACGCCGCGATGCTGCGCGTACAGCACACGCAGGCAGTCCTGGCTGCAGAACGGCGTTGCCTTGCAGCCGGCACACCAGCTAGGCCGCATGCGCTCGCTCATGGGGTTGCCACACGTGGCGCACCTGCACATAGAACAGGCAGTAGGCACCAAAGGTGGTTTGAAATGGAGGAGGAAGCCCAGGCAGCCTTGCTTGTCGGCGTGTTGCATTGCAAAGTTTGTATGTCAAAACACATCCCCCCGCGCCCAAGCCACTCCTTTGACCTCCAACTTTGCACTCCCGAAAGCAGTGCAAAACCTTTGCCACGAGCAGTGCAGCACATGCACACAGCAGTACAGCACACACCGGTAGTACAGCGGCCCGCCACTGAGCCCAATCTTGGCTGCACACTCGATCTCCAGCATGCTGCGTCGGTCCACGCCCGCTGCAGAAACAAACACAGCAGGGAGAGGGGAGGCAGGAGGGGTGAGGCGGTGCAAGGAACGCCTGTTGCTAGCAAGGCTTGCGAGCGTAGAGAACAGACAACCAGAGCAGCAGCTGCAGCCGCACACAGCAGAGGCATACTGATTGGTCATGCAAACAGACTGTAAACACACAGGTAAGCAAGCAACCAGCAGCCAGACACAGCGGCAGCAGCCACTCAGGCAGCCGCCGCAAACAGGGAGGCGGTACACCCTACCTGCGATGTACGAGTCGACAGCCGAGTTGAATACCTCCATGCGCCGCTGCTGGTCCTCCAAAGTGATGCTGTCCTGCTGGTAGTGGCCATCTGGCAGGAAATCGACCTGTGCAGTCATGTGTGGGGTGGCAACGAGAGGGCTGAGAACGCAGTGAGTGAGGTGCTCTACTAATGGTAGCTGGTGCGGTTGTGGTGCGGGTTAGGTGCGGCTGATGTATTCTATTGTAGTCAGTCAGGCAGTTGCCATGCGCGATTGGAGAACCCATGGTCGACCCCATACACCAGCAACAACCCGCCGAGCACGGCACTAGACAGTCCACAGCACAGCACACGCGGACGGTACGCACGACAGCAACAGCACACAGCACAGCACACCGCACACACATCTCACCTGCCCCAGAGCGTGGTAGAAGGCAGGGTCCATCAGCCCGCCCTCCAAAAGCGTGTGCGCAATCGCACGCAGCGGCTTCTGCTGCGCTGCCGCCGCCGCCGCCTGCTGCTGCTGCTGTGCCGCCGCCGCTGCCTGCTGCTGCGCCTGCACCGAAAGCGAGAGACAGGGGAAAAGAATTAGCGGGACCGACCCAGCCCAGCATATTCTGCAACTCAGCTTCGCTGCACTTGCTTCCACATGCAGCCAAGCAGTCAAGAACAAAAAGCTTGCACAAGCAGGGTGCACCGCCATCACAGATTAGAAGCGTACACACATACACAAACTGGCACCCACCTTGGCCTGTGCTGCCGCAGCCTGCTGCAAAGCCATCTGCTGCAGAGCCTGCTGCAGCGTGAACTGCGCCGCGGAGCCTCCCTGCACCTGCTGCTGCGCCGCCGCCGCCGCCGTGGGCGAAGCCAAGCTGCCCATCATGTGTGGCGGCGCCCCCCCAGCTGCAGGGTTGCCGCCAGGTCCGCCCATGGCTGCCAGCGCAGCCTGCTGCTGCGCGGCTGAGGGCTGCGGGGCCGCCACCGGCGCTGGCGGCGCCAGAGCGGCCGCAGGCGTGGCCGGCTGCGGCGCGGGGGTTGCTGCGGGCGCTACTGAGGAGAGCAGGCTGCCGCCTCCAAGCGGGTTCCAGCCGCCGCCCAGCCCGACAGTGACTTGAGGGTCGCTGCGTGCGGAGAGCGGCGCGGCGGTCACCGGGTCAGCTGCCGACAGGCCGTTTTGCTGCTGGTGCTGCTGCTGGTGGAGCTGGTGGTGGTGCAGCATGTGTGCTGAAGCCAGGGAGCGAGGGGACATCATGACTTGCTGATCAAAGCCGCCAGACGCTGAGGAGCGAGGCGACATCGCCACCGCTGGCGGCGGTGGCGGCGGCGGCGGCTGGTCCATGGGCGGCGGTGGTGGCGGCGGCGGCGGCAGCCCCATACCCGCAGCGCTTGTGAAGTCGCCGCTGTCGCCACCTGCTGCTGCGGCTGCTGCCGCCGCCGCCTCCTGCTGCTGCTGCTGCGACTTGAGGAGAGCCTGCCTGAAGCTCACGCCCGGCTGCATTATGGCACTGGGCGGGGGCGGCGCCGCGGCTGCTGCTGCCTTGTCTGCCGAGCCATTTGCCACGCCGCCAGCTGCATCACCGCTGACAGAGTCACCTGAGCTCTCCACGCCGCCGACAGGCGTGCTGTCGCCGCTGCTTGCACCAGATTGGCCGTTGGCAGCACTGCCGGGCAGCTTGGCATTGCCGTTACCAGCTAGGTGCTCCTTGCTCCAGACCAGCTGATCCCCGGTGGGGTTGGCAATGGGGTCATCTGGCTTCGGCAGGTTGGCTGGGATGGCAAACGGCGGGTGCGGGAAGCGGCACTTGCTGATGTTGCACTGCCCGCGCACCCACTCCCGGCAGGGCGGCGCCTGCCCACACTTGCAGCTGTCCCACAGCTTGTGCACCTTGCCGCAGTCACACTGCCAGTGCCCCAGCCACGTCACGATTGCCATTTCCTTAGGACCTGTCTGCTCTGCCGCCAGTGCCGCCGCCGCTGCCTGCGCCGCCGCCTTCTGCTTTGCTGCGGCGGCTGGTGGGTTGGCAATGGGATCTGACGGCTTGGGCAGGTGCTCCGGAATCTTGAAGGGAGGGTGGGGGAACCTGCAGGCACATGAGGCAGAGCAGGCGCCAGAGATGGGGCTCAGCTCGGTGGAATGGTCACCCATCCGCAGCGGTTGCTACCCAGGCGAGAATTGAAACCAAGCCTGGGCTTGAAGCAGCTATGGCACGCCCCTCCGGTCTGCACAGCCTGCTGATGCACTGCTGTATGCTCAAGCTGCCAGCTAGTTAGCTGCCCGTGTCCAGCTGCCAGAGTCGAGCCTGCCTGTCCCAAAATCCGCAATCCCTCCGCTCCTCAAGATACACGCTGTGCCACTACAGCACAATGCTGCTGTCCTCTTTGTTGCAGGCAACCACAGCAGCAGCGAGGGGCACATGGCACGTACGCACCTGCACTTGGGGAGCAGGCAGTTCCCCCGCACGTACTCTCTGCAGTTGCAAAACAAGGGGAGCGTGGTGATGGCAACTGACGCCGGCGCAGTTTAGGGGGCGATGAAGCTTAGCTGCCCTATCCCTTGCCCAGTGAGGGGCACGGGGCGACGCTCAGAAGGCTGCTCCCCAATATGGGCCATCTTTTGGGCTTGATCGAGTTTGGTGGTGGCTGGCCCTTTGCACGCCGGGCGCGTCTCTGGCACTGTGGATCAGGCTGGAACCATTATGCTGCGTGCGGGAGCTGCAGCAGCGAAGTTTGAGGATGCGCAGCACTCACCGGCATGGCGAGGCCTGTCCGCAAACGCACGTGTCCCACAGCTTGTTTGATGAGCCGCAGCCGCAGCGCCAGTCTCCTGCAGCAGGCAGCAGCAGCCAGGTTCAGCGCGAGCACTGGCAGCGCCTTCCCCTGCCTCCAGCTGCAAGATAATGAGCCAGGGACTGCCAGCTAGCTGTTGGGCGTCCGCAGGCCGGCAATGGCGGCCGCCACTGACCTGACCAGCTCACGATTGCAGGCTGCGCCTTTGCAGGCCTGGCGAGAGGCATAGTGGCCTGCAGCAGGGCACCAGCCACCGGCGAGGGCGTGAGAGGCGCCTGATGCTGCTCAAGCGAGTCGATCGCCGGCCGCTGCACGCAGGCTGCGGGCAAACGAGGAGCTGGCCTACCCTGATCGCCTGCAGGGGGGTCTGGGACTTGATTTAACGCCGCCCTGCCTCGCCGCGAGCTTTTGCCGCCGAATGCCACGGGGCAATAAATGCAGGTTGCAGCTTGCTGGTTTTGGGCAGCCCATGATGTCACCTGCTTGATGGAAGCCTCGGCCTTGCCCATTGCCTGCACCGCGTGATGGCCCACGCCATTCCTCGCCAAGCAGCGCCTCTTCAACAGTTGGCTGCCTCTTATGCATGATCAGACTCAAGGGGGCCCTCCAGGATCGGCAGGCTGAGCAGCAGACATCGGGGACGCCGCTTTTTGCACTGCCGTCAACTGCCGTCAACAGTGGCTCCGTTGCTTGCAGTTACAGTCAGTCTCCCCTACTCAGCCACCATGGAGGCACAGTCAGGATGACGTGACAGGCATACTTGGGGCGGGGGGCGTTGCAAAAGGGTCCCAGCAGCCACGGTTGATGGGTGCACACGGAGCGGTGAAGGGCCCTTGCACTGAGAAGCCTCATGATGCAGAGATGGTGTGGGTGTCCTGTTACTGACGAATGCTGCGTGCGCAAAGCTTACACGGACATCCCGGCTCGGCAGAGCCGCGAGACTCATTGGGGCGCGGTGCCCGCGATCATCTTGATGCAGTCTTTTGCATTCAGCGACGAGTATCCACGCTCTCCCGCACTTTGAGAACACATGAAATCCATTGCCAGGCCACTTGTCATCAACCACCTGCCAAGCAGCGTGCTGCACGGACTGCTGCCACTGTCGCGGTGGCGGCATGATGTGGCGGCATGCTATGAGTTGCTTCTGGCCTGTTGATGCCGGCTGATTGCTGCGATCTCGAGAATGCAGGCGCGGCCATTGATACGGAAGAGGGGTTCGGCCGCCCTGGAAAGAGGTGGGCTGGCTCGCTGGCTGCACGGCCTGCCGCAGCAATGCGGTGAGAACACTACAAGTGCAGCGCCCAAAGCGGCGTGGGTCTTGGAGCAGCGAGAGCGCGGCAACAACACGGTGGCGGTCGGCACCGGCGACGGTAAGTGGCAGTTCTCATCAACTCTCACACATGAATGGTCCGCTTGAATTGTTTGCTCCCCAATTCCATCCAAACCTCAATCGCAATCTGCAGGCACCGTGCAGCTGCAACGGCGCAACGATGACGATGGAAGCAGCGGCGGCGCCCTCTCCTCCCTGCCTCGCTTGCGCCAGGCGGTGCTGTCGCAGCTGCAGGCCACGTTCCTGCCTTCGGGTTACCCAGACACCGTAGCCCCCGGATACCTGCGCAACACGATGTGGCAGGCGGCACACCACACCGCGGGATCTGCCAATGGCGGTGAGCAGCTCGGCAGCTGCCTCTTCAGCTTGCTTGCCGACCCACTCGCCACAAACCAGAAGGGCAGGCGCTGTGCATTTTCACTGCATCTTCACTCATCTCCTGCCTGCCCGGTCCCTTTGCTTGCTTGCTTCACTGTTCACGCTGTGCCTGCTGTGCCTGCCGTGTGGCTGCGCAATCGCAGTGCTGGCATCCACTTTCCTGCTGTACTCCGTTGGCCTAGGAGCCGGGGCTGTCCCCACAGCCGGGGCACTCAATTGGGTGCTCAAGGATGGGCTGGGCCAAATGGGCACGCTGCTGTTTGGCAAGACCATTGCCCACAACTTTGACGTGTCACCCCGCCGCTGGTACCTCATGGCCTCCGCAAAGCTGAACCTGGCCATGGGGTGAGCTGCCAGCCGTGCAGCGCTGCCGCTGCTGCTACTGCTGCCATGCTGAAGCTGCTGCTGCTGCTGCTGCTGCTGCTGCTGCTGCTGCTGCTGCTGATGGATGCTGCCGACAAGCGCTGCAAGCCGGCAAGCAACCCAGCGCCGGCTGTTGTGTTGGACTGCTCCCCCATTCAGGCTTGAGATCTGCACGTTCGTCGTGCCTGCCTACTTCCTTCCGGTGGGTGCCCTGGCCAACGCTATCAAGGGCCTGTCCTGGATGGCGGGAGGTTCCACCAAATCGGTGTTCAAGGTGAGAGCTCACTGTCGTCAAATACTACGCTGCTGTGCTCCAAAGCCTGGAGGCGTGCTTAACTGTAGCTGCTTGCTGGTTGCAAGGCTGCAGCCTGATGCCAGCAGCATAGCGGGACTGCCGGCCCTGGCCCACGTCGTACTGCCCTGGACGTGTGCAGAAGCTCACCCCTCTCGGTGGCTGTGCTGTGCCTGCACCCTCGCTTTGCAACCCTGCACTGCCACCGTCCCATGCAACCTTGCGGACATGCTCCTTGCTGCTTGTAGGTGTCTTTTGCGGCTGACAATAATTTCGGTGACGTGTCTGCCAAGGCCACCAGCCAGACCATCTGTGCTTCCATCCTGGGAACCTCCGCAGGTCGGTGCATGTCGGGGCAAGCGCCTGCTGGTTTGTGGCCTGGAATGCAGTCAGCTGTGCACCTGGGGCCTGCTTGCAGCGATGCGACACATTTGCCTAGCTGGCACGGTGCTGCCCAGCGCTTAAGTTGTTGCTGCCTCCTGATACCCAAATCTGCAGGCGTGGCCCTAGCCTCACAAATAGGTCAGTCTGTGGGCCTGGCGCTGGCATGCTATGCCAGTCTTGCAGCGGTACACCTGTACACCGGATACTTGGCGGTACGGTGTGTACCGCTGGCCACCCTCAATCCATCCCGCCTCGAGCTGCTTATAGACCTGTTCCTTGAACAGCAGCAGCCGCGGCACCACCAGCAAGAGCATGGGCAGCGTGTGGAGCAACCGGGCCCAACAGCGACTGGAGGGGCTGGGATTGCCAACGGTGCTGTCGCAGCAGCAGCAGCGGCAGACTCAAAACATGAGCTGCATTCAAGGAGGTGGCATGGGGCGCAGCATCAGGCTCCTGTTGTGCTGCCGACCCCTCCACAGCTAGCCTCCCGAGATCCGGTTTTCCATCGCGCTTCGGTGCTCGTCGGGACCCCGCTTCGCAAGCTCGTGAGACAGCATGGCGACAGCCTTGAATCAGTGCTGAAGCAGCAGCAGCAGCCGCAACAGCAAGAGCAACAGCAACATGAGCCATCCGAGCAGCAGGGCCGAGAGCAGCAATGGCAGCCACAGTGGCAACGAGAGCAGCAGCAGCAGCAGAAGCAACAGCAGGACCAGCAACAGCAAGAAGGTCAGTTCGGGCTCGGGAAGTTAGGCTCACCGCCGCCGCCGCAGCCACAGCCGCAGCCGCAGCAGCAGCAGCAGCAGCAGCAGCAGCAGCAGCTTCACCTCCTGGTGCCGGCAGGGGATCGCATACACCTGTTGCTGCATGAGAGGGCGGAGGCAGCTGACCTCATCCTCGGATACCTGCATGCCCACCTAGTGCTGCATGACGGCAGCAGCAGCAGTACCAACAGCAGCAATACCAGCAGTACCAGTAGCAGCAGTAGCAGCAGTACCAGCACCAGCACCAGCAGCGAAGCTGGGCAGCCCCCTCAGGAGGTGAGCGAAGCGCAGCGTGTGCGGCAGGGCTTGGCAGAGGCAAGGCGCCTGCTGCCCGCATTGCTGTCAGCGCTGGAGGCGGCGGGCTGGGACGACCAGAAGGTTGTGCTGGAGCCCAAGCGGCGGCGATGCATATGGTGATGGCGCACAAGGCTTTGGAGCATCTTCTTGGTGGTCTTCTGAGCCTGTGAGCGCATTTATGCTGCTGCTTTGCTCAACTGTTTGTCGTGCCTCCTCAGCTTCCTGTGTGCACCCTCCATTCTCCTCTGATGCATCGCTCGACTGAGTCGTCTTTACAAATCACTTACTCATCCCTTCACTATCAGCTTGTCAATCAATCATCGCAATGATGTGCAACCCTGCATCACAGAACTGCAAATTGTCGCCGCTGGTTGGCCAAAGTCGCCAACGGCAAGAGCTACCGCGCCACTGCAGCCCCGCAGCCCTTCGAGCAAGCCGCTTGGCCCGCCGCTATATTGCAACCTGCCGCTGGCGTAGCGTCTTGCGCACATTGAGCTCTGTACTGCTGCCCCAATATTGTACTGTACTGTACTTGCCCCTCTACCTCACAGGGGTGCCCTTCTCATCGTAGACCCCAAACAGAATGATGAGGCAGTACACGCTGCAGGGGGTGGGAAGTATAAGCACATCCGCTTCAGGCACCTCGGTGGGCGCAGCGGGTTGCTCAGCCCATGCAACTCACAACTGCATGCTCACCATTCCCACCAGCGTTTTGCCAATCCCAAGCACGACGGCTGCGTTTCAACAGCTCATGCCAAACCCAGGACTCCCTCCTGACTTCCAGCACGCGCCCTTGAGCTCCTCCCTCTTCAAGTGCTGCCACCAATCCCACCACTACACCCCCACCTGATGGCGCTGATTAGAGAGCCGGCAAACAAGGCTTTGGCACGGGACTCTGTTTGGCTGCCAATCGGGCCGCTCTCCCACAAGCCCAGAAAGGTGTCGCTGCAGAGGGTGGAGAGGTTTAGGCAGAGCTCGGTCAGCGCAGCGCAGGGGCGAATGCCACACATGCAGCAGAACTGGCAGGGCAGGACCAGCACGGCCCCTGGTGCGTGCGCCTTGTAGGCTGCTTCGGCTGTGATGCTGCGGTATCGTGGTGCTGCGGTACCGTGGTGCGTACCAGGTGTACTGCAGCAGTACGACCAGGGGGATGAGCATGCCGATGAGGCCCATGCGCCACTTGTGCACCCAGCCCGCCGCCAGGAAGACAGGAATGACGATTGCCCACATGGCAAATAGGTACCACACGTGCCACCTGCACAGACAGTGGAACAGCACAGCATGCTGGCGTACAAAGCGTGCCGTTGCAGTCATGGTGCATTTCTGGGTCAAGAGCGGTGCAGGCAGCAGGGCAGCACACTCCCGATCCCAGAGAGAGAGCGCATGAATGGAGCGTCACCAGCCACTGACCAGGTGTATTCATAAAAGTTGTCGCAGGCGACGGGGGCGAGGTAGCCAGCTGTGCCAGCCACGCCGAGGGCGTTCACGTTGCTGGCACCGCAATCCTGTGCAGCAGATGCAAGAGGGTTGGGCAAGAAAGCAGCTGCTGAGCATGAACAGGGTGGTCTGGTCTGACGACATCGTCCGACGAGGGCCTGCAGGCATGTAATGACAGGACTGCAGCAAGCCCCCGCATACCTGCTGCAGAGCAGACACCCCTGCCAGCATGATCACCCAGCCGCATCCCAGCAGCAGCCAAAACAGCCATGCCCAGGCGGCGGAGGGCGCTTTCACAGCCATCAGTGCGGCTCCTGCGTCGGGCGGCGGCAGGCGGGGGCAAGTCGATCAGAGCTGGTGCGGACCACAGCGGTGCCCGCGTGCAGCCCTAGAAGCCGCACTTCACTTGAGGGCGGGTGCGAGGCTGCCGAGGGGCGCGCAGCAAGCGACCAGGTCTTGGACGCAGTGCCAAGTCGAACGCAACACAGATGGGGATTGATTGCGGTAAGCTTGTCGAAGCACAGCGATTGGGGTTTGGGTTTGATCGGGCAGTGCCGCCTCGTCAGCGCCGCCTGGCCGACGCATTGCCGTGCAAACCACATCCCAATCTAGAGTTACATCACCCGGCAATTTTCCTTTGGACAAAACATTCAACCTGTGCACGAAAACGCATTCCAGCTACGCCTGTCATTCAAGCAGCAACCGCATTTGGTGACGCCGCCGCTACTGCTGTCATCAAAAAACCTCCTTGCGATCAAGCTCGGGCGGGGTATGCATACGTGGCTGCCTCCGCGGCACCTGTTTGTGCCTCTGTGGGCTGGAACACGCCGCCGTAGGTCTCTCCCTTGGGCTCCCCTGCAGCCACACAGGCTTAGACGGCATCAGCCGACCATCCTTAGCTGCGCACTCCTGTTGCCGCTAGCAGGTCCTGCGCTTGCCGTCTGCTGCTAGCAGTGCATGCATTACACACGGTGCTTTGGCGGCAGCAGCCGGAAGGCCCCCAGGCTGCGGCTGAGCAAACCCAAGCCTGGGCAACCCAACTGCACCTGTGCCGCCACGGCGAGCAGCCACTCCCTGTGCCTCATCAAAGATGCCGATCACCAGCAGGAGTGCGCCAAGGGCCACGCAGGCAATGATGGCTCCGGCCAGCGTCACCCGGGCACGAGCCTTGAGGGTGCCTGCAAGGGGGCTCAAACAGGGACTTGCAGGCGGCGAGGGCTGGTAGTGTAGGCTTCGCAAGTCCAGTGCTACAAGCACAGCAGCGCTGCTCTGGCGGCAGTGCAGTTGCGGCGCAGCTTGCAGCTTGATGCAGGTGGCATTCGCCTGGGGACGGCGCTTGTTCTCACCGTCAATGTCAAGCCCATTGAAGTAGCTGCAGGTGGAAACAGCAGGAACTCAGGGTCACCATTCACAGCAGCGCAGAGGTGCAAGTGTGGCGGCAGGGAAGACCGGCGGGCACTGCACTGTCATGCATGGGCACAAACGCTGGCTGCGGCTGACACGCAACACTCCTTCCTCAGCACGCTCACAAGTAGGTGTTTGCTGTGTCCATCAGCAGCACCAGCAGCGGTGCTGAGAGGCCCAGCAGCCCGGCCCTGCAAGTGGCACCGGCGGGTACCCGCTGGTCAGCCGACCGCATGTCGGAGCCGTATCAGAAGCTTCTTTAGCAGATGCAGGCATGTAGTTGTGCTGCTGAGCAGGGATGCGCAAGACGGTGAACACATGCAGCGATTGGCAGGGCTGGGGCAGCTGCAGCAGCAGGACCACCACCAGAGGCTCGCCTGAAGGTGTGGAAGGCGCGGGTGGCTGCAAAGGCGGCGAGGACGATCAGGATGGCAAACAGGTACCTGCGCACGGCAACGGGAGGTTTGCAACCACAGCATGTCATTAGCAACGGCTTGCAAGGGGCATGTGAGGCTGCTGGATGTTGGCTGGCGCTCAGAAAGTCAGGCAGTCGCGGCCCTGTCGAGCTGCAGCTGTGGCTGCCGGCTGTGACGGCAACTGCAAGTTGGCAGAGCCAGCAAACTCACCAAGTGATCCACCAGGTGAACCTGAAGAACTTGGAGCATGTGACTGCACAGCAGCGCGGGATAACAAAAGCAGGATAACTTGCCCATGCCGTAAGCGGTGGACAAGCGCGGGAGTTGAGGGGGCACAGGCAGCTTGACGGCGGCACACCCGGCGACAAGTAGGCCACAGTGCCGGCTCCCAGCAGAGGATTGCTGGCATTGCTGCTGTTGCAGTTCTGCTGCAGCGCAGCGACTCCCCTGCAAGTCAAGTCAGCGGCGGGGTGTGAGCGGGCGGCGAGGGCCGGGGGGTCGCACAACCGTGCACCCTTGGGCCAGCCCGTTGGGTGAGATGCAGTGCTTAGCGAGCAAGCTCACGAGAGCAAGAGGATCCAAGCGCAGGCCAGCAGGAAGAACAGCGGCCAGAAGGCGGCCTGCTTGGCAGCCATCGCTCTGGGGGAGGAAGAGGGGCTTGTTGGGGTTGGCGATTGAGACGCAAATGAGGGGCTCCGAGGCATTTGCAAGCAAATTGAGTCTGGGGTGGCCCGCTGAGCCGCTGTCAATCGCTCCCCGTTGTGCAATTTGCTGCCAAACAGCTCCTCTATGTCTGAAGCTCGTGCCCTCGCTCACTCGGGCCTGGCCTGGGCGGCCATCTCCCTGGCCTCGGTCGGCTTCGTCCTTATGCTCTCTGGTGTCGCCAGCCTGCAGCAGGTGAGGTGAACTCGTTGCAGCACTGCCGGCGCGCTCCCAGGCCGCGGCGCTCGCCGCCGCCACGAGAGGCGCCTTCCCCCGCCTCTGCTGTGCGCACTCAGTCCGGTTCATCTTTGTGCATTCACCGCAGGCATGCAGCGGGGGAATGGTAACGACGCTGTCGTCCCTGCAATCCCTGTTGCCGGCTGGGCGGCGCCTGCTGCAAAATCCAGAGTTTGTGCCGGGGTTCCCGGGAACAGTGGGCTACCTGGCACCAGTACAATGCCACAAGTTCTTTAGGTAAAGGGCCAGGCAAAGGGGTGTAGCGGGGGCAGTGTAGGAGTGAGCACTGGCTGGGAGGGTGCACCCTGCCGTCGTTGCCCGACTGCTTGCAAGGTGTGTGCCGCCTGCTTGACATCGCATTGCCAGTTGCCAGGCCTCACAACCCAGGCCATTGCCGGCCGCAAGCTGCTGAGGCAGCCTGCGTTTGCACCCGCAGCCCCTTGAGGCCGCATCTATCCGCTGTCTCCGTGCCCGCCCAGCTCCCCGTCGCTCAAGCCCTCTATTGCCTCTGCCGTCCCTGTTCTAACTCCCTTTGCTACGCCTTGAAACCTGACCCGCAGCTACCCTTGGTGGATCACTTTCTTCAACATGACTGTGATCATCTTGCTGGCGGTGGGCGTCACCACGCTGATTGCCAGGTTCAGGGGCGGTATGATTGCTCTGAGCGCTGTGCTGCTGGTTCTGCTCATGGACACAGCCAACACCTTCCTCTACTTCAACCACATCCAAGGCCTCACCGGTGAGCTGCTGCTGCTTGTGTGTGTGTGTTTGTATCAACAATCTGTGCCGGCAACATAGTCGGCAATTCAAGCAGGAGAGCCTCTGGCGGTGTTGGTTGGCAGGACGCTCTTGCTTTTGGTGGCGGGGCAGCAGAATTTCGGCGCACTGTCGCAGTGCCAGTGCTGCTGCCAGTGCCGCCTGGGTTGCTGCTCCCTGCCCCTACGCATGCTGCCCGCCCTCGTCTGCGAGTGCAGGCACTGTTAAGGCCAGGGCCCGCGTGCTTGTGGCCGGCTCAATCATTTCAGCAATCGCCTATTTCCTCATCATCGCTGTGGTAGGCTGGCACGACGAGGAGGCTGCGCTGCGCCCGCAGTACGACACAGAGGGTGAGCGGTACGCTCTGAGTGCGCAGTAGGTCTGCTGTTGGGGCAGTGCCAATGCCGGGCGGCTACTGTTGCATCAGGATGATCAGACAGGTTGGTGAATGAAGCTGTGCTGGTGTGAACACGTGTTTGCAGCCGGCGGGAAGAAAGCGCAGAAGAAGCCGGGCGGTGGCATGCTGGGCGGGCTGATGAACAGGTTCAAGAAGCAAGAAGCGGGGCCTGAGGAGGGTGTTGGTGCTGGCACGCCAGGCAGCCCACGCATCCTGCACGTGCCGCGCCAGCCAGCCAGCGCCGCAGGCTCCCCTGGAGCATTCCCAGGGGAGGCTGTGTCTGGTACCAGCCCAGCCGTTGTTCCTGTCAGCACGCAGGCCGCCCCTGTCGGCACGGGCAACCCCTGAACGCGAGTTGGATCAGCCTGGCTGTTGAAAGCGGCACGGTGCATGACGTTCATCGAGTCCTTTGTAGATAATGAGTAGCTATGCATTGCACAGACAAATGATATAGTCCGATCTTTTCAGTGATGAAAAGGGTTTTTTCCTTCTCTTACGCATGTGAACAGCCCAGTTGAAACAGGCAAGCACGGGTTGTCATCAACTCTCGAAGCAGTACGCCGCCGTCCGCTCCACCGCCTTTCCACCACGGCATTGGGGCGGGTTCGTCTTGGAGGGACGCTTGCACGGCTTTTGGCTGCTGCATCACGCTCGCAGCGCCATTCAGGCACTCTCCAGCCGCACCCCTTCGCCAGCATCCAGCATCCCCTCGCCCTCAAACCCAAGCGGAAGCCAGCCGCGAGCCTGCCATGTCCACCCTGCTGCAACTCACATGCAAGGAGGTGTGTCCGCGAGCTGCCGCACCCCTGGCGCCTGCGTCTTGGCGTCGCCGCCTTGCCGCCGCTCCGTCGCTGCCTTCGCGTCTGATAGTCGCCCTCCCTTCCCTCCTCCCAGAGCTTGGACGTGCTGGACAGGCTGTCTCAAGTGTGCCACTCACAGTACCAATGCGCGCCAATGAGCCCCGCTTACATCCAGGAGGCCAAGGGCATCATCATTTTGCGCGGCACGAAGGCAGGTAAGCAAGCAAGCAGAAGACCTGCTGGCAGCGTCTGCTTCATTACAGCAGCCAGCCGGTCGGCCCGTTTCTGTTCACACACATGGTTGGCTGGCTTCCTTACATCACGCGCACGGTAATCTCTCCTTCTGCCTCTGCTAATGCTTCCAACGACCTGCTGCTAGTGCCGGCTGTTGTTTCACCCTTCTCGGCTGGGTCACTGCTGCTGCCGCTGATGCAGGGCTTGGTGTTGGCTTGCGCCGCGGCCACGGGATCCTGTTGTCCCGCCTGCCTTCGCGCAGCAGCACTGGCACCGCCTTCGAGCCGCCCCTCTGGTCAGCGCCTGTGTTCCTGAAGGTCACAATTGCCCAGCTGGGTTTTATTTTCGGGTTTGAGCAGGTGAATGGGTGTGCCGCAGGAGCCAATCATACTCGTTGAGTCATCAAGTATCTTTGGGTTGAGCTGACTCCAAGTCGATGCTTCATGCTTCCTCAGACACGAACACCCCTGGCCTCACCGCCTGGCTGCTCTGGAATCGTTTCTGCGCTGCAGCTGGATACGTTCATGCTGGCAATGACTCGCAAGCTGCACGACCAGCTGCTGGCAGGCGGGTGAGTCTCGTGCCTCGGCCAAGTGCAGCGGCAATTGCCGGATCAGAGGCACAGCAGGGGTACAGCGGGGACAGCAACTGCAGCAACAGCAGGCACAGCAGCAGCAGCGCAAAACTTGTAATTTTGACAACCAACCGTCAACCTCAGCTGCATGCTTTGTTTGACTGCCGCCTGTGCTGCTTGCCTTCCACGTCCCCGCAGGCACACTGTCCTGGGCGTTGACCAGAGTGCGGTCATGTTCAGGCCTGAGATAGAAGACAAGAGTGATCTGATTGCCACCGCAGGCGGAGACGTAGACCTGGCAGGCATCAGGTGCTGCCGCTCACACCCGGCGCCTGCATGCCCTGCCAGCCGGACAGCCTGCAGGGTGCCTCCTCGCCTTCCACAGCAGCTGCCCAGCTATTCTGTGTGTGTGATGGATCCTTGGCGTGATTTGCTTTGCCTGCAGCAACTCGAGTGGCGCGATGCTGGACTTCTCGCTGTCAGGTCCGACACTGCAAGCTTACTCAAAGCTGAGCACTTGGCTCTGCTGCGTGCATGGTGCTCCGCTTCTGCCGACGCTGCAAGTCCACACATGATGCTGGCAGCTTGCTCAGATCTTGCAAGTCTCATGACCTTGTTGTCTACTGCTGTGCCCGGCCGGCATTGTCACTTGTGCAGGAGGCTCCTTGAGCGTCGACCACGCCAAGATGGCTAAAGCCTACGGGTCAGGAGTGGGCATGGCGGAAGTGATCGGGTGAGTATATTGCTAGCTGAGTGGTATGCAGAGCTTGAGCACCTTCACAGCCAATGCTCAGAATCACTGCTCAATATCCAAGGATGTGCTGCCTTTGGGCTGGGTTGGTAGCTGCTCACACAGGCAGCCAGCCTGAGGGTTGCTTGCATGATTCGTGGGGTTGCCTGGGCGCAATGCGTGCAGGGGGGCAGTTCCGAGCCCGGTTGAAGTGCAGCCCCTGTATGAGCGGCTGAACGAGTTGGTCAAAGTGAGCTGGCAGCAACCAAGTGTGCGGGACCTGGCTGGTATCTTGTGCCTCCGTAAGGCAGGACGGCGTGAGAAAATGCCAACCTGCTTTGTGCGGCCAGATCATCACTCAGATTGCTGCCTCCCGCTGCGCTGTGCTGCGCCTCCTTGCCATGTGGCCGAGCAGGGAGCCAAGACCGAGTCCATCGCGCGCATCACTGGCAGCCTGGAGCGCATGACTGCCGGTGCGTGGCAGGAGGGCAGCATGGATGCAGGGAGGAGGAAGGAAGGGCTGGGGATTGCATGCTCCGGCTGGGCTGTCGACGTCTACGGCATTGCGCGGCAGCAAGCCGGCACGTCGATTTCCACCTCCGGTTTCCACCTCCGATTGCTGTGCATCGCTGCTGTGACTTTATGTGTACTGCTGCCGCCGCAGGGTACGACCCTGACCGCCATGATGCCGGCCGGCCTTCCCCGGATCATGAAACAGCGATGGCCGGCGCCGCTGGAATTGGCTCCCAGCCGCTCTCCACCTCAAAGCCAATGCATGCCGCAGGCCCGCGCCTGCATGGCGCCGATGACGGCGCAGGCATGGCCACCCATCAGGTGCCGTCTGCTTCGCCTTCTGCTGGGGCTCCGGCCGGCCCTTCCGGCCAGGCGGAGGCCGTGCATGCAACGCTTATGGCTTGAATGACGGAAGCCAAGCAGCTGAACAACTGCAGCACGTACAAGCGTGTGGTTTCCGAGGAGTGCAACAGAAATGACGCAAGGCGGGACATGGGCGGGACGTGTTTTTGAGGCTATCATCAATCGTTGCATTGCATCAATCTTCTGCAAGTTCTTCTGCGTGTGTTTGCACTGAACAACAGTTTAAGAGAGGTTGGATTTTGTGCTGGCACTGTTTTAGATCGTGACACGGCCTTCAGCATGGCCAATGAAGTGGCATTACTGTCCCCAGGCAGCCACAGCGCGTCCGACGTCGAGGCGGCCGCAGGCGATGCGCAGGCTTTCAGGGCCCAGCTGCGCGGTCGTGGTGATTTGCTCGAGCTTCGCGTAGCGGGGGATGGCACCTGCGACATCAGGCCGGCAAGTGGCCTCACCCCGTTTGCCGCCTTCCCGCCGCAAATATTTTGTCGCACATCGCCTGCATGTCATCGCCTGCATGTCGCCCTGCCTGAATTCTGCAGGTTGCGGATGGGTCGCCCTCGTCGTGCCCAGCCTTCCTGGCAGGCCTGTTGCGCCTTGGCAGCGGACCGCCTCCACAGGTTGGCACCGGTGGCGGTGTGTGATTGCTGCCCTTTAGTGAATGAGCCACTTCATGCTGCTGATATGCACATGCCAGCCACTGTGGCTTCCACAGATCTCAGCAACCGACATCATTGGAGCCACAGCAAGCGGCTGCGAGCTGGTCATTTGGCACGCCCCACTGCAAGGCAAGGCTGCTGCACAGCAGGAGAAGCCATCGCGGCGCCTTTGCCGCACCCCGCCGCTGGTCCTAGAGTCCCCGCAGCTGGCAGAGCAGGCGGTGAAACTGCTGCGCAGCACCTGCTGCTGCTGGGGCAGTGCGCAACGCCCTCCCCGTCTGCTGATCATCGTAAATCCTGCCAGCGGGCCCGGCAAGTGAGTTGGTTTGCCGCTCTCAGCGTGGCGGGCCAACAGCAATGCATCCGGTGCACCGCAGCTGTGCTCATCACATGCTGCGCACTACAGGCAATACATGACAATACATTTGCGGTGCCGGAACCAAAGGCAGCGTGCCTTCTCTCACCGCAGCTGCACGTCTCTCACAGCGCGTGCCTCTGCCTGCCTGCTTGCCGGCCTGCCTGCTGCGCAGGGCGCCAGCCATCTATGAGAGGGAGGTGCGGCCTGCCTTGGAAGCGGCTGGTTGCCACCTGGACATGCATGTGACAAAGGCTGCAGGGCATGCGACAGGTGTGGTGGTTGCATATTGAATTAGGTGATGCCGATATGTTTGGAGATGAGAGGGGGGTTGTTGCTTGCCATGGCTGCCCTCCTTCCCGCACACCCCACACCGATAACTGTGCCCGGCCGTGCTCACTTGCTGTACTTGTCTGGCCCTGCCCCCAGAACTGATGCTGCAGGTGGCGGCCGGCAGCGTCGATGCTGTGGTGGCGTTGGGCGGTGATGGCACAATGCATGAGGCGCTGCAGGTGCGGTATTGGTCTCCCGCAGATGCTGGCTTACTAACCCCTGCTGGCTCCCAGTGCTTTGTTCCTGCAGTGCTGGGAAGCAGGCAACCCCAAACTTTTTCATTGATCATACGAACGCGCCGTCCTCTGTCTCCCCCCCCCTCCCCCCCCTGATGTGTGTGGCCGACAGGGGCTGCTCACGCGGCAGGATTGGGAAGCCACGCGGCAGCTGCCCCTCGCTCAGATACCCTGCGGCAGCGGCAACGCGCTGGCTGCGTCTGTTGGAATGTGGAACGTGCACACCGCGCTGCATGCCATCATCAAGGGGCAGCAGCGGCCGCTGGACATTGCATCAGGCAAGCGTATGCCTGTGTGGTAGGGTCTGGAGCAGTGGCTAGTCAACCCTTGCCTTAGTCAGCGGTACCCCAACCATGTTGGTGTGCAGCCGTACTGCGTACTGGCTGCGTTGCCCTCTGCACAGCTGCGGCCCCTCCTTCACAAGTTGACCGTGCAGCAAGACGTGACGTGGGTTCGCTGCTGCCTGGTCCTGTGCTGTGCTTGCAGTGGTGCAACACGAGCGGCGGTGCTTCTCCTTTTTGTCTGTGAGCTACGGGCTGATCACCAACCTTGACATTGGAACTGAGCACCTCAGGTGGCTGAGGGCCTCAGGATGCCCAGTCCAGCGATTGCTGATTGACTGCAACACAGCAGCGGAAGCTGTGGTGCCACGTCTGCCCGTTTGTGCTGCGCCGTGCGGGTGGAAAGAAGCACTCTGGAATTGCCAGCACCTTGGCTGTATGACTGTATTGTGCTTGCATGCTGCTGAGTCTACCACTTGCCCAAATGAACTGGAACTGGCTGAACCCTTGAATTCGGAATTAGACACTACCGTTTTAATGCCACCATGGCCCTCGTTCTGAGCTTCCTCCTGCTCCTGCCTGCCACGATTTGAGCCATGTGCAGGTGGATGGGGGGCAACCGATTTGTGGTCGGTGCGCTGCAGCAGATCATGCTCAAGCGCCGCCACACCGCGCGTGTTGCTCTGCTAGACCTCGACCCTGCTGTCATTGGCGAGGCAGGGCTTTTGGCAGCGGCAGCAGCCGACGCAGTAGGCAGCAGCAGCAGCAATCCCAACAGTACACCCCGCACCAGCGGCGCCGGCAGTGCCGCATCGGCAGAGGGCTTGCGTGCGGCGGCGTCGCTGCAAGGCCCTCCAGTGCAGCACCTGGCGGCGTTTCAGGCTTTGTCGCAGGGGCGGCTGCCGTCGGGCGGTTGGCAATGGCTGCCTGATGCTGACGTGGCGCTGTTCACCGCCACGAACCTGCCGCGCCTTGACATGAACTTCCACCTGGCTCCCATGGCTGCACCTGACAGCGGTGCGTGGTGTGCGGCTCCCTTCCAGCTGTCGGTCTACCTCCAGCTGCCAAGGCTGTTCCTGCCTCGACTCCCACAGCAGGGCAGCAGCAATTGTGCCGCCAGCTGTGCCTGTGGCTTTGGTGGCAGCAGAGGGTGGTTGGCCAGCCCTAAGGGGGCCTTTCTTTCTTTGCACAATTGAGCCTGCTCCCGGTCCTTGAGCCTGCTGATCGACAAGTTTGCTCGACTGGCGTAACTCCAGACGCCTGCTGAGCTTCTTGCCTGGCGCGGGGTATCACTTGTTACACGTGCCTGCTGACGTTCCGGCCTCGCACTTTGTTCCTTTTGTTTGCAGGCTGCTTTGATCTGATCTACACCACCCCCACCAGTCGAATGGAGGGGCTCAAGTTTATGACAGACAGTGAGAAGGGGCAGCACATGTCGCATCCCAGGGTGCGGCACAGACGCGTAGCAGCCATGGCGCTGGAGCCGCAAAGCACAGGTGGGGACGTGGCAGCGAGACGGGGAGGCGCGCGGCCTTGCGTGGCCTGCAGCAGGCTGGCGGTCAGCTGCCCGTCTCTTGCGCCCCCTCTGCCCCTGCCTCACCCCCTGCGTCCCTGCAGGGACGTGGCTGGTGGTCGATGGCGAGGTTGTGCCCTTCAAGCAGCTCTTTATGGAGGTGCACCCCAGCCTCTGCAACGCTGTGGTGGCCCCCACGGTCCGGTGATCTGCCGCTCAGAGTGTGTGCCGGATACGGCGTGTTCCCGCACGCAGTTCGAGGGCGGGGGCGGGAGTGCTGGCTGCCCTTGCTGGTTTCTGCCTGTGCCTTTCATGTTGTCTGTACGTACGCACGCGGAGTAAGAGCACTGAGTGAGTTGCAGAGCGAAGGTGCGAGGGCTCGGCCATGAAGGTAGCTAGCAGGGACAGGCGTCTTGCAGGGTCCCGCGTCCCGTTCTCGGCAACGTTGCTGCGTCTCAGCGCCTTTTGTCAGTGAAAAAGCAGCATCTGCTCTGCGTTCGTAGAACCCACTTTCCTCGTGCTTTTTGCCGTTGCTTGCAGCCGTTGCTTGCAGCCTCCTTGCCGCCCACATCCCCTCACGTGCCTTCCGGGAGCCAAAACAGACATGAAGCGTGCGCACCAGCAGATGCCCGCCGCCCGCTGAAACGAACGCATGAGGCTTCGCGGGGCGTTGCTGGCCGCTTTGGGCCTGCTTGCAGTGAACGTTGCAGCGCAGACCGCAGGCGAAGGTAGGACTGGCTACGCTCGGGTCGGGGCGGGTGCAGAGGCTGCCGGGCCCAGGGTGGGCCCAAGCGCGACCTCCGGTGGCTTGGGGTTGATCGCATGACACCCGCTGCCGCCTCCCGCATATGCGGCACCCAAGGGCGGCGACCTCCCGCTCTTGTGCAAGGCCGACTGTTGGCACCGTCTGTTGTGTGTCACGCGATCACGTTGCGCTGTACACCTGTAGGAGAACTGCTGCTGAGCCTTCCAGCAGCTATTCCAAGCTGGGATACCGCCCTTGCCAGCACAGACTGCCAAGCACCTGCGGGTGCCGACTGGGCAACCGGCACGCTGCCGTGCGGCGCCACCGGCGGCACTGCAGCTTGGCGTGGCGTCACCTGCAACCAGCAGGGCGCCGTAATCGGACTGTAAGTCTTCTTGCCGCATCAGGAACAGCATGACATGCTGTAACTGCATCAGGTTTCAGTGCCTTACGCGCTCAGCCAACTCGTTCAATCTCTGGTGCTGCAGGAACCTCTCAAGCTGTGGGCTGCAAGGCACTCTGCCACCCAAGTTGGCACAGTTGCAGCAGCTCAGGACCCTGGACCTGTCCAGCAACCAGCTCAGCGGAGTGGTGCCACAGGAATGGACTGCTGCCGGGGCCTTTCCAGCCCTTGAATCCTTGAGGCTCGGTACGTCGCCGCAGCCCGCTGTGCAGGCCGCTCTGCCTCCTGCCTGCGCATGCTCCCTGCAGGCGGCCTGCGCCGCGCAGCCTGGCCACACACATGCCTGGCCGTGTTCCTAGCGCCGCATTGCTGACTGCGTGCTGCCCTTGCTGCCGCGCTTTGCCTCATGAACCTCGCAGGTGTGAACCAGCTGAGCGGTGGGCTGGACGATTTCAACATGCAAGCTGGAGGCTTCATTGCCTCCAAGCTGTTCAATGTGTCTGGCAATGGCTTGAACGAGAGTGACATTCCTGAGACCTGGTACTCACCCACACTAGTTTCCATGGACATTTCCAACAACGGCGTCTCAGGGCCCATGCCAGCCCAATGGGCCGACCCTGTCAATGGTCAGAGGTCCGCCTTCCCCTCCCTCAAGCAGCTCTACATCCAGGGAAACAACCTGTCAGGTGCGGCAAAAAATACGCCAGCACAGCATGCCGCAGTAGACGGCAGGCTCAGCGGTTGGCAGGCTTGCATGCATTGGAGAGCTCTAGTGCTGGCTCACGCTTGCAAAGACAGTTGGGATGTCAGGCGGGATGTCAGGCGGGAATGTGACAGTACTCAACACACAGTCCGCTGCCTCTCGTTGCCTTTGAGACCTGCAGGCATCGCAGACCCATGGGGTGGCGGCACCACTGTCTTTGACCCGGCATTCCTCTGCATCGGCGACCCTGGCAACCCTCTCCTGGAAATGGCGCCCCCTCCACTCAGCGACGACGCGCAAGTGCTGCAGGCCTTCAAGGCCGCCATCCCCAACCTGGACGATGCACTGGCCAGCAGCGAGTGCAGCTCACTACCGGGGGCAGCCTGGGAAGCTGGCTCGATGCCGTGCGGCAGCGGCGCAACTGGTGCTATGGGCGCTATGATGCCCTGGCGTGGCGTGACGTGCGACGCGCAGGGGGACATTACTGCGCTGTGAGTGCCTGCAGGAGCTTGGTTTTGCCTGCTTGGACTTGGTTGCAGACCGTGTGCCGGCAAAGCGCTCAGCTTTGCTTAGGACCGCTGCTGCGGCCTGGCTTGTGTTGCGCTGACGCCTTGCACACACATTGCGCTACACGGCCCTGTCACTGCACAGTTTGGTTTCGGTCCTGGTCTTGCAGCTGTCAACGCTGTCACTACCTTGCGTATGCACCTCACTGCCTGCAGGTCGCTGCCCGGCTGTGGGCTGGAGGGCACTCTGCCAGCTGCGCTGGCACAGCTGGTGCAGCTCAAGGACCTCGACTTATCTGGCAACGCACTCACCGGCAGCATTCCCCAGGACTGGACTGTCGCTGGCGCCTTCACCGCGCTGGAGAAGCTGCAGCTGGGTGCGTGCGGCTGCTGCTGCCAGCTCTGGACTGCGTGCGTGTGTGATTGTGATGGGTAAATGTGATGCGCGTGCTAGGCAGCGGCCGGCGTCTTTAGCGATGCAGCAGATGTACTGCTGCCGTGCTGAGTGCACTCCCAGTCTTGTCTGCCTATCTGCCATTCCCACGTCAGCATGTGTGCATGTGCACGCACGTTGTGCCACTTCAATTTGACTCTCCCCCCCCCCCCCCCCCCCCCCCCCCCGTGTGCTTGTTGTGCCAATCTCTGCAGCTGACAACCAGCTGAGTGGTGGGCTGGATGACTTCAACATGGAGGCCGAAGGCTTCATCGCCTCGCTGTACTTCAACGTGTCCAAGAACAACTTCAACCAGAGCACCATCCCTGCCGGCTGGTACTCCAACACCCTGGTGAGCTGCATGCGGGACCGCCTTCGGCCATACACGTGCTGCAGAAGCATGGCCAGCAGCGCACACATGACAAAGCATCAGCGCTTGGGCTGGTGCGGCACACACCAGCCCCGACCTGCTGCCTCTTCACGGTCCACTAGCGTGCTACTGCCTGCTGACACCAGTGCGTGCTTTGTAGTTAGTAAACAAGGTTTAACAAAAGAATGTGTGATTCGGATCATATCGTGAAATACTCATATCTGCTATCTCTATGGCCTACAGGCGCTGATGGACATCTCGTATAACGATGTGTCGGGGCCCCTGCCTGCGGAGTGGGGTGAGCCCAAGGCGGGCCATGCCCAGGTGTACCCCTCCGCCTTCCCAGCGCTGGAGCGGCTGGCCCTCGAAGGCAACAACCTGTCCGGTGAGTGAGCAGGCGGCGGGAAGAGCAGGGTGGCTTGCTTGCTGCAGCTCTTGTACTAAGGCAGGGCTGTTGTTGCCCCGCCTAGCCTGTCCTAGTACCACCAACGCTACTGCTGATTGAAAGGATGCATTTGCAAGCATGCTCGCTTGCTTGCCAGCCAGAGCGGTGGCGCTCTTCGTTTGCTGACAGTCGTGCTTGCTGCATCCGCGGCACCTCTCCCTCCTGTCTGCCTGTTTGTGTACAGGTCCCGGCGATCCCTGGCCCCGCGGCGCAGCCAACACCTTTGCCCCTTCTTTCTACTGCACTGCGATGCCTGGAAACGAACTCCTGGAGATGGCCGAACCGCCCACGAGCAGTACGGCCAGCAGCGGGCTGTCTGCTGGTGCCATTGCTGGGATTGTTGTGGGCTCTCTCGCCGCTGTGGCATTGGTGGCGGCGCTGGTCGTGCTGGCGATGAGGCGTCGCAAGGCAAAGGCGAAGGCTGCAGAGCCGGTGCTGGGAGTTGTGGTGACCAAGGGCGGCACGGAAACCGGCAGCAGCAGTGATGTGGAGGGTGGCGGTGGCAAGCACATGCATGGCAGCAGCGGCGAGGGCTTCGCCATGGGAAGTGCCTACGAAGGCAAGCCGCCAGCCGGCTTCGGCGGCTTGCCTGCCGTTGTTCAAACTGACAGCGGCCGCACCTTTGGGACGATGCTGGTGGACACCGACGCGAGGCGGCTCCCTCCCACAGATTGGAACACCGGTGAGGAGGAGGTGTCGATGGCGCTGTGTCTGACCTGGTGTTGCATTTTACGGTGCATTTCAACCGCAGCGACTGCTGTCACTCCTGGGGGGACGCCCTCTGTCGAGGTCGTCGATACAGTACTGTGTGCATGCCCATGTGGTGACCGCTCATGTTCCCGTCTCCTATGCCTGCTCCTGTCCTCAGCCTATAGCCGCAACCTCTTTCCTCCTTGTGCTTCTCCTACTACTGCAGTGCTGTTTTCCGAGCTAGAGATGGACACCTGCATCGGTCAAGGCTCCTTTGGTGCTGTTTGGCGAGCCAAGTACTGCTCCACCTCAGGTGACTGACGCAGCATGCACGTGCACTCAACAGCTTTAGATGCACGTGCACTCAACGCCCTCAACAGATCAGAGCATTGATTGATATGCTCCTGGAAACCTGGGTCCTTGTCTGCTGGGGCAACGAGCAGCACTTGTGCCCTGCCAGCGGGGTCCTGGCGCCAGTCATGGACCAGGCTTGAGGGCAATGTGCAACTGCTGATCCAAGCCGGCTGGTTGGAGGCGTGGGTGTGGCTGTGGCTGTGGCTGCGCCATGGCGCATTGGTCGCCTCTTGATTAATGCATCTGTGTTGCACGTACTGACTGACACAAGCTTGTTGCACACCTCCTGTGCCTTCCGTGCAGTTGCGGTCAAGATGCTGGGGCAGGACAAGTCGCCCAGCGCCAGTGACACCAGCTACCAGCGCAAAATCACACGCCAGTTGGAGAAGGTGAGAGGCATTCTGAATCACCGGCGGCACTTTGTGCTGGTTGCGGGCACACACACAGTGCACACATGTGAAGTATTTGTATTTGTGTGTTTTAGAAGGCACAACCAAACTCCCGCCAGTTCTGAGCTGTACTGCTGCTTTTGCGCCTGCCTGTGCCTGCTGTGCTGCAGGAAGCCGGCATCATGTCCAAGCTGCGCCACACCAACATCTGCCTCTACATGGGCGCGTGCCTGGAGCCACCCTGCCTGCTCATGGTGCGACGCTGCCCCTGTGCTGCTGCTGCTGGCTGGCCGTGCCCTGGCTCACAGATGGGGAAGCAAAGACACAGCAGCCTCTAATCCATACTTGTACCATAGACCACTTGTACCATGTACCGCTCCATGTACTGCAGGAGTACTGCGCACGTAAGTCTGTTGACTCGCTCCTGGCCCAAGGGCTCAGGGACGCAAAGGTGAGCCGTAGCTTGCAGCCGGCTTCTGCTCGCTGCTGCTTGCCTGGCTTGGGCACAGGCTGCCGTGCTTGCATGTGGTGGTGCTTGCAGAAAGCACAAGCGTGCCTGCCATCTGATGGTTCTGTGCACATGCCTGCACCACTGCACGGCAAGTGTGGCAAGCTCATGTATGCTCACCGCTGCGTTCCACTGTCTCACGTGTGTGTGCAGGCGGCCAAGCAGCTTTCGTGGCCGCGCCTGCTGTCCATGGCCAGCGATGCCGCCAAGGGCATGGTCTACCTGCATTCCCGCCAGCCGGCTGTCTACCACCGAGACCTCAAGTCTGCCAACCTGCTGGTCACCTCCCAGTGGCAGGTCAAGGTGTGTTGCGGCTCTGAGTGCAGCCGCCACAGCTTGTTGCCTGCCTCGGCTGGCGCATCAGGGCCGAGCCGGGTCTGGCCGCTGCGCTGCACATGCATGCATGAGCTCACTTGTGTGGACACATGTGCAGCGGCGACAGGAGTGGCTGTGAGTCGGTCGTGCCAGAGCTGTGTGTTGATCTGCAGCCCGCGACCAGCCTTCTTCCTGTTTTGTGTGTGTGCTTCGTCTCCCTAACCCCCCCCCCCCCCCTTTCCCAACACCCTCCTCCCCCCCCCCCACGTGCCTGCCAGGTTGCGGACTTCAACCTGAGCCGCGCCCTGGAGACAACCGATTTCATGAGCTCGCTGTGCATCCAGAACCCGAGGTGGCTGGCCCCCGAAGTGCTGGAGGGGGGAGCTGGCGGCTTGCCTGCAGGTGAGGCCCACCTGGCGCAACCTTGCTTCTGCTGTCCAAGGACAAGCGATCTTGTGGCAGCGCCTGCATTTCGTTTCTGGGCGCGTTCCGTGCCTGCCTGCGGCGACCCCCAGCAAAAAACAAACTCAAGCGTGGCGGCACGAGAGCTGGCTCGGCGCTGACTGTGTGTTTGCTGCGCGGTGTGCAGATGTGTGGGCCTTTGGCACTGTGCTGTGGGAGCTGATGACCTGGAAGGCGCCTTTTGGCGGCGCAAACCCGTACCAGGTGCGTGCCTGCTCCGGTCCTGCCGCCGCATGTGACTGCCATGCTGCCATGCTGACTCGCATGCCCCCCTGCCATGCTGCTGCATGCCTGGCAGCGCTTTGTCCTGCTCTCGGCACATCTGGTGCCCTGCTGGGGCGGGTTTGACTGACTGGGTGTTGCCGGCATCCCCCCCCGGCACACCGCTCCTCCAGGAGGTATCAAGTCCAGCATCTCACCACCTTTGTCTGCCATGCGACCGCCCATCTGCCATGCAGATCATCAACACCGTGCAGGCAGCCAGCAGCGGGTCGGGCCTTGCCGTGCCTGGCCCCGAGGAGCTGCCAGCTGGCACCTTGGGGGAGTATGCCGCGTTTGTGGAGCTCATGCAGTGCTGCTGGGAGCGAGACCCCTCGCGGCGGCCCACCTTTGAGACCCTCGCGTCTCGGCTGCGAGAAATCCTGCAAGCTGGTGAGGTGGCGGCGGAGGAAGGGGGGAGACTGAGGGAGGGCGTGAGGGTGGTTGAGGTGTGGGCGGCTGGCTGGCTCCGTGAGCCAGCATGGCTTAGCCACTGCTGCTGGCTTGCTGTAGCAGCAGCGTGCTTGGGCAGTTCGCTGCCTGCACCAACAATGCCAGCGGTCAGCGCTTGGAAGCAGGCCCAGTGTTCTCTGCTCCTTGTTGCTGACTGCAGTCCTAACTCACGCCCTTATGTCCGCCAACTTCTGTGTGCAGAGATGCAACGGAATGGCTCTTCCTCATCCCAGCTGGGCAGCGCAAATCGCAACTCCCTCAACCAGCCCTCCCCGCAGCTGACGGCCACGTCGCCGCCGCTGTCGCTGCAGCCCACGGTGGTGTCGGCTGTGTCATCGGTGGACGCGGGGCTGCAGGCGGCGCTGGCCAGCAATGCTGGCTCACATGGCACTTTTGAGGAAGCTACTCAGGCCACCAGCAGGGCCTTCCAGGAAGCCATGCGCGACAGTGCTGGCAGCCAGCCAGGCGAAGCCTCGCAGTTTGCTGCTGCGGCAGCAGAGGCCACCCAGGAAGATGTGGCTGCTCGCGGCGGCGCAGCGGCAATGCAGTGATCGATCTGGGACCTCTGTTCAGTGTGCAACACTCACACTCACTCACACTCACTCAACACACAAAACCTGGGCATCTCGCCCTTTTGTTGGTGAGATACCGCCCATCCCTAGCAAACTCGACGTTTCCTCTCGCTCTCTTTTTCCCTACAGCCTCATTGGCCAGGCAGCTTGAGCCTGTATACACACATCGTCTGCTTGCACTGCACAGGGCTGCTGCCCCCCCCCCCACACACACCCCACCCCACCCACCCATCGCCCTTCCATTTTGCGCCTCGGTGGCAGCCCACTCACCTGCCACTGCAACTTGCCCCCCAGCAGCATCCCTCAAACCCCAAACAACAGCAGGGGGGGCCTGCTGCCCACTGTTTGCGGGCACCAACGTAACGTCCTCCAGGGTCCTTCTCGGCTGCCGGCAGGCATTCTTTTCTCTGCTGCCTTCACACCTTGGCAGCCACCTTCGTTCGATTGACCGTGCATTTGTGCGTCGCGGCGTTGCTAATTATTGCCGTTTTCCTCTGACTTGTGCGCCTTGCCGGGTGATCTATCTGGACCGTGTGTAAAATTACGTGACAAAATTTTGTTCGTGAACCCTTCAGATACATCAGATACATACATACAACTAGGGCAAAGGCCTTGCTTGCTTCAAAGGCAAGAGATTTAGACGGGCAAGACAAAAAGGACGAAAGAAAAAACGAAATGTGTTTCAAACGCGATTCATTCGATTCATTCTCAGCTGGCAGTGCGCCAGTGCTGTGTGCGCTCTCTAGTCCCTGCTGCACACGGTTCGGCCCCCCCTGGCAGCAGGGTAGAACTTGCCTGCAGCGCATGCAGGCAAGGTGGCATGGGCACTGCTCATCCACACTGCAGGACATCAAGCGATCCCTCTTGGCGCCTCAACAGGCTCTTACCTCGAATTGTGGCGCCAGTGCGAACCGATTCATGCACAGCCTGCTCAAAGGTGTCACGGCTGGTGTGCAGCATGTCGCCGGCGGCGGAGTTCAATGCATCGTCTGCAGCAGCGGGCACGCAAGCAAGCAGCCCAACAGCCAATCAGAGGCCACAAGTGCAGGGCACCGGCCGCCACCAGCAGGGGCAAGTGGATGTGATGAGGTTGTTATGCAGCATGACTCTCTTGTGCAGCGAGTTGCTGAGCTTGGGGCTGACTAAACTCACCGTTATCTGGCAGGAGGAAGAGACTGTGGAGGCCGTAAAGGACTGTCTTCACGCTCATGTCTGCACGCCACTCATCCCCCAGCAGGCTCATATCCACATTGCCCTCCCTGTCGATGGCCGGGTGGAACACCTGCAGCTAGCATCAAGCACCAGGGTCCTGGCAACTGTTGTGCCTTTCATTGCAGTACGTGCGTCATTGTAATGTTGTGTCTCATCGCTGCTAGCAGGCCCACCTTGTGTTGAGGCTGCCGCCCAAGCTTGCCTGTGTGAGGCACTTCACCCTGGGGGGGTCTGACGGGTACGACTCTGGCACGCGAAACAGGAAGGTGAATGTACCGCCCGCGTAGTAGCCCTCATCTGCGCAGCAATCAGGCACAGCCAGCCAGGACGGCAGAAAATGGAACTGCAGAACATGAACGGCAGATACTTCCGCGCTGTTGCGCTGGCAGCAAGTCAACATGAGGGCTAAGGGCCAAGGTGCCAATGCCTGCCTGCCGTGCGTGAGCAGCTCTCACCGGGCGTGAGCGACACCTCGAACTCGGTCAAGTCCTCAGTTCCGTGTGGGAAGGACAGGCACACAGTGGGAGGCAGGTCCAGCTCTGACAGATCTGCAGTTGGTGGTGGAATCGGCCGGGCCAGTGTTCAGGCATCCTGGGCATAGACCTTTGCATGGTGCTCAAGCCTGCTCTGACTCGATCACTCCTTCGTGCCTCTGTCTCCACCAGCTCTCTGTCATTCAGCACAAGCACACGAGCAGCAGACAGCATACGGGGCGGCAGGGGTCGGGTGGGGCGCCGGCGCTTCATCTCCTGAGCGCCGCTGGGTGGGCAGAAGGTCGATCCGCGTGCGCTCTGCACGTGCTGCTGACTGTGTGCGGTTGATGGTCACTCACTGGCACCCGTTCTCACCCTTTTGGAGCCGCATCACCTCGGCTTGCCGCCTGCCCGTGGGGCTCGACACTCGGGGCGAGCTCGGAGCGGACCCTCCCCCTCCCCCATGCACATCGATCAGTTTGATCATGCAGCCGGCAAACACAGATGGTTAGGGTTTGCAGGCTCGCGGTAGGCCGTTGGGGGGCTGTTGATCATGTGCAGAAGACGTGCGTGGTGTCGTGAGACCATTGGGCGCATTAATGGGCTGTTTAATATGTCTTGCAAACCGCGGCAGGACAGTAGTGCCTTGGGCCAAACTTCGGCCCTGGCGGTTGGCCGTGCTCGTGTACCGTCGCTCAGTGGTCCCAGCCCGCAACTTCACACTCCCGTCCCTCGTTTGCGACACCTTCAGGCGGTTACCCGAGCGCAATGGAAGAGTGCAGCGACCCCAGCAGCGCTGGGCGCCTCACACGCTCCCAGGCCCGCAAGAGGCCCTCTTTGGCAGCCTCCGGCGGCCTCAAGTCGCCGCTGCTCTCAGACTTTTACCAGCCCAGCCGCAAACAAGCCCGCACGGCCGCTCACGTCTCGCTGCGGCAAATCAGGAAGCGTCGGGGTAGCGCTGGCGAGCCCGCAGGGCCTCAGTTGTCGGGCTACCTCGGCTTACTGCCTGACGAGGTGAGGCCCCTGCAGCCGGAGATCGCTGGCCCAACAAACTGCAGCACGGTCTGCATGCATCGTACGTATGGTTTGGCACTCCCATCAAGCTTCCTGAGCACTGGGAGGGCACGCCATCTCAACCGCCCATTGCACATTGTTGGTCTGTTGGGCTCCCGCACACCAGCCCTGCATCAGTGCAGCAGACACGCCAACCACCGCCAGATCTTTGATCAGCAGGGATTAACAAATAGCAACGCTCTCCTGCCTCTGCATGGCTGCCATTGGGCGCTGTTGTGCCAACCGCCTGCCATCGCCTTCTGCCCCCCTTCCTCATCCCATGTGCAGCTGCTGCAACAAGTGCTGGGCTACTGCAGTGCACGTGAGCTGGGAGCCATGGAGTCTACTTGCAGCTTCTTCATCAAAAGTGGCCTCACAGATCGTGTAGCCAAGCACTTTTTGCGAGAAATCCCGCGCGCCAAGGGCCTCAAGCCAGAGATGAGGTGCATAGGAGCATGCACTGCTGGAATTATTCAACAGCCCTTGCCCGGCAGCGTGCCCATGTGCCTGGCGATGGCTCCGACGGAAAGCCAGTGATTGACTGCTCTCCTCTGCTTCTCATTCTGCTCTGCAGCAAGGGCGAATCGTATGTGACGCTGCTCAACTTTGTTACCGGGCAATCCAGCGCAGCAGCCCAAGGCACGGCCATTGCGTTGGGAACGTACCACACTGTAGGACTTCTCTGCCAACCCGAGCTTGAGCGTCCCGAGTATGCGTTGTTTGCCATGGGCCGCGGCTTCCACGGTCAGCTTGGCCTAGACCATTTTGACAACCAGGAAGAGCCACAGAGGGTGCGCCTTCGTCTATTGCTTTGCTTTGCGCTGGTTGCAGTGCTTGAATCCGGCCAATGCGCTGTTGGTGTGCCATTCATGCCATGCATGACGCGATGCTTTGGTGCTGCTGTCCTATAAAGCATGCTGCTGCTGGCCACTGCAAGTCACCTTGTTTGCTTTGTTCGTCTGGTGCCCGCAGGTGCTCAATGTGCAGCGTGATGCAAAGCCGCTGCCGCTGTACCAAGGCACTTCAGAGGACATTCACCTTGCGGTAGTGGCCGCAGGCAGCAGCCACTCCGCCTCCATTTCGCGCAGGTGCGCTTGGCCGCTGCCTGTGCTCTGCGCCGCTGTTGGCTTTGTTTTCACCCTTGCTGTTGCTCCAGCGCCATGGCTCTTGGGCTGGCTGCCCTTACTGCCCGTCTTGCACATTCTCACCCTTCCACTGCACTCTTTGCCTTCTGCAGAGGCGAGCTGTACACATGGGGACTGGCTAGTAGCGGCGAGCTGGGACATGGCGGCTGGACCCCAATTGAGGTGGCAGTGCCTCGCATGATCACATCCCTGCAGCGCACCCGCATCGTCTCTGTCTCTTGCGGCGCCAACCACACGCTGGCCATTTCGGAAACCGGGCAGCTGTGGTCGTGTGGGCGCGGGCGTCACGGCCAGGTGAGCGGGTAACTTGAAGTGTTCGTTTTAGCTTGCAAGCTGCTGCTCTGTGCTGCTCACAGCACATGCTCAAGACAACGCTTGACGGTTGTTGGCGGCTGCATGCGGCCTTGACTGTTGTGACGCATCCCATCTCAGCTGGGCGATTGCCTATTATTGTTGCTTTGCAAGTATTCTGTTCATCAAACGTTCTTTCTTCCTTCGCAGCTGGGACACGGGCATTTTCACGATGAGGGCCTGCTGATGCTGGTAGAGACCATTCGCCACGAGCGCGTCGTGTCTGTGGCTGCGGGACGCGCACACTCTGTAGCACTGGCCGCCGATGGCAAGATCTTCACGTGGGGCGATGCCAGCAAGGGTCAGCTTGGGCATGCACAGCTCGTAGCGGTGATGCAGGTGAGCGGTGGAGATTGCCAACTCTCTGCTGGGCTCAGGCTTCCTTGTGCCTGCATGACTGTGCAATCATGATGACTGCAGTGCAAAGGCACATATGAAGCCCTAAAGTTACTGATTGCACTGGCTGTTTGCTCCGCTAGGACCCCACCGTGCTGTTGGCTAAGCTTGCCCGCCTGGCCGCACTGCAGGGCCCCAACCCAGGACCGCTTTCTATCCCGTTCCCCCAAGCCATTCAGTCGCTGGAGCCTGCACGGCTGAAGCCACCTGCGCGTGTGACAGCCATCGCAGCAGGAGGCGATCACTCCATGGCGGTCACAGTGGCGGGCGCGCTGCTGGCTTTTGGCGCCAACAAGCATGGCCAGGCACGTCTGCTTTGCAGTTGCTGCTGCTGCCCACTGTCAAGTCTCTGTGTGTTCGTTCCTGCTCCTTCTGCGGCTACTCTGCATGGCTGTACTCTCGTGCTGCCACTGTTGTTTGGCCTGTTCTGCAAAATGTTTGGCCATTTTGCAAAGCATTGATACGCGGTCACTAACTGCTGTCCTCTGCTTGTCCTGTTCTTGTGTGCAGCTGGGCACAGGCGACACGCTTGATCGCATGATCCCCACCGAGGTGCCGCTGGCACTTGAGAGCGAATCAGGCCAGCTGGTTCGTGCGATGCAGGTGCACTGTGGCGCGCAGCACACCCTCGCGCTGGTGCAGGTGCAGGGGCGCCATCAGGTCAGATCTGTCGGCGGCAACAGCTATGGAGAGTTGGGGCTTGGTGATCGGCTGGAGCGCCACCGTTTCCACCCCATCCCTGCGCTCCAGGTGTGCGCCTTTGCCTTCTGTGCCTGCTCACACACTTATGCGTCGACCTGCGCAGTGCAGCATAGAACTGCATGGAACATGGGTTTCGTATCTGCCCAGCACCTAACGTCATGGGTCGCTTGCTTGTGCTGCTATTTGGGTATGCAGGGCAAGAGCATTGTGTGCGTGTCAGTTGGCGACTGGCACAACGCAGCAGTCGCTCAGGATGGGCGCCTGTTTGTGTGGGGACGTGGCGACTGCGGCCAGCTGGGCTTGGGAGATGACAAGAACCGCTGGGCACCCAAGCTGCTGCGTGGCTACACCATCATCCACCCAGATCGCACCCTCCGCCGCAACCGCAAGCCTGTGCTGAAAGCACTGCTGCTCTCTGAGGAGGCTGCCAGCAGCCGCAACCGCAGCAGGGCCGTTTGAGCCTGGAGCAGCGTGCTGCTGCTTACACTTAGTCGCTTACGCGTTTAGGGTGGCAGCATGCCTGCGCCGAAAGGCGCTGACATGCTGCCACAGCTGGCCTGCCCAGCAGCACTGCCGCATTGGCAGACTGCTTCGTGGCCTGCAATCTGATGTACATTTTTCCTAGATTAGCGTTCCCTCCCATTTAGAGGTGACTTCCTGACTGAGTGGTCGCCGCCGGAATCGGCGGGACATGATGAACTTGCAGCATGGCAATGGTTGGGGGGCTGTGCGGTGCATGGTGACCCCTTCCCTGCTATCTGCCTTTGACCTGACTCCCCATCTGTCTGTCCAATCCTCTTCCCCACATGTGTCATTGCATCCCCCTGCGGTTACCAGTATTTTTTTGTTGATACCTGCTCTTTCGATACCTCCTTGTCCTTCCTGTCCTCCGCCACTGCACCCGCCCTCCTCCTAGCAAGCTTATACTGCGTTGCACCGGAATTTGGTGTAACCTTATCACGACATCAAAGCAGGAGCGGTTCAGGGTGCATTCCGCTCATGCGGCTCTCGATAGGGCAGAGACAGCAGCTCAAAGATGTCCCGCTCGCTCTCCACCCTGCGGCCAGGGTGCCAGCCAGATGGCCACTGCTCCTTGCCGTCCTTGTCGGTGGGGGGGCGCTCATCAGGAACAATGAAAACCTCACCGTCCACCACTTGCATGAGCCTGCCAAAAACAAAGGCAAGAAGCGAAAACCCAACCAAATTTTCCGCTGTGAGAGTTTGGGAGCAAATTGGAAGTGCAAGCATGCCTGTTGCAACAGGGTAGGTTGCATAATTCAATGACAATCAATGACAGCTCAAAGCTTCCCGTACCTGTGACTGGTCAGCACCAAGCCTCGGTCCTTTGCATAGTCCCTCATGAGCCGAAGGTATGTGCGAGATCCAGTCCACCCAAGCACCGCAAAAGGGAACTCTTCCGGCGGTACGCAGATGATGTCGATGCGGCGACACTGCAGGTAGCCACACTAAAATGGCGACATATAGCAATTACACATAAGCTAGGAGGGATGGGAGTTGGCGAGGCACGACCAGGCGCATGGGAGGTGCAGGCACACCAGCAGCAGCCCAGTCATGCAATGCAGCGTCGGCATCACCTTGCCAGTCGTCGTGCGATAGATGCTGTAGATGTGGTCGAATCTGTCCATGTTTTGATGAGCAGGCTCATCTGCTGTGCGCAGTGCACTGGCCTTCAGCCGTTCAATGTGGGTGGGCATGAGTCCATCTTGCAGCCTGCAAAGTCAGCGGATCAGCTCAGCAGCTCATCAGCCGCAGGGATGGCTTTGCAAGGCAGCAAAGGAGAGGTCCGGGGCCGAGCAGGGTGCCAGGCGGTTGCTACTCACAGACTCAAACCCTCCTCCGGCTCCACCAGGCGCCCAGCTGACACAAGATGATCCCTCAGCAGCGGCACCACCCCGCTCATGTCCCTGCTGGTGTGAGTGATCAGGAAATCTGCATCGCAAGTTGATGCCACGCCCCTGTTACAGCAGCAGCCCCATGGCAAGCGAGCTGGTACGGCATGGATGCCAGAGCACTGTGCTACTTGCTGGCTGTCAAGGCCGGGCTCCTACCTGCGTCGTGAACTGCAGACGAGCGGCGCCCGCCTCCTGCCAGCTCAATGCGCCAGCCTGGGCAGCTCACTGCCTGCAGCCCTCTCTGCACCGCCTCCCGCATTTCTTCAACCTCTCCAGCAGCTGCACAGGGCCCATGGAGCAGGAACAGTCCTTGGTTCGGTAAGGTTGTCAGGTGTCAGCTGCCGTTGCGAGGCGCAGGATCGTCAGCACAGACCGCTGCAATTTCAAAGAGGTTTCGGCTCAAATCAAGCACAGCCAACGGCAGGCACGTACTGGCTCCCGCCAGAAGGTCTCTGCGGTGCTGCAGCGAGAAGCGCTGCGCCGTGGTGAGCAGCGAGCTGCCACCCTCTGCCAGCGCGCCTCCCGGTGCCGCAGCAGCTTCCGCGTCTTCAAAGCTCCTGCAGCGGAGGCTAACGGGCAGGGCGTTGGCAGGCAGGGCAGCAACAAACAGACAGGGTGCTGACTGACAAGCACCGCGGCTCGCCGTGAGGGCGGCGCTTCCTAGCTGTCCAGCTGTGCTGTACTGTGAAGCTGCGACAGCGAGTGACAACAAACAACTCACCGGCAGCCCAAGTCCCACCAGCGCCTGGCAGTCTGCACCCCCACACCCGGCAGCGAACCGAATTTGAGCCGGGCGGCGGCGCCCGCACTATCGAAGCGCTGCCTGCCTCGGGAGTCTGTCACTGCAGCATCCCTCCTGCAAGCTCAAGGGCGGGGTGCATGGCGGTGTGGCAGAGTGAGTTGACATGTGACTTTGATGCTGCCATCGCCACACGGCTACGCGCTCGCTCAATGCCTGGTGGCAGCTTTGGGGAGCGAAGGGCAGGGCAGGGCAGGGCAGGGCAGGGCAGGGCAGGGCAGGGCTGCTGCCAAGCACCTGAAGCAGTCAAGGGCTGCACAGCTGCCTGTGTCCATGATATCGTTGATCTGTCGGGCTGCAGTGGGCAAGTGTGTGTGCAACAGGCACATGCATACTCTCACACATTGAAATCAAGTGGCCAGCTGACTCACAACTGGCAGTTGTCACACAGAGGGGAGTCATGAGAGGCCAGGTTCAAAAGGAGCGCCTCTACCCTCACTATTGCCACCTGTCACTGCTCCCACGAATGGAAGGTCTCCCGCCTCAACGTTGGGCCGCAGCTCGTACGCACAGGCACGCACCGCTGCGGCAGCCCGGCTGTACCGGAGCGCCTGTAGGGACACGAGCAGAGAGGGTGAACACCCAACCCCCTTCATTTGCTCCAGCAAGTAGCAGCATCGCGACGTTGCACAGCGGGCTGTCGAATGCTGACAACTGATGCTTGCCTGTGCAACAGGTGAGGCACAGCGTAATGAGCCTCGCTGCTGCCAGCAAGTCTCAACCCACCCACTCACCTGACAGTTCAGAACTTCCCTCCCTGAGTGGGCCTCCCTGAACACGTCGTCGTTCAGCCCTTGCTCGTATTGCGCAAGCTCCCTGCAGCACAAAGACATGGGCATCATGTGCCCGCCACAGAAATGAGTGGTCCACCTCGCGGCGAACTGGCAAGTAGGCACAGCTGGATGGCACTGCTGGATGGCTGGCGGTTGATAGCAGGACCACTACGGGCTCGCCACACCTGAGAGCCTGCACGACAGCCTCATTGCCAAGGGCCCTGCTCCTGGGCTGTGAGTACACTGCCTGCAGTGATGCACAATGGCGTTTGCAGTGCATGACGGAGCCGGATTGATCTAGGCCCAGTACCTCAATGCAGACACAAACTGGGCCTGCCAGACTACTTCCACACAATCTTCAATGCCACCATATGCGAAGCCAAGCTGTCAGCAGCCGCTTGCCCCTGTTTGCTGCACTGCAACCCCTTCTGTGCAGCGATCCTGGAGCAGCAGCAGCAATCGCGTGCCCGCCCCCCCCCCCCCCCCCCCCCCCCCCCCCTCTTGCCTGCAGCACCAGTTCGTTGGCCGGCATCTCAGCACACCGCGGATGCCATAGCTCGGGGCCCAGCCATCGCTGCCTCTGCAGCACCTCCCCCTGCAGGCAGCTGCCGCCCAGGCTCCCACTGGTGCGTGACGGCGGGCGGCCTGCAGGCAGGTGATACAGAATGGCATGACAGACAGCAGGCGAGTTTCATGCTTCACAGGTCAGGTGATGCAAAATGCAGCCATCAGCACTCGATCTGACTACTGGCACTCATTTCAGGCATTGGTAAGGGCGGTGCTGCTGCTGCCTGACCTGCATTAGCCGGCGTCTGCAGCTCAGACGGCTCGCTGGCCTCGGGCGGCGGGAAGTCAGCTTCAGGGAGGCGCTGCTGCTGTGCCAGGCACTGCTCCAGCCAAGTGTGGCTCACGTACAACAGCCGCTTCTGCCGCTCAGCACCCTGGCGAGCGCGCTTGCGCTTTGGTTGCTTGCCAGGAGCGCTGGTCTGCCCCTTGCCTGCTGAAGTACCCTCGGGCCCCGCGGCGGTCGGCGTTCGCTCACTGCTGCCCCTGCTGTCTTCTGGTGCACCCGCCTGTTCATGCGGCTGGGCAGTTGCAGCCGGTGTGATGGGCGGATGGATGGCTTCAGGAGGGCGCAACAGAGGCGGCAGTGATGAGATGCCGCCGCCGACCACAACCACATGCGTGATGCCTTGCGGCACTTTGAGGTCCTGCGCAGACACCCAGCCAACGCAGCAGGGAATGAGTCATCGGAATAGAAGCAACGCAACCTGCAGCGGCATAGGAATGTAAGCCAGGCAGCCACTGAAAGCAGTGGCGCCGCCGAGCGACCTGCACGACGCTGCCGCCCGCTCTGGCAGCTCCTGCGGCCCAGGTCCGCGCTCTGATGGCCATGTGTGGGAGGCCGGTGGTGGGGACGTAGACCTTGATGCCTTCCAGAAACGAGCCTTTCGAGGGGGAGTGTTTTGAACGCTTGGCAGCCCGCGGCTCAGGATGATCGCTCTCGGCCTGCATACCGTTCGTGTGGTGCAGTGTGATGTGATATTAATGCGTTCAGTGCTTCGAACACACCGGCAAAACGCCTTGGATCCAAATTCAGAAAAAAAATGCAGTGCCGTTGCATCATTTCTCCTCATCTCCACCCCCCTGAAATGTCAGTGGCAATGGACGTCTCTGTGGACCATCACAACCGGCTCTGGCCGACAAGCCCGCCCCCAAGGCCCACGCGCCGCCGCAGCGCTCCGACCCGCCCTCGGCACAGGGAGGGGGCCCATGGCGGGCTTGCCTGGTTGGAGGAGCTTCAACGAGGCATGCGGGCAGCGGCAGTGGCGGCGGCGGCCGCATGTGCCTCACACCTGACCCCAGCCGGGGCTGCGTGGCTAGTGGTGCACGCCATGCGCATGCTGCTCGGCTGCGGGCTGCAGGACTTTGTGACAGATGTGGCCGCACACCTGGCTGCCTCTGGTCAGGCTGCCGCCGTTGCAGTGCTGCTCTGTGTGACGGCACGCCAGCAGGGCTGCCTGCAGCTCGCGCATTGGCTACTTGCCAGCCTGGTGACGCAGCAGCACGTTGTGGCGGCGGCACGGGTCACTGGTGAGGCTCTCAGGGCTGGCGGCGTGCGCGGCAGCATGCACTGTGCTCATGCACTGCCTACTCTGCCATTGCAGACGCATTTTGGCATGTTGCGGCGGTCACAGGCATGCGCCCTTCTTCCGCCGCCGGGCTGCTGGCGGCACCGCTGGTAGCAGCTGTAGATCGAGGACAGGCTGGCCAAGTGGCAGCCTTTCTGCATCTGCTCTGGACGGAAGGCCGCCTGCCTCTCCTGATGTGGCTGCTGCAAGCAGCCGTGCATGAAGTGGGGCGGCCAGATGCAGCAGCAGAGGCTGCATGGTCGGTCATTCGGCACGGAGACGCAGGCGAGCAGCAGAACAAGGGCTCACACCAAGCCTTCCATTGAGGAGGCAACAGCGTGGCCTGCAGCCTTGCACACACTTGTCGTGAAGCTTCCTAAACCGGTTTGCCACACTTCGCGTGTGCAGAGCTCCTGTCAGACGTGTGGGCGCTGCTCGTTGTTGACAAGCACATCGACGCAGCTGCCATGCTGGCGCAGGCACTGTTTGAGGCTTCGCTTGGGGCACAGGGCTGGCAAGAGGTGCACTGTTGTTGCATGGGCGTGCCACTTGCCCAGGCCCCTGGGCTGGGTTTGGAGCAAAGTGCCGTGCCACTGCTGCTGCTGCTGTGGTACTGCTTGCAGGCCGCAGAGGTGCTGGCAGCTGCGCAGGTCAAGGTAGTTGAGGCAGGCAGGGCGGCAGAGATGCTGGCAGTGCAGTGCATCCTTTTTGAGCAGCAGGTCTGTGAGGTACTGGCTGCAATGGCGGCGGCACTGACGCGGCACCAGCCTCCAGTTGGAGCTTGCTGTGCTGGCACACTGGCAGGCCTGGCCATCAGTCAAGGCAGGCAGGTGTTCACATGCAAGCCGTGCAGCAGCTGGTCAAAGCCGAGGCTGCACAGCTGGCAGGGTGATGCCGCGACTGCAACTGTTGGCATGCTGCAATGAGGCGTCACTTTAACATACGTGAGTTCCTGCCAACCAACTCTTGCACTGCAGGGAGCAGCTTGTGGCGGCCACCTGCCACCAGCTGCTGCTGTCTGGGGCGCCTGAGACAGCTGCCTACATGGCTGAAGCGTACGATGCTGGCCACCCGCACGCCGTCAGCAGAGTGGCGGCAGCCGCCATTGTGGACGCTGTGGATGACGGCGCAGTGGAGGCAGTGGCGGCAGCAGAGATGCTGCTTTGGCGGCGGGGCGCGGTGACGCTGCTCCGCGACCTTCAGCAGCACGCGTTGAGCGAGGGCTGGGGTGACGCGGCTGTGCTGGCGGCATGCCAAGCACTGCAGCAGGGGGGTGAGGCGATGGTTGCAAGCAGTGTTTTGAGCACCTGGCTGAGCTGGGATGGTGAAGAGCAGGCGTCAGAGCTGCTGCTGCAGTTAGAGGCGACGGCAGGCGACGAAAATGCCTTGATGGTCAAGGTGGGCCGGCGATTCTGTAGGCAGGCAAATTTGTTGCCGGAAGACAACTGATGGTACTGGTATCAGTATCTTGCTGCCCCGCGTGTCGATGGGCAGCCGTTCAGGTGGACTGCCAGCCTGCTGTTGCCAATCCTCAAATGTCAGAGGCGCTGTGATGACCCCTTGCAGGCACTCAGCCAGGCAATGGCGGCACTGGTGAGGGCTCGAGGCGGTGCTCGGGTTGCAGCCTTGGCAGCGAGCCTGCGGCAAGCTGGAAGTGGCCGGTTTCTTGAGCGCATCTCTGAAAGCATGGCGGCTGCAGGTGGGAGGCTGATGCTCGAGGCAGTGCTTGCTGGGTGGCTGTGACGAGGGAGAGAGGGTGTCTCTGCTGGTTGGGTGGGTGAGGCAGGTGTGAACACTGTGCATGGACAGCAGGCAGTTGTGCAGCTCAGGCCACCGTCGGTTGGCTGAGTGGCTGCGGTGTGACTGCAGGGAATGATGAAGCAGCAGCACTGCTGGAAGGTCATGGAAAATTGTAGGGGTGGTGATTGGAGGACCAATGTCTGCTGCCAGGCACTATGCCAGGCACTTTTGACGCGTATAATCCTGATGGCGATGGCGAGACGGCGGCGGCACTATGCTTTGTCATCAAAAGTGCTACATTCTCGCTGCCGCTTACTATGTTTCTTGTTGCCTTGTAACCTGGTTCTAGTTGGTTGTTGCGGAGGCCTGGGCTGCGTCCGCTGATCGTGTCTGCGCGGTGCACTGAACACCGCGCTGAACCGAACCCAGCTGCCCACTGGCATGCCCGCCTTGTAGCGACCCGCCCCAGCGCGTGGCGTTGGCCTCAATGCAGAGGCAGGAGGCCGCGCAGAGTCGTGGCCGCAACGAAGGCGGCGGCTTCAATTCATTGTTGGCGCGTCTCAGGGTGAGTGGTAGCACGCTCCGGAACGAAACAGAGCCACGGAAGTATTTCGGCCGGCCTGGCCTGCTAGCGAGCCTGTGCTGGCCTGTGCCTATGTGTGCGTGTGTGTGTCATCCAGCCGAGCCGTCTGGAGTGCGCACCTCTCGTATGAGGAGTCGAGGGCTGTGGAGGACGCTAGGCGTCACGCAGGCGACGCCGCCTCTTCCCCCAGCACTCAGCCGTGAGAAGGGTGGTTCCTTGCAAGCAAAATGCTTCTTATGATCTCTACAATGATGCTGCAGGCTGTGCGCCCCGGCAAGGGCCGAAACAAAGACACTGTTGACCGCCAGTCGAGTGACACAACCTTGACGCCTCCAGGCCGACCTAGCTCCGTGCCAAGTGCCCGCTCTAGCATGGAATCAAGCGGTGGTGCCGCACCCATGTCAGACCCATACCACAGCCAGCGGCAGAGCATTGACGAAAGCAACGCAATCGAAGGCATCGCCGCACGCGACGCTGCCGACGGCGGCGCAACAAGCTGTGCAGAAGCGGCGCAATCTGCTGCCGTGGCGGCCATGGCGCAGTCACACTTCAGCCTTGATCCCTCACGCACAGCAGGGGCAGCAGAGCCTGCCTCTGCCGTCGCACCACTGCCTTACGGGAGCCTTGGCTCCTTTTGCACCAGCCTGTCTCATTCGGGCTCATCGGGCAGCGGCGGCAGCAGCACTGCCGCCAACTTGCTGCCACCAGCACCTGAAGGCCACAACCAGCCGCTGCCAGGGAGCTCAGCCAGCGCGCGCATGACGCTGGAGGGCGGGCGCTTGCGCCGGTACAGCGCAGCCAAGGACCCGGCTATCCTGGAGCATGGCAGCACCGCCCCCGCAGGAGCTATGCAGGAACTGGCTGATGAGCTGGCAGCAGGCGGAAACGGCAACAGCGTCGGAGGGCCTGCCAGCAGCGACGGCGCCAGCTCGGCCGCAGCTGGCTCTGCTGGTGGCGCACTTGCTGGTTCGCCAGCCTCGCAGCCGCCGCGCCACTCAAGTCCCCGGCCCGCCCCCCAGACCGGCAGCCCAGCTGCAGAGCCGCTCATGACCTCACAAGTGGCGTTGCTTGCACAGCAGCTGCTGCTCCAACAGCAGCAACAGCAGCAGCAGCAGCAGCAGCAGCAGCAGCAGCAGGCGGCTGTCGGTGGCGATGCCGCTGCCGCAGCCGCACGACGGCGGCACAGTTTGCATCTTGGTGATGCCGCCCCTTGGCAGCCCCCCCGCCCAGCTGCAATGGATCGCAGCCGCAGCACCACCCTAACTTCAGTGGATCTCACACGCGGCCGTGGCAGCAACGCACTGGCCACGAACGCGGCGCAGGCCCTGCACGGAAGCGGCGGCGGAGGCGGCGGCGGCGGCGGCGGGGTTGGGCAACTGCCGTTGTCAGGGGGCCCTCCAGGCAGCAGGAGCATGGGAGCTATCATGGGCTTGGCAGCAATGGATGCGTCTGTGCCGCCTCCAGCTAGGTACCTGGGCCCCGATGCAGCAGAGGTGGTGGAGGCGTCGCCCTTCTCCTCCGTGCAAGGTGAGCGAGTGCGGCTGGCATTTTTTTGGTTTTTTGCCTGTTAGTTTTGCTTTGAGAGCATGGCATGTGCAGCAGGAGATGGAGTTCAGGATGAAGAGCACTCTCCGCACCCTGGTGGTGCTTTGCGCTCTTTTTGTTTTGAATCTTCTGTCTGCTTGTGTGGCCGCATGGCCGGCATGCGGTTGCTGCCTCCAGCAAGTATCTGCATGCCTAGGGGCCGACTGTCTGCCTGCTCGCTTGTGTGTCTGCCTGACTGCCTGCACTGCACTGTTTGCAGGCGTGTATGGCTGCCACCTGCTGCCGCCTCAGGACATCTCGGACCCTGGGCCGCTGCCAGAGGCCTCCCCAACACTGAACAGCAGGTTGGTGACCCATCCATCGCTGCTCCGGCTCCAGCCTCCTGCTTGCTGCTTGCTACTCTGCCTCTGAACTGTCAACAACGGCTTGCCAATCGCCAGCAGCGCTGCCAGAACCCTGGCCTCGCGCCTCAGCTCTGTAATTTTGTGCAAACAATTTTGTTGTTGTTTCATCCTCCTCAAACAAACAACAAAGCAAACGAAAACACGCAGACAAATGTTCATTCAACTACCTCCTCATTGCCCTCTGTGTGCTGTGTGCAGGAGCAGCATCGACCTGCTGCTGGACCCGGCTCCCGGCACCACACAGCGCAGCCGCCACAGCCTGGACACTCTGTCAGAGCTGTTTGCCTCTGGGTCTGGCAGCATTAGCGGCATCAGAGTGAGTGATGGCAGGGGTGGCTGGTGGCCGGGTCGCGACGCGGCTGCTGTTTGTGTTGGGAGCTTAGTTGGGATACCTAAGCTGCAAGCTGGCGGGGTGGTCACAAGCAGTGCACATTGCCTGGCATGTTTGTGATATATCTGGCCTGATGAACAGATTTTGCGATGTGGTCAGTGCAGACGGAGGGAAGCTGGCTGCTCCTCCTTCCTGCTCTTGCTTCTTCTTTTTTTGTTATTGCAAGTGTGTGCTCTTGCCACGATGGCGCGTGCCCACTGCCGTCCCGACTACTGCTGCAGGCTGGCACCCCGGGGCGGCGCCCAGTCAGCATGGCTCAGTCACTGCAGCGCCTGCCCAGCGGCGGCACCGCTGCAAACCCCTTTGCCTTCGGTGGCGGCGGCGGCGGCGGCGGCGGCGGCGGCGGCGGCGGCGGCGGCGGCGGCGGCGGCGGCGGCAGGTCGGGCCGCCCCTTGCCGTCTGTGCGTCACAGCATGGATGACGGTCCGCGGCGGCTGTCTGCTGCCACACGCACACTGAGCACCCTGAACGCAGCTCACAGCAGGTGTGCAGCGGTTTGTTGCCGCTGCCGTCTCCATCAAACCCTCGAAGGAGGGTTTGTTGCCGCTGCGGTTTGTTGCCGCTGAAGCTGTGCCTGCTCCACTCCTGCCGCCACTTCTTCTCGCATGGAGCGGCTGTGCTGGGCTTGTGCCTCTTTGCCGTGCTTCCTGCTTCAACGGTTTGCCTCTGGCCTGCCTATCAACCGCGCTGACTGCTGCGGTCTCCTTCGACCTCATTCTTGCTTTCTCCATCCCGCAACTTCCTCCCAATTCGATTGCTGCAGCAGGAGCTCGGCTGGCCGTGTGTGTGTGGACCCAGCCGCCTCGTACTACGGCCACATCAACGCAGGAGCGCTGCACGACCTCGCCAACAGCACCGTGACGGTGGTGGCTGGCGCCGTGGCTGTGGCGGCGGCCACCGGCGCTCGTGCCGCCACCACCAGCGCTCATGCAAGCTCCATGGTGGACCCTGGGGCCAAGCCGGTGGCAGGCACCTTTGAAGCACGCATGGGCACTCCAGAGGTGGGTTCCTTTGTGCCAGGGGCTGGGTGGAGGCGGGCTTGGTGGTGGTGGGGAAGGTGTTGGTGGGCTGGGAGGAAGCTCAAAAAACAAACCAGGGGCTCTATTGTCATTGTTGGTGCCCAGTGACCTGCGGCCACAATGAAATCTATGCAGTAGGCAGCGCCGCTTTGTGTGTGCAACTGGCAGCCTGCTTTGTGCTGTGATGCGCGTGGCTGGCTGGCTGGCTGGATGCGCTTCCCCGGCTGTGCTGCTGGCTGCCAGCCTGCCTCATCTGACTTTCTCTGCCTGTGCTGCTGCCTGTGCTTTGCTGGCTGTGCAGGAGTCGATGCTGGATCCTGACTTGCATGACACTTTTGGGGCCCACCCCTCCTATGACCTCCCCACTGTGTACATCCACCACCGCCGTACCGCCAGTGGCGGCAGCGCCTCCTCAGAACCCAGCTCCGCCCCCACTGCCGGCGGCTGGAGGCAGCCGATGGCGGCCGCGCGGCGGCAGGTTGCGCCGGTGCCACGTATGGGAGGCAGCTTGGACCTTCCTCGGGGGGCTTCTTCCCAGGCCCAGCCTGCTGCCCCTGTGCCAGCTGCGCCAGACTTTTTGTCTGCCGGACCTGGCGGCACTGCAGGCGGCGGCTTGGCAGGGGCTGCGCAGCTGGCGGCCGGGCAACCGCCGACCGTTTACCAGCCGCATCAGTCGCCGGCAGGCCCCATGGAGGTCGAGATGTCGCCAATCGGGCACGCCATGATGCTGGCGCCGACCAGCATCCCGGGCCAGCACAGCATCACAGTCAATGATCCTCAGGCAAGCGGAGAGCTGCTCAGCACCTGCTCCGCTGGCTGCATGTATAATTGATGCATGCAGCCCAGACTGGCTCGCCTGGAACCACACTGTTGTCTGCGCAGCTCAAAGCCTTCTCTCTATTTCCATTTGGCATGTCTGTGCCTGCACCTGACCTCTGCCTGTCGTCTTGCTCATGCCTGCACTCTACCTCCTGCCTGCGCCTCACCGTACCCGCCCCTGACTGCTGCCTGCTTACCCCACCCCTGCGCCTTACCCTACCTGCTCCTCACCTCTGCTTGCTTACCCCACCCCTGCCGTCCTTTTCGCAGATCATTGTGCCCAGCCTGTCCTTCCTCAAGCAGAGAGCCCTTGCCCGCCAGAAGCTGGAGCGGCTGGACAGCGGCGGCTCGGCAGGCGTGCCGTCCCGTGGCGGATACATTGCAGAGGCAAAGCGTGTGCTGGCTGCGGCTGTGCACACGGCGTCTGCACAGGAGGCTGCAGTGGTTGAATCCAGGTGAGCTGCAGCACCAGCATTTGATGGTTGCTTGGCTGCCTTTGTGTGGCTGCCTTTGTGTGGCTGCCTTTGTGGCTGGAAGGCAGCCGTAGTTTGGCCTCGCTGTGTGGCTTGAGGCCACGCATGCAGTCGCGCAGGTCAGTCTGACTTCACGCCTTCCTGCTGCTATCACTGTCGCTCACTCTCCCTCCTCTCCCTCTGCTGCCTGGATGCGTTCCGCTTTCCGTGGCTGTTCCTGCGGCTCCTTCGGCGGCTTCTCGGCAGCTGCTCGGGAGCCATAGGACCCCTCCTGCGGTACCTGCGGGACAACAAGCTCAACGACGCTGCGCTGCGCTCCGGCCTGCACACCCTCTCCCTGCTCGTCTCCAACTCGCCCAACCGCGGCATCATCGCTTCGTTCCACGTGAGTGTGTGGGAGTGCCTCTTTGTGGGTCGTGACCGGTGCACGGTGACCTGCCAATGCGCATGTGACATGGCTTTCCCTCTTCCTGCTTGATGGTTGCACTGCCCACTGCTCTCAGCCCATCTGCACTTTGTATCTGCTGAGGTGTGCAATCACTTGACGCTGGCTTGAGCCCTGCGCCCTCCCTCCTTCTCTGCCCATCCGCTGCAGGGCCAGGCCATGCTGTGTGAGGCCATGCGAGCCACCCAGGACCTGGAGATTCGGGAGAACATTGTGCAGCTGCTGTGGGACTTGGAGGCGCAGAACCGGGAGTGCCACTTTGAGCATGGTGCGCGACGAGCTGCTGCTCTGTTGGCTGGGGCTGGGGCTGGAGCTGGGGCCAGGGCTGAAATTCCACGTCTCAATTTCGAAGTTGGGGTTTGTGTGACGTGCACGCTGTCATGCTGTGGCATGTGAATTGCTTGCCGCGGTGGGCTTTGCCATGCCAGCCCTTGCAAGCACTGCTCAGCTGGCAGCCTTCCGTTGGCAGTTTGTCCCCTGCATCACACCTCACCCATGCCATGGCTGTTCTGCTGGCTCCCTGGTCCTCTCTTTGCAGACGACCTGCAGGCGCTGCAGAGTGTTCTGGAGGCGACAAGCAATGCGCTGATCGCCTCACACATCCTGCACATCCTCCACCACTGCCTGGCTCGGCACGACGCGCCGCCCATGACACCAGAGCAGATGCAGAGTGAGACCGCTGGCCTTGACACCCGCCTTCTGCTGTGCCGGTCGCAGCATGCGCTGTGCTGGCTGCGGACCGTCACTGCACGTCCCTTCATCACGCCTGTTGCTGCAAAGTGGCTGTGTATGGGCTTTCCAGCTGCTGTACAACGCCTGCTGTCTCCAAGTGTATGCCCATCTGTGCGCCTTTCCGTCCGCCTGCATCAAACTTGTCTCTTCCGCTTCCCTCCCTCCCTTTCCTCCCTGCAGTGTGCGCGCGGCGGTTGGTGAACGAGATAGCTGCGCACAAGCACCACCTGCAGGACGCTGCGCAGTACACTCTTGGCAACCTCATGGCGGTAGTTTTGGGCGACCCCCGGGTTGGCGTTTCACAGCGGCAGGCCCTGGTGGCTCGCCTGCTGGATGAGCTGCGTCGCACCAACGCCCCTGGGCAGAGCCAAGGTGATTGTGGGTGGGCCTGCAAGTGCGTGCATGGTTTGTTTGGCGAGTTGTATTGAGGTTTTGAGGAGCGACCGAGCAATGTTGTGATACCTTGCTTCCTGCCAAGCCCGCCTGCGCTGGTGGCACGTTGCATGCCGCCGCGCCGATCAAGTGTTTCACCCGCCTTGCTCACCCTCTTGGTGCTACTTCCCATCCTGTGTTGCTGCAGCGGTGCTGACGGTGCTGAGCTGCATCGCGGGCGACTCGCGAGTTCGCAGCGCCATGGCGCACTGCCACGCGCGGCGGCGGCTTCTGGACTTTGGGCAGCGTGTTGCGGACCCTCGCCTGCGGGCTCGCACCTTGTCGCTTGTGAAGATCCTGCACAAGCAGGAAACGATGGAGCAGGGTGGCGGCAGCTGGTACTTTGGGGCGGCTCCAGACGGGGCAGCACCGGCTGCGGCTGGCGCTGAGGCATCACCAGAGGCCTCTGTCGATGCCTTCATGCCTTCACCTCCCTTGTTCACTTCGTCTGCCGACGCTTGAGCAGCTGCCAGCTTGGATCCTGGTCCAGTAGCGGTGCTGGATTGGCCGAGCCGCCACGCACCGCTTGAGGGCAGCCTACTGGCGCGAGCTTGGTGCCGGTGAAAGCTGGAGAGGTACCACGTACTGCACCCAGCGATACTGAACTTTGACTTGGGCACCCCTTGTGGTGCTGTTGTGCCGCCCTTCCTTGCACCCTTGATTTCCGCAGCAGCTGTCACCGTTCCACCAGCTTGCTTGCCAGCTGCATGGGTGCAAGCACCCAACAGCTCAAGTCACGTTCAAAGCATGCTGCGTCCTGCATAGGAGCAGAGCCACAGCGACTCGAAATTTTGATGTTGTAGCCTACTTGCACCCCACCAACTTCTATGATTCGCCCCTCATCTCAAGCGTAGTCAACGCTTGCTTGCTTTTCAGTTTTTTGCCTATCCCTTTTCCCTTCTGGTTGTTTTCCGACTTGCACTTTGCGTGTGTGCGCCAGCCACTGAGTGCACTCAGTGTCCTGAGCTGCATTGACTCTCTTGTGCTTCCTGACTGTGACACCTCAATGCACAAGAAAATCGAAGGGACTATCTGCCGCACGTTGCTGCAAGAGGCACCTGGCGGCATCTGGCATCTGATGCGGCGTGACACGCTGCACTTTTGCATGGGCAGCTTGTCGGCTTTCACGCCTCGGCTTTCAAATCACCCGCCAATCAGCTGCTCAGCATTTGATCTGCGTAGCCATGAAGACGCGGGGGGCTGGGAAGCAGGAAATGTCGAGCGGCGAAACAATGCAGCCTCGCAAGGGCCGCGTACGCAAAGGAACGGGCGGCAAGAAGGGCGGTGCGGTGATGACCAAGCGTCTAGTGCTGCGGGGCAAAAAATCAAGCAGTAGAGAGGGCAGCAGGTCGACACAGGCAGCTGATGAAAGCGAAGAGATGGGAGGAGACCTGGAAGCTGGTGAACCGCACGCAGATCGGGTGACGCAGCTCGGGTCGGTGAAGGCTGGCCCATTGGTTTCCGCAGCGGACCGGCGGCAGCAAGGCGCCGCTTCAGATTTGCAGCATATGCATGCGACAGCCACTATAGAGTCTCTGTCCACAGAGGCGCTGCAGCACGTCTTTGTGCAGCTGTGCAATCAGGACGACCAGCAGCTCGCTTACTGCCGGTGAGCGGTTGCAGCTGAGTGATGGTGCCCGGTGGGAGGGGGGGGGCCGGGCAACCGCAAGCATTGTACTTTTACCCTCTGCCTCACCTGACCCCTGCATGAGCGGCTTGTTGCAGGGAGATCCTGCCACTAGTGTGCAGGCGGTTTCGAGACGCCCTGCAGCAGCCGAGTGCGGTGTGGGAGGTGAGCAGTGGCGCGACAGACGCGGCCGCTTGCGCCTCCGTGGAACGGCACCTGCAACCCCACGTTTGGGTGGTGGCATCCATGCTGCGCCCACTATCTCCTTTGTGTGTTGTGTTGGTGCTGAATGGAGTGTGCAGTGGCCGCCCCTGCTCCTGCCGCCATCCAGCACCTGCCACTCCTCGGTACCTGCCTGCGGCACTCCCCACTTGCCGCCCTTCCCTGCTCACCACCTCTGGCCCCGCCGCGGGCTGCACTGCAGACGGTCACCGTCGATTTCCTGCACAAAGGGCTTCACGCAGTCAGCGATGGGTGCGGGAACTGCGCTCTGGAGGGAATGCCTTCAAAGGAAGAGGATAAGGAGCAGTGCGGCGAGCCAGACCACTCCAACCGCCGCCTGCTGCACACCGCCCTTGAACGCTGGCTCGCGCCCCGCGCCGCCGCTGTCAAGAGGCTGGTCCTCTCGTGAGCTTCCTGCTTGCCTGCCTGCTTTCGCTGGCCGACCTGGTGGTGTGGCCGCTCACACGCATTCACTCCGTCCGTATGCCACATGCTTGCTTGCAAGCCAGAGAGTCTGCCCGTCAGCTGTTGTGCCCTGTGCCCTGCATCGCTTGCAGCGCCCAGCACTGCCACACCAGCCGCCGCCTGCGGCAAGCAGCCTCCTGCTACCGCTTGCTGGCAGGTCCTCCGCTTTATCCTGTCTGCCCACCTAGTTACCTGCCGAGCCAGCCCGCACTCATCGGTGCCTATGGTCCTCCCTCGTCCTCACTTGATGCTCTCTCTCCCTTCCTCTCTCTCTCCCTCCCTTCCATTGCAGCTTCTCTGCAAGGGATCCCACACACAGCTTCCCCCGCGGTGGAGCAGGCCTGCGCCGCACCTTCCACCGCCTAGCCACCTCTCTACAGAGCCTGTCCGTCGCGCAGTGCTCCGACATCTTCACGGCTCGCTCCTTTGCCGATCTGCCGCTGCTCCAGGTGCTGCAGCAGACAGCGGGAGGGCTGTGGGCTGTGATGCACACCGTGTGGCATGTTTGCAGTGCATCATAGCAAAGCTAGCTACAAGGGGCCGAGCAGACTGCAATGGCGGCGTGCGGCGACCCTTACCCTGGGTCGGCTTTGTCGCTGCCTGCATCATGGCCAACTGGCATCTGCGTGCCTAATCCGCTTCCTGCTGCCTTCCTGCTGCCTTCCTGCTGCCTTCCTGCCTTGCTGACAGCGGAGCGTCTGCTGGCATCCTTGCAAAGCTCCTGCTTTCTTCCTCTGGCTTCCTGTGATCGCAACCCCTCCTGCAGAACCTTGAACATGTTGCTGTGACGTTCATGACAGGAAAAGTGACGGCGGCAGAGCTGGCACCTTTGGAGCGCCTGTCCAAACCTCGCTCCATCACCCTCTCGGCCAGCCGCCAGGCAGAGGAGGGCGGCGAGCACTGCCTGGCGGGCTTTCCAGAAGTGCTGCTGAAGCTGAAAGGCGTCACGTCCCTGGCTGTCAGTTCGATGGGTGCGTGCCTTGCCCAGCTTGCGCCTGCCAGCCAGGTGCCAGCCCCTGCTGAAGCCATTGCCGATACAACTCCCTGATCCCGGCTTTCTGGGGGCCTTGCCGGTTACCATGCACTTACTTTGCTTTGATTGCTTGCACCTGAACCAGAGGCGTGCTTGCTTGCCCACACAGGCGTCACCAGCCTGCCCGCCGGCCTGACCAAGCTGAAGCACATAGTGAGCCTCGATGTGTCGGGGTGCCCGCTGCCCTGCCTGCCCACCAGCCTCTCAAGACTCACTGCGCTGCGCCGCCTGCGGCTCAGCAGCACGCTGCTGTCGTTGGACCTGACTCATACTTGGGAGTGTGTGGGCAACATACCGAGGCTGGAGTCCTTAGATTTGCGGTGAGGAGGGCAGGGGGGATGGTGGGAGGCTGGCTGGCTGGCTGGGACTGTTGCAGTGGGTGCTCCTTTGAAATCTGCCAAGGTCTCTCTTGTTCTTCAGCAGCAGCAGGCGGCCAGTCAAGACAGGTGGCGGCATCTGTCGCGCCGCTCCCTCACCCACCCACGTTGCGCATGGCCTCTCATCCCTGCCCTGTGCAGTGGCGTCAAGGGGGGCAGCCTGCCGGCGGTCCTGCCTGGACTGTCCAGCCTCACTTCCTTGGACCTCAGCGACAACAACTTTGAAGGCATGGGGCCCCTGGACAGCTTGCATGCACTCGTCAGGCTGCCAAAGCTGCAGGTAACCTGCAGGCAGGGCTGTCTTGCTGTTGTCTGCCGATCTGTGCTGCGCTGTGCTATGTCTGTGCTGTGCTGTGTCATGGGCAAAGGGGCTGCGGGACAGTCACATGGGAGGTGCTGTCTGCTCAGATGAAGCAGCTGGCTGGCTACTGCCAGGTGCTTATGGTATGCTGTTTTCTTTGTGTGATTTGACATGCGGGTGAGAGCGTGTTGCGTGACGGCACACTAGGTGTGACCACTCCCCTCCCCCAGCTGACCTTTCCCTTGGCCGTTCCTTGTCCTTGCAGCGCCTGCTGCTGCGCGGCTGCGTGCTGCCTTCAGTGCCACCTGAGCTGGCATCGCTTTCCCACGTCACTCACCTCGACCTGTCTCGCAACCAGCTTGTGGAGCTCCCGCAGTCCCTTGGCGCGATGGTGGCACTCAGGGAGCTGGTAGCTGAGGGCAACTGCTTCCCTCGCATCCCTCAGGTGTGTTGCTGTGCAGCGCAACTCACTGGCACGCCCAAACACCCAAGCCCGGCCGCACTATTGGGATTAACGGGATTCATGAACTCCTAGATTCCTAGCCGCCTCGAATGTCGATGTCGGTTCAAACAAAGTCACTAAACACTCACTCCCATGCCTGGATGCCCTCTTCACTTGATCATGTCGTGCATTCCTCTTTCAAAAAGTCAACGGAAATGAAACAAAAAAAGCCTTGTCGTTCCATTCCATTGTTGCTCTTGCCACTTCTGCAGGTGCTGTCGGGCCTGCCAGCCCTGGAGATCTGTGACCTGTCCTTCAACGTTTACATGGAAGCTGCCTCATCCCTCTCCGGCCTCTTGGAGGGCGGGGGCCTGTCCAAGCTGCAGCGTCTGGACCTCAGGCACGCTCCTCGCGTCATCCCTTGCTGCCCAGCCTTTACTTGGTTCTGCTACCCATGACACCCTGGCTGGCGTTGCACTTGACAAAGCTGTCAACCCGCCTGCATGCATGTGGAACTGACCTATGCCTGCTCCCGACTTGAAATCCTCCCGTGAGGGGGGAAAGAAGGGCCCCTGATCAATATAGGTCAACTACATGGCTCCTGCAGAAAGATGCTGGGTGTTTGGAAGCAGAGCAGCATTCACTGGCTCAGGCGCTTGGTGGAAGACATTGCAGCGCAGCGGGCCACGAGCGGCGAGCCACTGCCAGCTGTCGTTTGGGAGTGACGGCGTTTGAGGCGTTTGAGGCCGGGCTGTGGCTGAGCAGCGGCGCAGGCAGATGGACAGCTGCGTGCTGCTTGAGCTGCACGCCCGACAGCTGCAGTTTGAAGTGGCAGCAGAGGCATGCTGTGTGAGGATGATGATAGATTTCTAGATGCTAGTGGAGCTTGCTCTTGCTTTTCAACTGTCAACACTGTTCCAAACCGATTCAACTCTGCTTGCCGCAACCTGCAATATCATATCCCTGTTGTTTTGCTACAGCACTACAGCAAGCGCTCTTAATCCTGTGCTGCTGTGTTTTTCATTTCAGCACGGCCAGCGTTACATGCAATGCACCAACAAAGCACCAGGGGATGAGCGTGCAAGAGCAGGGGATAGGGCTTCAGTGATACACCAAGCCGCAGCTAGAGTCCAGGACTGCAGCTCCGAGCTGCAGCTATGCTATGCTATGTACGCAGCAAACGTAGCCGATTACCGGATGACACCTCAACACTGCCACGCCATCACCTGTCCAGCTGTCAGCCCGTCCTCACAATAGCTCCCCCGCATCGTGTGCGCGCAGGCGCGTGGCGGCTGCCTTGTAGCCGAGGCTGATGCCGAGTGGGTCCTCCCCGAGGAAGAAAGCAGGGGAACACTCCCGCAGCTCCTTGGCGTTTCCGTTGGTGAGAAACAGCGCGCGCAGCAGGGCGTCGTCGTTGGGAGTCTCTGCGGTTGGTTGCAGTATCGGGCAAAGCAAGGCAGGCCTTCAGTGACATGTGAAGGGGACAGAGCGAGCTTGGCAAACGCCGCAAGCACTGGGCAGGCTTGAAATGGCGGGCGGGCAGGCAGAGTTGAGGTGAGGCAGGCAGGGGACCAGGCACACCAGCACACAACACGCAAGCAATTAGAAAGTAGGAACAAGACAAAAGAAAGGCAAAGAAAGGACGGCGCACCTCCTTCCTGGATCACGCTGTCAATGAAATAGTCTGCAGCTGCCGCCACTTCAGGCAGCGTGTAGCGAGGCATGTGGAAGCCTGTGGCCTTGGGCCGCGGCAGCCGCAGGCGGGAGGTGATGGTGCCTCCAAACGTGGGAGCCGCCACTGCCACGCCATTGGCGGGCGGGGGCTGCTCCAGCACGCGGAAGGCTTGCACCTGAATTGGAAGTGGTGAGGTTGGTTTCTGGTGATGGGCGAAAGAGCAAGGGACGGCTTGGAGTCCAAGAGGCAGGCAGCAATTCCAGCATCGCCAAAGGGTATGTCAAGATGCCCACCAAGGCATGTTGCTTCCCAATGCCACCCAGCCCGGCCTACGGAACCACACACACCGCCCCGCCCTGCTGCTTCGTTGGGAGCTGAGGAGGGCTGCCTCACCAGTCGCAGCTCGTCTGGCGCCAGCTGGCGGCGGTGGAAGTTGTGCACCGACTCATAGTACCCCGTGTGTGAGTAGAGCACATTGTAGTCATCCACGGCTATCAGCGTTGGCACCTCCTTCACCCCAGCCACAGCCTCCTTGGCCGCAATGGCGGCGGCCACCACAGCACTTGGCTTGGCTGCCTTGTCCAGCCCTTCTTCGACCAGCGATGACAACGGCTGGCCAGAGGCTGTCTTGAGGTCAGCCAGCTGAGCGGCGTGGCTGTCAAGCAGGCTGGTCAGGATCCAGCGAGCCGCCTCAGGAGTGTCCCACAACCCATCTTCCCCTCGAGTAAAGGTGCCGGCTGCGCAGCAGGCAGGCAGGCAGGCAGGCAGGCAGGCAATGATAAACAGCAGAGGCAAGCAAGAAAGCAGGCAGGCAGGCAGACAAAGTAGGCGCAGCGGCCAGGCTGACAGGATGGCCCTACTGCTAGCAGGGAGCCCCCGCAGGAGCAGCCTTTGCTGCTGCTGCTGCTGCTGCTGCTGCTGCGGCTGCGGCGGCGGGAGCGCCCTCAATACTCACTCTGCACAAGGGAGAAAGCCGAGGGGATGTACAGCGCCAGCCAGCCCTGGGCACGAGCCCACGCCACCAGGCTGTACAAGGCCACAGATTTGCCGCTGCCAGTCCAGCCATCGAGGTACAGGTGCCGCCGCGGGTTGTCCTGCAACGATTAGTGGCAGCGAGCGGCACGCGTACAGCAAACAGCAAATAAGAGGGCAGAGCGCTCGAGCAAGGCTGGCCACCACTGGACGGCAGCTGGCAGTGCGGGCCTGCCATACCTGCACCCTGCGAGCCAGCTTGTGCATGCACTCCCTGGCCATCAAGCTGCGCTGCCCGGAAAACTCCCACTCCGCCTGCACTGCCTTGCAGCCATAGTTTGGCTCATGCACGTTGTCACCCTGCAGCACAAAGGAAGATGGGAGGAGGCTGTGCTGTGAGCATGGGTTAAGTGGCGTTTGCGTAAGCTTGCTTCACGAGCGCTTTGCATGCCTGTGTGTGTGCTGCCTCTGCAGCAGCTGCCGCAGCACAGCCTAGGCCAGGCCAGCGAGTACCAAGGCCCCAGCAAGCAAGGCGTGCTAGCGCCCGGCTGAACACATAGCTGTGCTAAACTTGACAGCATGCTGCGCCCCCTCCAGGCAGCCAGCCAGCCGGACAGACAGCCAGACACCCATCCCGCCCGCTTGCCTTGAGTATGGGATCTTTGTAGTACTCTGCAGTAGCTTCAGGCAGGATGCCTGCAGGTACATCGAAATACGACAGCTGCGGCACGTCTAGCAAGCGGGCCACTAACAGTGGCCGCTGGGACGGTTGCGACGCTGGCGCTTCCGCATCGTGACTGCATGTGTGAAGGAATGAACAACATCGAATGACGATTCAGCGGCTGAGGGGCCAGTGCGGGGAGGGAAGAGTAGGCAGGAGGCATGGCGACAGCTTGCAAACTTTGTTACAACGGAGTGCTGACCTGTCTTTTGCTTTTGCACTAGTTGGGCCTACCGCCGCTGCCCCAGCAGTCTGCTTGGCCTTCTGCTTGGGGTCTTTCTGCTTTGGCTTTGGCTTTGGCTTTGCGGATGCAGGCGTGGCACCAGCTGCCTGGCTGCTGCCTGCCTTGCTTGCTGCTGCTGCTGCCGGCTTTGCAGCAGCGGAAGCAGATTTAGCCTGCTTGGGCTGCTTCGAGGCTTTTGGCTTCGGAGCTATGGCTGCTGCTGCGTCTTTGGCAGCTGGTGGCGATTCTGTTGCTGCTGCGTCTTCGGCAGCTGGTGGCGACTCTGTTGCTGCTGCTGCTGGCGCCACAGCCGGTTGACTGCTGCCGTCGTCAGTCGTTGCATGCCGCCGCTGCTGCATCGGTGTCCATCCGACGCTGCTGGATAGCCGGGCATCGACCAGCGCTGCCTCGCAGAGTCCCGAAGACCGCCCGGCACGGGCAATGAGCTGCAAAAGCCGGCCGCTCATGCTGCTGCCAAGAGTGGCCGGGGCACCACTGACGCCGCACTGCTACTGTTGTGAACACCACGGCCTGGCTGCAAGACCGAATGACTGCGTCGAAAGGAAGCGCGGAGTGAGATTGGCGGCGAATGGCGATATACAATCGACAAGTAGTTCAGATGTCAGTGTACCAAATGGGCGATGGCCCTTTTTGGGCGCACTCGAGTACATGTACCGGCTGAACGTACGGCCGATGTTCCCAGTCGCGGAATTCCACAAATCGCGGTTGGATCGTCCATATTGAGCCTGCTGCAACGATCGGTGCTGCTCGTTGACCGATTCTTGCCATTTCTGGCAGCAGTTGTGCTGCAAAGTGGCTTGTCAGTACCTTTGCTCGCCCCCAATTGCAGCCATGGCCAGCAATGGCGTCGAAAAGGTGCGCCAGGGCCGCCTGGCTGCGTGCTTACCTCCAGATTCACAATGTGCTACGTTGAGCGGTGGGAACGCGGAATAACGAACAAAAACCTCTCACAATCTTGCTCCGCGGCACCCGCAGGTTGGCGTGCTGATCGTAGGAAGCGGGCCGACTGGGCTCGGGGCTGCAACGCGCCTGAACCAGCTGGGACACCCCTCCTGGATGCTGGTGGATCAGGCAAGCAACGCCGGTGACAGCGGTGAATTGCGAGCTGCAGCAAAAGCAGGCGGGCACGGTCCGCCCGTTGCCGCCTCACCGCCTTGCAGGGAGGTTCTGGCCCCCTTCCACGCCTCGACCTGTTCCTCACGCACACTGCAGGCGCCTGAAGCGGGCGGTCTGGCATGTACCGATGTCACACCAGAGGGTTTTCTATTCGACATGGGCGGGCACGTCATCTTTTCCCACTACCAGTATTTTGACGACTTGCTGGACACAGGTGCGATCCCTTTCCTCTTGGGTTAGCTACTCCCAGCCTCTCGCTTATGTGATGGCGAGCAAGCCGAGTGGAACATGCATGTGCTGCACATAGGCGCCGTTGGCCAATAGCATGCTGTGCTGATGGGCCGGGTGGCGAGTGACACTGCCCAGTCAGCTTGCCTGCAGGACTCCCGCCCGTCCCCATTAGCCAGCCCTCCTCTCAGTCAGTCCAGCTACCGGCCGGACTCTATTGATGCTTGACACTTCTTCTTGTGTTGCCTTTTCCCTTTTCCCTGCCCATACTGCAGCCGTGGGTGCTGGCGATGAGGCCTGGAACACGCTGGAACGTGTGTCGTATGTGTGGCTGAAGAACCGCTGGGTCGCCTACCCCTTCCAGAACAACATCTCAGCACTGGATAAGGAAGACCAGGTACGCCAGGGCCCATTCCGTGCGGCGGGTGTGTTTCTCTTGGCGCGGCGGTGACTGCAAGGATGCGCTGATCAGCTTGCTGTCCTGCTGCCTGCATACTCATATGCTACCCAGACCGTCTCTTGCTGTGCTCCGGTGCACAACTCAGACCCAACGGCTGTCTTGACGTTTGTCGTCGGGCCGTCCACCTGAGCACCTCCTCACTGCAACGTGGCACCCCTTGGGCCTGCAGATCAAGTGCCTGACAGGTGTTGTGGAGGCCAAGGTGCTCAACAGCTCAGCGCAGGGCAAGCCCACAAACTTCGACGAGTGGATCATGCGGGTGATGGGGCCAGGCATTGCAGACCTGTTCATGAGGCCCTACAACTTCAAGGTGTGTGCACCGTGTGTGTGATAGCGTGATTCGAGGACGTAGAGCTATACGCACCAATACTCAGGCCCATTTGTGCCGCTGTTGTGATGCGCGTGTTGCGGGCGAGCTGGGCGCGGCTTGGGTGCCTCTGGTTGGCTGCGCTGCTTGGGGATGTGCTGCCTTGCGTATGCTGCGAAGGAGCGGCTGACAGGATCAGCAGGGGTTCATCCCTGCCGCTCACCTGGCTCGCTGCCTGATCTCACCACCTTCCCCGTGCCTGCTCCTGCTGCTGCACAACTGGCTGCAGGTGTGGGCGGTGCCGACAACAATGATGCAGTGTGACTGGCTGGGCGAGCGCGTGGCGACGGTGGACGTGGACCGTGCCATTGCAAACGTGATCAACAGCAAGGAGGATGCGGGTTGGGGACCCAACGCAGTGTTCAGGTGCGCTGCTGAGAGGCCTGCTTGCATTGGCTTGCAAGGCTGGGGTAAGTTGTACTGAATTGCATCTGAAAGCGAGTGTTTGCAAGCATGCTGTTGAGCAGTACTCATGGCAGTACGCTTGGCAGGTGCAGCACCAAGTGCATGGCATGCAGCAGGCGACCAGTGGCTGCCCGGCCCAGCGCAGCACGCGCTGTCACGCTCACCCTGCAAGCCTCCTCTGCATTTCCACGTTGATACCTCACTTTGCCCCTCCTCACACTCCACAACACCTCACTTTGCCCCTCCTCCCACTCCACCACCAACAGGTTTCCCCGAGAGGGCGGCACTGGCGGCATCTGGAAGGGCGTGGCCAAGCTGCTGCCCGCTGAGCGGCAGCGGTACGGTGCCAACCTGGTGTCTCTTGACCAAGAGCGCCAGGTGGCAAAGTTTGAGGATGGCCGACAGGTGGGCTGTGCTTGTGCTGCAGGACGGCCGGGGTCGCATCTTTTCTTTTGTGAAGTCAATTTGTTTACAAGCTGGTGCTAATGTGGTGGCGTGAGGCAAAGCTGGTGCTAATGTGGTGGCGTGAGGCCAGGGGCGCAGTCGGGCATGAAGGCCATGCAAGGCTGCGGAACCTACGTCCCGGCTGGGGTGAGGCATTGGCCTGTTGACCAACCTTGCCTGCCCTGCCTCTCTCCCTCCTTCCCACCTCTTGCAGATTGCATACGACGCGCTCATCTCCACCATCCCTCTCGACACCACGCTGCGCTGGCTGGGCAAGAGCGAGTGGGCAGGCGGGCTGACCCACTCCTCAAGCCACATCGTTGGCATTGGTGAGGCATCCCTCTCTCCCTCCTGTGTGCCTGTGCCTGCTCCTGAACATGTGCAGCCCAAGCCGTGAACTCCTCAGCCGCCTCCTATCCGCCTTGCTGGTGCAAAGCGGCGTGCGCATCACATTATGCATGCCAACCCATGCACATTTCACCAATGAAACTCAGCTGCTCGAGCCGCTCTCTCCTCCCGCTTTCCACGCTGCAGGCATCCGCGGCCAGTGCCCCCACGGCCTCAAGTGCTGGCTGTACTTCCCGGAAGACGACTGCCCGTTCTATCGCACAACAGTCTTCAGCCACTATGCAAAAAAGAACTGCCCCGCGGGTGGGTGAGGGCAGGGTTGTTGTGCCCTGCTGCTGCTGCTGCTGCTGCTGTGGTGCGCTGCGCTGGCTGCTTAAGATTACCTGTCTTGTTTGCCAAAGGTGGATGTGGCTCCATGTGGGGCTGCTCGATTTGGCAGCAAACCGGCTGTTTGGGGCAGAGGGGTCCCTTCTGTGGGCAGCGTGTGGCGGTGGATGCTTGAAGCTGCCTGCGCGCCCTCATCACCTGCTTCCCACCTTCATTGTCCCCTTTCCTGGCACTCCACGCCGCAGATGACGCCAAGCTGCCTACGCTGTGCAAGGCAGATGGCAGCGACCCCGAGCCAGGCAGCGAGGAGGCACGGGAGGGGCCCTACTGGTCCCTCATGTTTGAGGTGAGTGAGCTCTAATGATCTTGCCAGCCACAAGGCAAGCTCATTATGTGTCCGCGCACCTCCGAGACAACCCTGTCCAGCCTCGCGCTGCCCTTGGTGTTCTCTTGACTTCGCTGCCCATGCTACCGCAGGTCAGTGAGAGCGACCTGAAGCCGGTGGCACAGGGTGACGTGAAGCTGGGCGGCACCGCAGGTAAGAACTGGCCTTTCAGCCAACTCGCTATGTTAGGCAGAATGCGGGGGCTGGCTGGCTGGCCTTTCTACCTGCAGCTTGGCACTGCTCGCGACTGCCAGTGCCCCACGCACTCCTTTATTCAATATTTGCAACATGAAAACTCGGTTGTTTTTAAGTTTTTCCTCACCCCCATCCCCTCTGCTGTGCCGCAGGCACCTGGTCGGAGATCGTTCGCGACACGCTGCTGGGCGCGGTTGCCACCAAGCTGGTGGCGCCTGGCGACGAGGTGGTGTCAATCTACCACCGCAGGCTGGAGCACGGCTACCCCACCCCCAGCCTGGGCCGTGACGCGGTGCTCAAGCAGGCGCTGCCCTGGCTGCGCAAGAGCAACATCTGGTCCCGCGGCAGGTGCGACCCGTTGCGGTGTGCCGCTGCAATGCATGTGTGCAGCTGAAGCATGCCTGCTGTTATCACCTCCCTTCTCACCTCTCCCCTCCCTTATTCTGACTTCAGTTTGTCAGCCTTGGTTGCGGCAGTTTGCAGCGCAACACTTGACTGCCTCTGACCTGTTGCCTATTGTTTTCACACAATCCTTGCCCATGCCATCCCTCCTCCCGCAGGTTTGGCAGCTACAAGTACGAGGTGGCCAACCAGGACCACTCACTCATGCTGGGTGTGGAGTGTGTGGACAACATCCTGTTTGGCTCACAGGTGACTGACCTCTGCAGGCTGTACAATCGCAACTGCACATTCAGCGGAGCGGGCACACAGACTGTACTTACAACCAAGAGTCGGAGTTGCGTGGTGTGTGCTTTGGTGCCTGCGATGCGATGCTCTGTTGCAAGCAGAGAACAGGTGGCTGCACCGACACGTGTGCTGCGAGGTGCTACGGGGTGCCTTCGTCTGTCTGATGCATAGCTCTGCACCGTGCTGCTGCTTGCGGTGTGTGCAGGAACTGACTCTGGAGTTCCCCAACATTGTCAACCCTCGCAAGAACATGGAACTGAAGGTGGGTGGTTGGGGTTGGGTGGCGGCTGCGTGATGGGCGTGGTACGGAGCACTTTCATATTTCCTGCATGACTAGCGCAGAGGTTTGTGGCTGAGCAATGGGTAGGCGGCATAGTGCGGCAGGGGCTGCGGTTTGCGGAGCAGAGAGTCCGTCCGACTGGCTGGCCTGCTGCTTTGCAGTACACAAATAACGGAGGGGTCATGCCTGGACTGCTCAAGGGCTCGAAGCCCGTGGGTGTGGTGGAGCAGGTCAACTGAGATGCTGTGGTGGTTGGAGAAGGCTGCAGACACACCCAGATAACTAGTATCAATGATTCGACACCGAGACCTGTCCAATTCATTGCATGCCCTCAGCCACAACAGTGCCTGGCTGCAGCACAGCAGCAGTGCACATGCACTCGCTTAGGTAGGCACCAACACCCTTTCACAGCACGTAGGCAGGCACACTCTGCACCCTTCAACTCTGCTTTCGCCCACCCACCGTCACCTCAGCGCCTGTGAAAGGAAAGCTGCTGCTTTTGCGCCAGGGGGGGACGCATATCCCTTTTGCACCCCTGCACCGTCCCTTGTACAATCTGTAAGCTTTGATTGTTACCTTGTGCATTTGTGTGAGCAGCAAGCAAATCCGAATCCAAATGCGTTGGGTACGCCAGTGACGTTTTGTTGTGCCACCTCTGAGGAAGTCCAGATACTCAAAGTACTATGAGGTGAGCTTGCTTGCATGCCCCACACCTCTGAGAGTATCACAACACAGCATCCACTGTAGTGCAAAACAGCCGCAGCTGCAGCTGCGTTGCCTCCTCTCCCAAGGCCGCATACCGAGCGTTGCAGTTGTGCATCCGTGCCGCCACTGCCGCTCCCGCGAGGCAGGTGCTGGCGTGGATTGTGATGCCCAGGCATGTGAAGCTGCTGCCTGCCTCCAATGGCTGGCCCTCAAGTGCGGCCAGCTGCGCCGTCAAGCACCGTCGGCGCCGCCGCTGCTCGCGCTATCTCTCTGTGTAGGCCTCTTTGGTGTCATGTACGATCGAGAAGAGCCCGTAAGAGTCTTTCAAGCCCTGCCAGGCAGTACGCGAAACAATAGTTGCGTGAACTGCCGGCACACGCTCGATCGTTCACTTGCTCAGTCACAACTCGCTCGTCACTGTAGCAGGCCGAGCAGCTTTGAGCAGAGCGTCTCTGGCTGCTGGAGTGAGCGGTTGCTCCAAGCGCTCAAACCACCCGCAAAATGTTCAACGCCACCACACCGCAACGGATCAGGTGACAGTGGGGCCCGCCAGGGGTGTGGGCTCAGCCAGCGCCGGCCGCCGCCGCCGTTGGAAAAATCGCCCTACCTCCGGCATATCCACCAAGAGGATGGCGTGGGACTTTCGCCCCATCCTGAGGTGGGCCTTGAGAGAATCGTAAGGTGGCTGCTGATTGTGTGTTGGTTGCACGTGGGTGGCTTTGTGAGAGCCTTTCCACCGCCTTGTGTGTGCAGCACCATGTTGGCTGTTCTGATGAAATGAAGGCAACGCTCCTGCCCTTGAAGCAAGAGATACATGCAACCAAGGCAGACTTGTGGGGCAAGGAGCGCGAGTCGGTACGGATAACCAAGTCACTGTGGCACAACACTATGGTGGAGCATGACGGCGAGTCGATGACGAAGGCACAAGCTGCAAGTGAGCCAGCTCTGTGTGGACGTTGCTTGCGAGCGGGGGCGGCGGCGGCTCGTCTCGCAGTGCCTCACCTCACCGCAGCTGTCAACTGCACCATCCAGCCTTGCCTGACGCCCACCTGTGCTTGTGCGCAGCCATGAAGGGGGCAGTCACCAAGGACACCGAGCAGGTGGAGAGCAACGGCGAGATGATGTCGGTGGTGCCACCAGCATCATGTCGATGGTGCCACCAGCATCATGTCGCCGTTGTACTTGACTTGCTTGGTGTCCTTGGTGACTGCCCCCTTCATGGCTGCGCACAAGCACGGGTGGGCGTCAGGCAAGGCTGGGTGGTGCAGTTGACAGCTGCGGTGAGGTGAGGCACTGCAAGACACCTCAGGAAGCGGAGGAGCGGGAGTTGTATCGGGTGCCGATACAGTCTTTGCAGCGGTACCAGCACAAGCAGGAGGAGCTGGAGAAGCAACCAGCAGAGCGGCGCCAGCACAAACTGTTGGCCCAGCAAGCGGGGGAAACAGTGGCGGCAGCCGCAGCTGCACCATCGGACAGCGTCCAGGTTGGGATGTCGACTACGGGGCAGGACAGTGTGTAGAGACTAGCCCAGGATGGCCTTCCTGGCGGGGTTTTGAGCAGGGCATTGCTCCAATCGATACAATAATGTATCATGTATACTCCTGTTGATGCGTCCATTCTGCATGCTTGTGCCCGTGGTGTGTGCTGTGCATCGCTGGCGCCAGCCAGCAAGGATGCAACGCAAAATGCGCCCGCGATGCCCTTGAGCCTCACCACACATCACATACTTCCGCGCCAGCTGCTGCGAGTGCAGCTCCTATTTGCACCTTGCGCCGACGCGCCAGTTCTCCCTTAGAACGAGCAAACGTTCCCAGCGTACACACCTCTACCGAGTTCTCAAGGTGTGTGGCGGGCATGTGCGGCTGGGCGTGATGGTGTCGGCGGGCGGTGGGCGGCGCCCCTTCGCCCGGAAGCGCACATGCATGCATCCTGTTCGGCGCCCCTTCACCTAGCGGCGTACATGCATGCATCCTGACCGGCAACCCACCACCTTGTCCATCACTGGCATGGCCCTCTGACTGCTGTAGGCACATCCACTGAGCAAGCATGGCGCCTCTGACCTTCGCCCGGCTGCGGAAATGGAACCTAGGCGTGGGGATCGTGCAGCTCATCACGGGCGCCACCATCCTCGCCATAACGCCCTACAGCTCCCAAACCAAACTTCCTTTCTACACCTTCTTTATAGCGTCTTGGAGCAGGGATGATGGTCCTGTCTCCAATTTCTACAAGTGAGTTGACGAGTGAGCTGGAAAGGCTGAGCAAGTGTTTGTTCTCGCAATGTACTGTCTGGTTGCTGCAGGTGCTGAAACAACAACAAAAACCGTGCAGCTCGCTGACGTGCTGATGCACTCGCCCCTGCCGCAGCCCCGTCCCCAAGAAGGTCGCCAACTTCCCGATTGGTGTGTGGAGCGGAGTGTTCCTGCTGCTGTCTGCCGCCGACCACCTGCTGGTGGTGCTGCCCCGAGTGAACGCTGTGTACAACCGCTACCTGTGCCTGAACCGCAACCCATTCCGCTGGGCAGAGTACTCTGGTGCGTGTGCTGCCCCTGCCAGCCAATCACCGAGGAGTGGTTTATGAGAACTGGTGGTCTTTCTGTTGCACCCCAACATTCTTTGCCCCGGGGCCTGCTGTCATTCCTCCAGTTTGCTGATCTCTGTGCTGCTGCCCCTTGCTGCTGCAGTGAGCGCGAGCCTGATGAGCGTCATGATTGCGCAGCTGTGCGGCGTGACCGACATCCACCTGCTCTTCACCATCGCGGCGCTGATGGCCAGCACCATGCTGTTTGGCCACCAGATGGAGGTTTCCAACGGTGCACGACTCACCACATACAGCTATTCGGAAGATCCCACGACCCCGCCCTCGGTCGCCAAAGGTGCTATCACTGCCGCCGCAGCAGCAGTGCCCGCAGCCTTCATCACCGAGAATGGTGGCGACCCGCTGAGTGCTCCGGGAGGTGCAGTCAACCAGGGCATGGACTGGGCACCGTTTTGGATGGGCTGCTGGCCCTTTTTGGCGGCCGAGCTTGTCACGGGCTGCTACTTCTTTCAGGCGGTCAGCAACGGCAGCCCCCCAGGCTTTGTTTGGTGAGGAGGAGGGTGATTTGTACACACACAGATACTTGCTGTTGGCACCCACAACTGGGCAGCCAGCCACCTCTTAGGGCCCTGCCCCTGCCTGCTGACTCTGTGTGCGTGTGCATGTGTGTGCCCTGCTTCTTGCGACTTCCAGGATCCTGTTTTTCATCCTGCTCGTCCTCTACCTGCTGTTTGCTGTCAACCAGGCTCTCCAGTTCCGCCAGGTAAGGCCCTGGAGCTGCCCTTGCTGCACTGCCCGCGCTGCACTTCTCTTGCTGCACCTCGCTCAGCAGCTGCAGCAGAACGGGGTGCAATTGGCACACTCAACTGCATGCAGAACACACCAGCTGCTGTAGGAGCACCGCGCTATCATTTGCATTGCATGCAACGAAAATCTGGATTCTGACGGGTTGATGTGCCCCATGCACTGCGCCATTCCCCGACAGGTTCGCGGCTGGCGTGGCTTCGCGCGAGCAGAGTGGTGGTACATCATTCTGTCCCTCACCAGCAAGCAGCTGCTGGCATGGATCACATACGGCGGGACCAAGCGCTTTGAGACCAACTGAAGTGGCTTGCTGTGCGCTGGCCCGTGCGCCGTCATGCGACTGCATGCATGCGTGCACCACCAAGCGAGGCAGCCGTGCTGTTCGGTAAATTTGATTTGAATTGGATGATACATTGCATGGTATCTCTCTGCTGCAATCTCGGTTCCATCCTTGCAACACATAGCACATAGCACTGAAACCCATTACAATAAGCCAGTGCTGGTGTCCTGCTGATCCCTTTCATCATACCATTTGAAAGCCCTTGAGTGGAACCCTTCATCCTCTTGTCGTATTCGCATTTCATTAGAGCTGCAACTTCTGGCATGTCTCCACATTTCCACAGTGCAGTTTGTAAGTTGAAGCGCTTGCAACACAGTTGTCCAGCTTGACACTTGCAACAGCTGCTGAGATTGCTAGAACTGCTCACCCGTCTTGAGGACAATCTCACCATCACTGCACCTCTCATATGTCACAGCTGCTCTGCGCCCCGATGCCTCGTCAACAAGCAACACATGATTGCAAATCCCTTACAAGGCAGGCAAGTAAGCTGGAAGAACATAGCGCCAATGAGTCGCACAAATGTCGGTGTTGGGTTGTTTCCAGAGAGGAGGGAAGGGCGAGCATGAAAGCAAGGGAAGCCAGCTGGGGAAGCACTGAAGGAGACGTGATGAGCTGCGTTGGGGTGCACATCAAAGCAAAGCACGCCACGCTACTTCTTGCCGCTTGCAGTGACGTTGAACTTCCTGCAGCAGTGCAGGGAGGCAGGACAACAGGTGCACAGCTGTCGACGGTTGGTTGCTCACGCTCGGCAAACGGCTCCCTGTACCCTTGTTAAGCCTCCAGCCAGCCATCTTGCACGTGCCTCCCTCCCTCGCTGCACTGAAAACAACGCCTGCAGCCTACCTTCGCCCTCCTCCCTCTCCCTCTCGCTCCCTCTCCCTCTCCCCCTCCCCGTCTACCCCTCCCCCTCACCAGTGAATGATGTCGCCATCCAACACCTCATACGTCTTGCCCTCTTGCCGCCACTTGCCCGCCGCCTTGACAGCTGCGACAGGAAACGAGCGAGGCGTGAGGAAGGCAGGCGACATGTGAGACAAGCTCAGTAGCAGCAGCACGATGGAAACTCCACAATATCCTGCCAACCACTGCACACAGATGTATCACTGATCACTAGAATCAAATAATCAATCACTTGATAAGTCTCCTTGCTCAGGACCACACCCTCACCTGCTTCCGAGCCATGCTCCTCCATATCTTTAAACGACATCACTTCGGCACAGATGAAGCCTCGCTCAAAGTCGGAGTGGATGGCGCCAGCAGCCTGCGGCGCCTTGGTGTGTTCTCGGATCTGCCAGCACCGGACCTGCAGCACCCAGGACGGGAGCAAGTGCAAGCAGGGCAGCGAGCTGGATTGGGTGGGACTCAGACTCATTCACACCCATGCTTGTGGAACTCAACAAACTGTCACTCCGAAAGCCAAATCGCCACAGCCAAACAAACTTCATGTGCAGCGGTGGCTGATCATTACTGCTGCCACAAGTCACCTCCTGCACTCCCGCTGTGAAGTAGTAGATGAGCCGCACCGCCTTGAAACCTGCCGTCACAATCTTGGGCAGCGCCGACTGCACATCATTCTGCAAGGCGGCAGGGGAGGGGGAGGC